>CM042476.1:43730533-44255533 GCA_023621385.1 Quercus gilva | reverse complement strand
ATTTTTTTGCCTTATAGTGGTTGAATCAATTTCAATAACCACAAAACATAACTCTTATTAAAACAATCTGTTGGAAAATTTAGACCTCGGTTGATAGAATTAACAAATTTTAAACCCAAGTTGTTAATTAGATTTATTATGAACAAAACTTGTTAAAACAAACTAACATCAATATCATGTCAATATCATGCATAGCGAAATAGCAAATAAGATAAGATATGATGATCTAGGAAAACTAATAAAACAAACTAATTTCACAGTAAAAAACCTGGGGGGAAACCTTCCCAAAAAGCAATCCACTATAATAAAGAAAATTTTCAAATCTAGTACAAAACCTTTGTCCCTAGACTTTACAATCCCCGTAGATGAACTTACAGCAGAAACCTTCTACCACTACAGAACCTTTGAACTCTTTAATATATGAACGCCACCCTTTTGCACGGATCCCAGTACGTGACTAACCAATGATGCATGACTCCTAGTACATGACTAACTCACCAATTTGAAGAAGATTGTTGGCTGCAAAATTCTTCACTTCATCAACAATGAAGATCAAGAAGCTCTTGGTTACAAAACCCTAAGGCGCAAAGATGCAGTAGGTTCTTTCAGAGAGAATAAGGCACTCAGTCACCTTTTGCATGTGTTCTCCTTGTATTCTCTTATGTGACGGTCTTTAAAATAAGCCTTATATATGTCTAGGGTAATGAGAAAAAAAACACTACACAAACATGTCAGCATAGGTCGAAAATCAGATCTGAAAATTCTGATTTCATAATTCTCGATAGATACAATATCTGTCGACAGCTGTCGAGACCTTGATAGATACATCTGCCGAGATATTTGTCGGGAATCTATCTAGCTTTAATGAACAGCCCTTCTTCACTTGTTTTTTAGACAGATTTGCATGGCTTCAATACTTGGACTTGAACTCTTGTTTCTTGAAGTATTAAACACATTGTAGATCTACCAAATTACAAGTAAAGTGTGTTTTGTCAAAAGATTAGCCAATTCTAAATGACATATGTTCATAACATTTTCCACATATGTCTTAACACAATCCATTCGTGTTGACCACTACCTACAAAACATAATAGTTAAACCTGGGAGCTCCATGAATGCTTGAAATTTAAAGTTTCTAAATTCTATCTCTTTCGCCAATGCCAGGTTAGACCCCACATCTTGTTTGAAAACCAAACAATCATGACATAGACTATTTCTAGTCCAATACATTAGGGTTCGATTTGGATCCCCCGCATCAATCCACTGTCTGCATTGCTAGTAGAAACAATACGTATTAGATCTCTTGGACATAAGATGCTCATAACATCATCTCCTACTCCTTTCGGTTTTATTTGCCAGCAAACCTTCAATAAGTATTGGAGCATTAATATTTGTCAACCCCATATAGTCTAAGACTAAAAGGAGTGAACATCATAGCCGAAGTTTTGTTACACTAAAAAAGGTGAAGCATTTTGTGAAGGCCAAAAATGAAGAATGATATATTGTTTCCATAAACAGAGTTTACCATATATATTATGCTCCTCTAGGTACTGTTTCAGGGTAGGTGTAAGGGATGAGAAGTATGCAAATGTTTAAAGTTGTAGCAACCATAAGTTCTATATAACAACCTTTGAATGGATTCAAATAATCCACACCATGTAAGAAAATAATTAAATTGCACAACATAACTCTTCTAGCATGAACGAACCCATGTTAAAGCATTCACCATTAGTTAAGCCTTCAATAGTTGGAATGTAAGGATGGGTTACTTCTTTTTTTGAGTTGGACACAAATTTATTTTTAAACATACTTGCAATTTTGAAAACATATTGAGATGGTTATAAAACCAATGCCATGGCCCATAGAATTGCCTCTATATATAAACACTCTATTGTGGTAGGTTGGCCAAAGCCTGCTATATACTCATTCTAAAGTGGCGGTTTTCAAGATCGCTGTAATACAATGCCCATAGCGGTGGTTTCTAAAGCTATAGTTAAAAAAAAATATAAACCTTTTTTTTTTATTTTAATGATTGGCTTCAGGAAGCTTAAATCTACAAAGTTCTAAAAGAACAATGGGTTCTAGAGATTATTATATTTATCATAAAAGCACTAGCTTCTAGAAGAGATCGAGCCTAAGAATAAAATTCCTTAGTTTAAGATGACTATGAAAATAGTTGTCCAATCAAGGCAATGGCTTCTAGAGATCATTGGGTTTATTAGAAAAGCACTAGTCTTTAGAAGAGACCAAGCCTAAGATTAAAATTCCTAAGTCTAAGATGACGAAGTAAATAGTCTTTGAAACAACACAATTGCTTCTGTTGGTCATTGTGCTTATCAAAAAAGCACAAGCCTTTAGAAGAGACCGAGTCTAAAACTAAATTTTCTAAGCACGAAATGACGAGAGAAATCATGGCTTATCTAGAGAGATTATTATGGCTTTTAGAGATCATTGTGCTTTTTATAATAGCACTAGCTCTAGAAGAGACTAAGCTTGTGTAAAAATTTCCTAAGTCCCGAATGAAGAGGGAGAATGTAATCCATTGGGTCTACAGCTTTTAAAGATTGTTGTTACAGACTTTAGGAGATTGAACCTAAGTGTTCATTTGATAAAGGAGCTTTGGGGGAGGAAGGAAAAGGAGAAAGGAAAAATAAGGGAAAATTGGTGTTTGGAGTTTTGGTTGAGAGGGAGAAATGAGAGATTTTGGTGGGGTTTAGGTGTTTTCTCTTTTAACCTACCAAAATTAATCCCCTTTATTTGAGACAAAAATTGTAGAGGGAAGAAGAGTAGATGTGAAACGACTCATCTACCCAATTTCCCAGCTAAACATACATATATGAAAAAAAATTAAATGTTTTATGTCCTTCGCTTTTTTGTTCTCTCACCATTTTGTGTACCACTAATCAAACAATGCCTAAAGAAAAATACTCCTTGAGTCTAGATAGATGAAAAGAGCCACTCTCTCATCCTAAAGGGGGCCTATCCCTAAGTCAATAAGGTTGAGGGAGACTACCATCTGATTAAAGGCAAACATTTTCCAAGTTACTAAGATATGTTGTAGGTAAAATATAACCACCTTCGACGCTCTGTAAGGATGAGCCAAGGCTAATAATGAGCATATTTGATGATCCTATCCATAACGACTAGGATCACATCTCAATTTTGATAGTCCTTCGATAAAATCCATACTCACATTGGTTCAAGAACTTGTAGGAATGGGAGGGGTTGGAACAAATTGGCAAGAGAAAGCATAAGAAATAGAGCACACTCAAAAACCTTTGCTCGAAGAAGCTTCTCTAGCCCCATATTGTGCTATGCCCCAGAAGTTAGAAGATTGCTTCCAAAATCTTGAAATAGAGCACGCTTAAAGAGTTGAAAGCCGATGCAATAACCAACCTTAGATCAAAGATAGTGTTCTAAAAAGAAAGTACTTCGCAATTTAGTTGTAACGAAAATTTTTATTTGCTGAATAACTAAAAAAGTTGGTTAGCTAGTGTCATAAACTTCTTTTGGCAGCTTCAATATTCCAAAGCATGGTACTTCAATATTCCAAAGCATGGGTCTTCGCTTTCTCTTTTCTATTTTCATAGATAAATCACGCTTACGATCGATAAAAAGCTTTTGACATAAATAAACCATAAGTAAGAAAAGAAATTAAAAAAATCCAAGCCTAAGGATATGGATAAATAATCATCACAATATACCAAATCTCTCACTTAAGGCAACTCAATCTTTCATCAAGGATGAGGCTAAGCTATCTACTTAGGAGAGTCATGATGAACTCAAGTATGTTGTTGCAATAATCTTTCTATTCTACTGAGCAGAGTCCAAATCTTCTATCCCACTCTTCCTGCTCCACTATATACTCCACAAATAAAAACATGACACATGTCTATCTAATTTGTTAAATGCTAAATTTATGCCTTATATTATTTCAATTACCTAAATATGATGGGTTATTTATTTATTTATTTTAGGAAATTGAAATAATAGAATGCATAAATTTAGCATTTAATAAATTAGATGGACATGTGACATGTTTTTATTTGTGGAGTATATACTGGAGTAAAAAGAGTGGGAAAGAAGATTTGGACTCTACTGAGCACTATCAAATTTGTAAAATATCTATTTAATAGTATTTATATACAAGATTAAATCATTTTTGTTGTGAAATATCTCCTAGCATTTAGGGTCACTCTATACTATTTGATTGCGGGAGCTTTATCTATTGCCAGCAAGTATCCTGGAATTGAAACTTACATGTAGCATTATACTATCAAAACTCAGCTATTGTCTTTATGGTCATATCATCACTGCACCGTTTCAATAGCCCATTGAATAATGCTATTCATTTCTTCTTTGGACTTCTATACACTTTGAAGGCCCTATATGTGTGTGTGTGTGTTATTGGAAAGGTTGTAGAGTGTACTTTTGATAGATGAAAAGCTTCAGTTGGCTTATTGTAGAATGTGGTTGACCACTTAAATAATAAAGATTCACATATTGTCTCCCACAAAATTTATGTATTCCTCCTTGCTCTTTCTTTTAATTTGTAACACGTTATCAGCACGACGTTCTAGGCAAACTCATAAAAGGAGTTGCCATCATTTTGCCTCTTCAAGTAAAAGGTTATTTCTTTGACACTTTAACTTAATTCACATGTGTTACATAATTTATATAGAATAAGTTCACATATAAATTATGTAGACCAAATATTGTACGGGTTAATTAAATGTTGCATGTTATAAATATTTATCTATTACAATTATTAATATTGTTATATCCCTGTCATACCAATAGATCATGTCAAACTTGGAAAAACTTGAATTCAATGCTCTTGACATATCGGGCAAGAATTATCTATCATGGGTCTTGGATGTAGAGATCCACTTGGAATCAATGGCCTTCATAGAGACCATTAAAGATGGCAACAGAGCTTCCTCACAAAATAAGGCAAAGGCAATGATATTTATTCGCCATCATCTCCATGAAAAATTGAAAACTGAGTACCTCACAGAAAAAGATCCCTTAGTCCTGTGGAATAAATTAAAGGAGAGGTATAAACACCATAAGAGTATAATCCTCCCAAAAGCTCATTATGAGTGGATCCATCTTAGGTTGCAAGATTTTAAAAGTGTAAGTGAGTATAACTCAACACTATTTAAAATCACTTTTCAATTGAAATTATGTGGTGAAAAAGTCACTGAAGGAAACAAAAACATTGCCAAAAACCCAAAAAACGTCGCTGTACACACAAATGGTCTACAGAGACTTTTTTTTTTTTTAGTGATGTTCGAAAATGTCGCAACAAAGCCATTGGTATAGGTCTTTTGCGACGCTTTTAAAAACGTCGCCATTTATTGCTATATAATGGTGTAAATAATATAACATTTTCATTTATAATGTAGGAAAATACATTTAGCGACGTTTTTAAAATGCCGCAAATAATCAATCCTATAGTGACATTTCAAAAATGTCGCTATAGCATTTGTCCTCTCGCTTTTTAGCGACGTTTGTAAAACCTTGCTATAGGGTTTATTATTTGCGGTGTTTTAAAAACATCATTAAAAACGATTTCCTCTTACCTTTTAGTGACGTTTTAAAAACGTCACTAAAACCTGCTTATTTGTTTTTTTTTTTTTTTTTTTTTTAAATATTAAAAAAGCTATATAAACAACTTAAAATTCAACAATAACTAACATGAGTTTGTAATAGACCAAATATACCTATTGATTATCAATATTCCACAATAACAAATGTCCAAACTAACACACTAACATCATTTCACATAGATTCAAATATATATATATATATATATATTTAATACCAATACATACATAATATATGTCTAAAGTATCATCTTGAATTTAACAAAACACTTGTCTAGCTACCAAAAAAAAAAAAAAAAATCACCCAAACTATGACAATATTATAAACAAAGTACAATACTTCCAAATTCAACGTGGTTGTTCAAAACAACTATGTGATAGACCATACTAAAAAAAAAAAACAACCACTCAAACTATGACAATATTATAAACACAAAGTACAATACTTCCAAAATAAATGTGGTTGTTCAAAACAACTATGTAATAGCCTATGGAGTTTTTAAAACATTGCATTTACCGTGATAAGCTAGTTTCTTGATGGGATGAAGCCTGGGATCTATGAGGAGTTGGAGATTGATGGTCTAAACCAAAACCACCCTGAATACAAATTAAGAGTATTTAATAAGTTCATAAAGAAATCATTTTGAGTAACAAAAATAATATTAGCTATACTTCAAAATTTTAAACACTAAATAAATTCTTAAAACATTAAAATTTAATACCCAACTAGCTTTTGAAGAATGATTTTGCTAATTTTGCATTAGTTGCATCAATTGGGTCACTCGCTGAATTTGCATTAGTTGCATCAATAAGATTACACATAATCTTAAATATAATAAACAAACCATACCAAGTCTATCAATATCTTCATTCACACGAATACACTAAGTTTTGAAGCTCTACAAACTTAAGCAAAAATCATGGGAATAGAATTACACATACAATTAAATATAGTACACAACAACTTCAAAACCACTTAGTTTCATGGCTTGCAAGTCACACCAAGGTCCTAAGTGTAGGCATAAGGAGTCTAAATTCATAAGTAATTTATTAATACATTTGGTGACTAATCAATATCTCTTGAAAATTGACATTTAGTTTGCATGCTCAATATGTGAAAGAAATGAAATAATCAAACAAATATAACTCAACAATATCTATCCAAATTTTCAAAAATCAATAAACACTCCCAATACCAATTGAAACCACCTTATAACACCATGAAAGCCACTTGCTTGCTCCAACTCAACAATCCACCACAAAACAATTATCAATATCACAATATAGAATGCAGACAAGTATTGAAGTCCAAAAAGTAATCAACAAACATAACTAAACAATATTCAAATTTTCAAAAAATAATATACACTCCTAATATGAATGTAAACCGTCTTATAACACCATGCAAGCCACTTGTTTGGTCCAACACATTGAAGATATAATTTTTAAGTAGAAATCCTCATCTAATGGAAGAATCTCCTTGTAGACATTAGTAGGTAGTGGGCTCTTTTTAAAAATTAATCTCAAACTAGCTAAACCACAAAGCCAATAACAAAAAAAATTCAAAATCTACAAACTATAGAAAAATTAAGTAGAAATAAATAAATAAAAATACAAGAGTTACAAACTTGTACATAAACTTACAATGATTCGGCCCTTGATCCTCAGGTCTTTTTGCTCAAAAAGCCAAATCTAAATAAGAGCTTTCTGTACCAACTTCCAACCAAAACAGAAAAAGAGCAAAAATTAGCACAAAAGTTCCATGACCCATTAAAGAAAAACTAAATCAATGCAAACTCATAAGCCAAAAACAAAGACTTACACTCTAAAGAAACCTGAACAACAAAAAAGAGGGAAAAGAGTATGGCGGTGGCAATGGATGGTAATGGAGGTCTATGACAGTTGCAGTGGCTATGGTGGTGGTAATGGGTGGTGGATAGGGAGTAGATGACAACGCCGGCGTGAGGGGAAAGTGTGTAGATTGGTGGGTCGACAATGGTTATGGCGGTGGCTAGGGTGGCAAGGGTGACGGTAGGGGTGGCGGCATGAGGGGAGAAGAGGTGTTATGGGGGAAAAGAGAGAAGTGGGACACGAAATGAACAAAAGAAAAGAAAGAAAAAAGTGCAAGAAAAAAAAGGGAAAAACGTGGAAAATGAAAAAATTGGTGAAAGTTTGTGCAGGAAAAGAACAAAATAGAGTTTTTTTTTTTTTTTTTTTTTTTTGGGGCGATAAGGCCAAGTTTTCTTTAATAACTATAGCGACGTTTTAAGAAAATGTCACTATAAACCAGATACAAGCCACTAAACCTGTACTTGTTGTGGCGTTTTAAGAAACACTGCTATTGTTTTGGGTTACAACGACCTTTTTTTCAAAAACGTCGCGAAAGGCTCACTCTTTAGTGGCGTTTTTAAAAAATGTCACAATATACCACTTATATATAGCGGCAGATTTTAAAATGTCACTAAAAAAAAGGCCGCCTAAATCTAGATTTCTTGTAGTATAATATCAATCTTGCTCGACTTACAATTAAATTAGACTGCTAAAATTTCATAAAATCATGCTTCATTTAAACCTTTTGAATTTGGATACGTAGAGGACAAAAGCAGTTCTTTGAAAATTACAGTATTTTTTAAAATGATAGATGATGATGTTAGAATTTGACTTTAAAAAAATAATGACACTCTGAATAGTTTCTTAACAAGATTTTAAAGGACAAAATTGTAGTTTACCTAGAAAAGAATTCAGCATGGAAGAAAAAATCTAGGTGAGAGTAGGGGATGGGGGTGGATTTAGCGTGTCTTTATATATATATATATATATATATATATAAATAAAGTATTAGTTTCATTCTCATGCCACCAAGGCACCAAACCACAATAAAGGGAAAATAAAATACCACAACTCAAAACTAAAAAGCTTCTGGCACTATCATAATATTTTGAGTAGGGATAATGAACAAATTTTACTATATAAAACTTATAAATTGATATGTCACAAATCATGGAAAAAATAATTTAAATATTCATTTAATCTCAAATGATTGGTTTAGTAGTTCGTAAGACCTCTTGAGATCCATAAGGTCCTTAGTTTGAAATCTCTAACAAACTCAAACTAGTAATTACATGGTGTGTATGGGATGGGGTACCCACCTGTCTCAAAGAGCTCTAGACACTTTTAATAGGAAAAAAAAAAAAAATTCAAACATTCAAACTACAAATTGAGTGATCCTATGGTTATTATTATAAAATTTACTACAAAGCTTGTGGCAAAAATATGATTGAAATTTCTTAAATAGAAAAATAAAAATAAATGAATTAATGAATTACATTTTTATGATTGGTGATATATCACTTTGTAAGGTTTATGTACTAAAATTTGTATTATCTCTAGCATATCCACAAGAAGAAGAAAAAAAATCCTAAAAGAATTTACTTTTTGGAGAGAAAAAGTGAAGTTGAAACTTCTTGTAACTAAATTAGTTAGTCAGTTAGTTACTAAGCATATTTAAAGAGTATAGGGCAGGAATGTATTGAAAAATTAATATGAATTAACATTGCCATTGAAGGTTGTATGATGCATGAAGAAATTCTGGATTCCTTAAGCTAAAATAGTAATAGAGGAATGAGACAAAATAAGGAAGAGAGAGATTAAGGCTAATTGAAAAGCTAGAGAGCTTGAATAGAATTATTTCATTCATATTTAATTCAATACACTGACTATGTATTTATAGATCGCTCAAGGCTTAACTACTCACTATAACAACCCAGATTATGCTCCACATTATACAGAACTAAAAGCGTAAATCAAGCTACTGTAACTGAATCAAGAACCATAACAATTATAACTGAATTTTGGAATAAAACTGGAGGGAAGGAATTTTTTAGACAAAACGACACCGTGCCTTATTCTGTATTCAGTTGTCACGTGCGTGTTTTTGGGGCAGATCTTCCACACGTGCATTCATTAATTGAAACGCTCAGCTTTGAGATATTCTTTTGTTATAAATGACACCAGTTGCTTTGTGTTTAAGCATGCTCAGATGATAAATTGAACTCATTCATCACTTGTGCAAATAAGAAACTCTTGACTGAGAGGTTTTTACTTTTTAGAAAGGTGGACAAACTTTGCAAATGCAAAAGTGGGGCAACAAGAAAGAAAGACTAAATTAAAGAATGGAGAATGTCTTACATGGTGGCTCTTACACAATGACATAATGGTATTTATAGATATGTCAAATTCGCGGGTCATGTCCAATTTTGACACCCTTAGTTTGTAGTTGGCATTTCAGATTTTGCTTTACTTACTTTTTAACTATTTAACTAATGACAGCCTAACTATAGTTTCTGTTGATTATTGTTATGGTCACAGTTCCTTGAATGAATTTTGTTACAAAGGTTTGAGTTTTTTTTTTTTCTTCTTCTTTGTTTAGCATGTAAAGTCTTTGCAGAATTGTTGGCGAAATGGTAAAGCAATAATTAAGTATAGATGTCAAAGTAGTAGTACGTACCAGATCAATAGGGAGTGGCATAGTGGAGTTGTTGAGAAGCTCTGGCTGACCAAGCCAAGATTGAATAAGTTTTAGGGCCAAAGGTTCGAGCCCGAGTCCAGCACCAGTTGGGCTTCCCTTAATGGATCCACAGGTTTTCTCAACCACAACAACATCCCATCCAGCTAAGATAAGTGCATGTGCACATGACACTTCTGCTATACTCCCTCCCACCACTACTGCTTTGGGTTTCATCTCTATCTCACTGTACTCATATTTGGAGGAATTCAGTGATATATATATAGGGAGTTGGGGGCTGGGGGCCATGCCACTTCTTAACTTTTCAAAAATCTTCACTCCCATTTGCAATATTTTTGGTATTAAAAAAAAAATGGAAATAAATTTCAATAATGACATCCTCTAGATTTTTACTAAAAACATGTAGCATTTATATAATTGACTAATGCATTTTTTTATTCTCTCTAATTATTCTTATGTTATATATAGTTTATTAATTAAATTAAAGTTTAATTAATGCATACATAATTTTTTTGAGAAGATATATCATACATAATTCAGTTAAATTTTATTTTTATTAAATTAACTTGTATATTTTTAGATATATCATTAATGTCAAGCTTTTTCTTTTTTTCTTTTTCATTTTGCAAAAATATAAACACTTATTATTTGATAACTATTTTTGTTTACGTAAAAAAATTATCATATGTTAAATCAAAATTACAACAAAATTGCAAACATTCCACACACACACACATATTTATGAGTTTGGCTTACTTTCAGTACTTTTTTAAAAAAATCTGATTTTATTTTAATGAGAAAATATTGCATCACCCACTAACTAAATAAAATATGGGGATTAAAATCAACTACCACTTGCTATTATATATCTAAAATAAAAAAGGACATATTCAATTAAAAATGTACTAAAAGTAAGTCAGGCCCTATGTTTGTATATGGGGGGGGGGGGGGGGGGGGTTTGGCAAACTGAAAAAGGTGTTAGTTTGTGGACAGAGAGACAGTGAGGGAGTTCAAACTTCAATTTCAAAAGTGAACATGCTTTTTCGTTTTTGTTTTTTTTTTTAAGATTTTTGCTTCACCAAATTAGATATAGGCCAAAATATTTTTTTGGTGCTATCTTATTTTTAACAACGAGCCTACGACTATACCAAAATTCACACCTAATTTCGTAACTTGTTTGAGTGTTAATTTATGGTTAAATTTCAATATTTACACATAAACTAGTATCGGAACTCAATGAAAAATAAATAAATAAATGCACTAATCACAAGTTGATACTTATACATATAGTGGATTTTGGTATAGAGTTGAGTATGTCCTTAATATACTTCTTTTTAAAAGATTCTAAAATTACAAACTTTTTTATAGTTCTTTTTACAAACAAAAGTGGTTATTGAAAAAGTGTAGTGTGAACTCAATAAGAATCAATAAAGATTTGTTACAACAACAATTTATAAAAATATTATAAAATAATTCTAGTTATAAATTTACTTTTTGCTTTTGATTGTAGACTTAGTACTTAGGTAAGCACTTACGTTCTTAGTGATTTCTTAAAATCAAAAAAAAAAAAAAAAAAACAAAAACAAAAAAAAAAACAAAACAAAACAAAAAAGATATGCACTTACGTAACATGTGGCATCTGAACATGCTATTACATTTATGAGAAATGGTCAACAATATTTTTTTTATAATAAATTCTACACGATAGGTTATTATTGAGGGTTACTAATGGGTAAAAAAGTAGTTTTAATGATATGTTTAGATTATAACTAATAATAATTTATTACTTAAAATTTGTTGTAAAAGTATTATAGATAAACACTTCTCTACTTTTATGCGTTTATTTTCCCATAAATGCTGTTTTGGCATTTCATAGCTTTTATGTCCGACATCCCTTTTTTCATTAATGAAGAGGGTCTGGCTCAAGGCTTGGGACTAAGACCCCAATTTTTAAATGATTTCATCCTAAAAAACAAACTTCATTTTATTATTGAAAGGTCCAAAATTATAGAATGATGTCAAATATTACAAATTTTTGTGTTATAAATTACAAAAAAATAAAATCAAATATTCATTTATTAGGTAGTTAAAGTCCACCGATTACATCCATTGCCACTAGGAGCAAAGGGAGTGTGGCTTGGGGGGAGGGATGGCCCTCTTGACTTTTCAAAAATCCTCCCCTATCTTGTATTTTTGGTATAAAAATATAAATTGAACATAAATTTCAATAATATCCCCCCTAGATTTTTATTTTTTATTTTTACTAAAAACATGTAATGCATCTATATAGCTAACTAATTCATTTTTATTCCCTCTAATTACTTTTATGTCATATATGGTAAAAATAACCAAATACCACTATTCGTGAAATATTTAGCAATCTATCATTATTTTGAAACTCGAGTTTTACATAAAATTAAAGTTTATGAAAATTGAGTTCCAAACATGTTTTTATTTTTACTAAAAACATGTAATGCATTGATATAGCTAACTAATTCATTTTTATTCCCTCTAATTACTCTTATGTCATATATGGCAAAAATAACCAAATACCACTATTTGTGAAATATTTAGCAATCAATCATTGTTTTGAAACTCGAGTTTTACATAGAATTAAAGTTTATGAAAATTGAGTTCCAAAAAAATTTGCTACTGTGACATTTGCTGATCGAAATTTAGAATTAAAAATGCCACATAAAACTCGAGTTCTTTGTGCCAAAAGGCGACCTTAAGGCATCAAGTCTATGTCAAATTGTCAACCTTTTTTCTAGTTCTCAACTGCATATTACAAGTTATTGCAGTAAAAAAATGCAGAAAACGTACACTGGGTTGGGAATCTAGAGGTGGCACATTTGGTGTGGGTTTGGATAGTGGGTTTTGTGGAGTTACGTTTTCTGCACTGCGTTTTCACTTTTTTTTTTTTTTTTTTTTTTTTTTTTTTTTGGCCGGCTTTTTTGACTTTGGGGCACAAAAATCACTGTGCGTGTACTGTTTACGCACTGTTTACGCACTGTTCACACAATATTTAATATTAAAAGTGGGTCCCACAATACTATTTACACATTTAAAAATTATTTTACTACAGTGTTTTCAGCAACAATCAGTTTTCAGCAACTTTCAGCAACAATAAGCTGTATCCAAACGGACCCTTGTTGCCACTGGGAGAGCTAGGGAGGGGCCAGGGGCGCATGACTTTTTCAAAAATTTGAACATTACCTTAAAATTTACTTACCAAATTATAGATAATCTTAAATTTAACCTACTAGGCCCACCCCACCCCAAAACGGATTTTGTGGGAAAAAAAATAATAATAATAGCTTAATCCTTCCTAAAACTGAATCTGACCTCCCTTAAAATTGAAAATGGCTCAAAAATACCCAAAAAATATTAATACAATAAATTAACAAAAAACAATAGCATTTGGCCCATTCTTTAGCTCATAATCCCCACTGGCAACTCTACATAGTGTCTAGGGTGGTTATAGGACCACCCTAGCTTGGAAAAAAAAAAAATAATAATGTATAAATTTTTAAAATTTATGATTTTTTTTATCCTTAAAAGAACTTTGTGACAACCCTAAATTTATTTTAGGCCTAACATAATTAAATTTTGGACAAAAATTGGCAACAAACTTGATTGTAACCTAAGGTTATGACTCCATTCAATATTTTTTTATTGGATGTGAATTTTGACAAATCCATCATTTAATTACATTTTCTTCTTATATCGTTCATACTTGCAAAATTTCAAGAAGATCAAAAATCAATAGCTATGTCATAAATCAAATGTTTAAATTTCGAGTTTTTATAGTGAAAAAGTATACATAAAAAATAAGTTTATAGATCGAATAATAAATAACATCAAATTGACATAAAATTTGACATGTGTTTTAAAATATGTAGCAATGTTAATTTGTTTAGTGAGAGTTGTAGCCTTGTACTACAACTTAGTTTGTAGTCAAACTTTGTCCTTAAACTTTAATCCCCTTAACAATACATTAGGTCTTTACAAAAAAAAAAAAAAAAGAGTCCATAAAAAATTTTATTTAACTAAAATTTTAATAGAGATGTAGCTTGCAACATTAATAATGAGACTATCATGTAATAATTTCAAAATAAGAAAATTCGTAGAAGGAAATTGTAAAACTTTATGTGTTTGCATGTGTGTTTGTGTTTGTGTGTGTGTGTGTGTGTGTGTGTTTTTTTTTTTTTTTTTTGGTCATAAATGTATTAATTTTTCTTTTTATTAGATTTTGTATAATTTAAGTTTCTTAGAGCATTCGCATCCGGTTTCTTCAAAAAATTCCATTTTACCATCTCAAAAGTTACTTTATCAATTATACCATACCATTTTATAATACACCCAACATCCCATCTTTTATTTTCCTGTACAACACATTATAATAATATATCTACACAATAAAATATTTCTCTCTCTCTCTCTCTCTCTCTCTCTCTCTCTCTCTCTCTTAACCACTCATCACCCAAAACCCAGACCCATGGATTCAAGCATTGAAACCTTAGGCTCCTTCTCACTCTCATAGGCTGAAAGTAATGCCACCATCTCTTCTAAACTATGCCAATTCTCTACAACCAGTTGTGCTTATGCCTCAATATGCATATCAAAATCCAAAATAACATCTTGATTCTCACAATATCCTTGATCTTCCAACTTATATATAGGTTGACCTTGGTCTTGGCATCTGACTCATCACCACCCTAATCCACCATCAACAACACAACCGCCACCCACCAATCCACCACCATGGCACCACCCCGATCTGCCACACCAAACCATGAGACCCACGGAGGCTTGATTCAAGGGAAGGGAGAGAGAAAAAAAGAAAGGGAAGAGAGATCAAAGAGAGATAAAGAGGGAAGAGATCTGCCCAAGCCACTAGACCCACACTGTCGCAACCATCTTCCCACGCCGCTGCACCACCTGCCCACGTCACCGAACCACCTAACCTATGCCGTATGATTTGAGATACACCAATGCATGGGCACCGATCCACACAAAGAGGGACGAGAGAGAGGGAGGGATCAAATAAGATAGAGAGAGAATTAGAGAAAATGGTGACCAATGAGAGAGAGAGGCGAGCTCTGTGAGAGAGAGAGATGAGTTGAAAGAGAAAAGTCAAAGAAAACAAAAGGTGAAAGAGGGTATAAACTATAAATATTTTGGTTTATAATTGTGCTACAGTGCCATCCTAAATGTAGGATGGCATTGTAGCACAATTGTAAATTTTTTTTTTGCAATTGCAAGACTAGGTAATGGGTTATTTTTGTGCCTTGATGCTAAAATATATTAACATGTGGCATATAGAAGACCCAATACAAATGCTCTTAATGACCACATTCAAAAAAATTTCTAGAATTGCCACTGATAATCCCTCCAAAGTTCCAAATACAAATACCAAAATCTGGACTACTTTCAATTACGGAAAAAAAAGAAAATTCTTTAATTTGTATATGGCTACCGCTTACTCAAAAAAAAAAGAAAAAAAACTTTCATACGCCGTTGACCCATTCTGCAATGGTGTCGTTGTCACTTCTCGTTGCTTAGCCACCCCTTCTCATCCACTCTACTCCAGATCTGGCTAGCAAGTTTCGTGACTACAGTGGTATCTCTTTCGCTCTCTTTCTGCTCTCTCTAGTGTACATGTTTTGTTCTATTGAAAAAATTGTGCTCTACTCTACATGTTTAATAATAAGTGTTACTATGTTAGTCACTAATGTTATGTTTGGAAGTTTGGAGGTAAAGGAGAGTAGAAGGGAGGAGAGTAGTGGGGAGAAGAGTAGAGGGGAATGATTATCCTCCACTTTGTTTGGATGTTTTTAAAATTAAATAAAGGGGAGGGGAATAATTAGCCTTTTCATAGTTTGTAATTTTGTTAATATGGTAAAAGTAAATTTGGTAATTCATTTGGTCAAGCATTTCTATGCTCTACTCTCCCTCTAAATCTCTCCAATTTGGGGGAATTAAAAATGAAGGGTTAGAAGTAGTTAGAACCTCTCCAAACCCTTCCGAATCCCTCCCCTCCTCCCTTAAAATACATCCAAACAAGGTAATATAACTTACTCTCCCTCCCTCTACTCCCTCTCTATCCAAACAAGCTATAAGTCACTGTAGTGACTAACGTGTAGTGATTTCTAGCCTCTTCTTTTTCTTTTTAATTTTTTTTCTTATAAAAAAAAATATAAAGGTCAAAAATAGTTTCTAGCCTACACATTGTAACTTGTGTCGCTACTTTTTTACTATTTTTAATTTAAGGTCGCCTTTTCGTTCAGTGAATTCGAGTTTCACATAACTTTGAGCTCAGGTGTTACAAACTCGAGTTCTAGGTCACATTTTTAATTCTAAATTTCAGATAAGTGGGTGCCACTGTGGCATATTTTTTTAGAACTCGATTTTTATAAACTTAAGTTCTATGCAAAACTTGAGCTTCTTGAACTCGAGTTTCAAAAAAGTGGTAGATTGCTAAATATTTCGTGAACATTGGTATATTGCTAAACAGTGGTATTTGGTTATTTTGCCTATCATACATAACTCATTAAATTAAATATTTCATACATAGTTCATTAAATTAAAGTGAATTTAATGTATATCATATGTAATTTAATTATATTTTATTTTTATTAAATTGACTTGTATATTTTTAGACATGTCAAGATTTACCTTTTTTTTTTTGGCAAATACATAAAGACTTATTTGGTGTAAATGTTTTTGTTTATGTAAGAAAACATCATTTGTTAAATCAAAATTACAAGATAATAAAAGTTTCTCCTTGCTAGCAAAAGAGGGTTCTCCTTCTCCTAGGTTGTAGAATTAGTCATCCCTTCATTGAAGGTGTTTTTTGTCCCTTTGGTAATGTGTTGCCTTAGGTTTTGTGGTTTCTTTCTTTTTAGGGTTTGGCAAACAGATTTAGTTCTTTATCACTGATGGACGACCTCACGAAATCTTGGAGTTGCCTAACTCTCTCGGATCGGGAAGGCTCTGATCTTCGCCTGATTGAGGAGGAAGTAGCACCAAAATTTGTTATTGAAAAAAAAATTCTTGACCAAGCATGCATTGAATATTGACACTATTACAAACACTTTTAACCGGATTTGGAGATTGAGAAACGGGTTCAAGGTCAAGGAGGATGATCATATAGTCTTTATTCACTTTTGATAAAAAGGATGAGATGGAAAAAATCTTATCAACAGAACCTTGGAGCTTTGATAAACACCTTATGGTGTTGTAACGTTATGATAAGGATATAGATTTATGCAATATGAATTTTAACATGGTTACTTTTTGGGTTCAAGTACATGATATACTAATCAGATTTAGGACAAGAAACGTGGTTGAAAAAATTTGTGCAACTGTTGGTACCGTGAGTAGGCCAGCAAAAGTCACAGATGTGGAGGGTGATGGATTTGTACGGGTTCGTGTCACAATGGATATTTCCCAACCTCTGTGTCATGGATTCGTGTCACGGTAGAGAATTGTGGATGTCCTTCAAATATGAATGCCTTCCCAATCTTTGCTATTGGTGTGGCTATCTCACACATGTTGATAGGGATTGCAAGTTATGGATTGAAAGCAAGGGTACATTGCAATCGGAGTCCCTAATAGTTTGGCCTATGGATATGTGCACCACCTTTTACACCATCTTGGAGGAATGTAGTCATAGTCCCTGGATTTAATTCCAAAAAGATTAGTTCGACCATGGTATCAACTTCAATTATGAGAAAGAAGCCGCCAGTGGTGGTGGTTCGTAAGAGGGGGCTGTCACCTGAGATTATAAGGCCAGAAAAGGAAATAGAGGTACATTTGCACCCTGCAGATATTGCTCTAGATTTTCGAGAGAAAAATCCATTGCTACCCAAGTCAAATATCACAAATTAATCAATTTCAAGAAATTTGAATTCACTAATTTTGGATTTTGTGGAGGGAAGGATATTAGATGAGCTGTTTGAAGAGAGAATTCAGGAAATGGACTGTGACTTAGGCAGATTTGATACAAACAATGAATTATATTTGGAGAAAAAATTGGATACAAACAAAGAAAATATTCTGGAATCATTGACAATTAATGAGAGAGCCTCCTCAACTAAAGTGTACTCACGTGCACACCCCTCTCCTCTCTTAACCCATGCTTCAGTATTAGTGCTATCTGATATAACCAACAACCCAGAATTAAATGAAGGACGATGGAAATGAATCGCCAGGACAGATATGGGTAAAGATTTTACTATGGAAGATGCAATAGGGGAGAAAAGAATTGGTAGAGGTGAGGATAGTCAGTCTGAGTTACTAAACAAAAGAAGAGTGGTTTCTCAGGTTGACGAAGCAACAAAAATGATATTGGCAGAAGCTGGTTCCCAACCTTGCCAAAACCAATGAGTTTCTTATGTTGGAATTGTCAGGGGCTTGGGAACCAATGAACAGAAAATTAACTCATAGACATGTTTTGGGAAAAAGATTATTCTGTTGTGTTTTTAGCCGAAACATGGACGGATGAAACAAGGATAGTTTGAATACAAAACAGGTTAAAGTTTAAGCACAAATTTGTGGCTCCTAGAAGAAATAAGGCTAGAGGTTTGGTGAGTTTTTGGAAAGAGGATTTCGATTTAATAGTCGAAACTTTCTCTAAAAATCTTATTAATACTACAGTGAATAAAAACAGGGAAGAAGAATGGAGGTTTATAGGATTTTACGGGGAGCCTAACACATAGAATAAACACGAGGCTTGGGCTTGATTGAAAAATATGAAATCAAGGGGGTCGGTGCCTTGGATTTGTGTAGGAGATTTCAATGAAATAACAAAACAATCAAAGAAATTAGGGGGCAGAGTTCAGCCACATATACAAATGCAAGCTTTTAGAGACATACTAGATGAATGTGGTTTCTTGGATTTGGGCTTTTTGGGATCAAATTTCACATGGCACAAAGACTTTGCGGGATATACAATTTGAGAACATCTTGATAGAGCCATGACAACAACTGATTGGCTCTCTTTATTCCCAGATATGAAGGTCTATTATTTAAATGCTGATATGTCAAATCAAAGACCCCTTTGGATAGTGCCGGATGGGATGGACTGTAAGCAGTAGAGACCCTTCAGGTTTGAGCAAATGTGGATGATTAAGAAGGGATGTGGTGATACAATTGAAGCTGTTTGGCAAGGAAATAATGTGGAAACCGGGGAGCTAAAGGTGCTGAAAAAAATTGATAATTGTGGGAAGGAGTTGACCAAATGGAGTAAAAATAGTTTCAGGAATGTTCAAAGAGAGCTGGAGAAAAAAAGAAAAGAAATTATTGGTGAAGGAAGAATGGGTGGCTATGAATGGATGGAACACTAGCCGAATGAAAAATCTGGAGAAAGTGATTACTATTCTATTGGACTGTGAGGCAAAAATATGGACTCAACGATAAAAAAATTCAACGGCTTTGGGATGGGGATAAAAACACTTGGTTTTTTCATAGCAAAGCAACTCAGCGGCGAAGAAGAAATTACATCAAAGGTTCTCTATGACGATGATGGCCAATGGTGTACTCATCCAAGCTATGTGGTTAACATAGTCGTGAATTTTTTTTTAGCAATTATTCACTTCCAACAATCCCGACAGCTTTGAAGAAATTTTGGAACAAATCCCAACAACACTGATAGAAGATATGAACAAGCAACTGATGAAGGAATTTACAGCAAAGGAGGTAGAGAATACACTAAAATAGATGGCACCCTTGAAGTCACCTGGAACGGATGGTATGCCGCCACTTTTTTATTTATTAAAGCTACTAGTCTTTGGTAGGTACTAATGTTATTGAAGCAATATTGATCTATTTAAATTCAGGTACACTGCCAAGTGCACTTTGTCATTCCTTTATCACTTTGATTCCTAGAGTAAAAAACCTTGAATATATTTCATAGTATCGCCCCATTAGCCTCAGTAATGTTTTGTTTAGAGTTTTCTCTAAAGTTTTGGCAAACAGGTTAAGAAAGATTCTACCACATCTTATTTCTGAACATCAAAGCGCTTTCATGACGGAACGCTTAATCTCAGATAATGTTATGGTGGCATTTGAAACTTTGCACTATAAGAGAAATCACTCTTTGGGCAACACGGGTTATATGGCTTTGAAATTGGAAATGAGCAAGACTTAGGGTGGAATAGGTGTACATGGAAAAGTTGATGGAAAAAATGGGGTTTGCAGATGCATGGATAAAACTAATAATGGTGTGTATTTCCACAACTACATACTCGATTTTGATCAATGGAGAATCATAGGGGCATATTACACCAACTAGAGGTCTTCGCCAAGGCGACCCTCTCTCCCCTTATTTATTTCTACTATGTATAGAAGGTTTTCATGGTTTGTTGAAAAAGCAGAAACAATGGGTGACATAAGGGCAGTTTCTATTTGTTGGAACAGTCCTAGACTAACTTGTTGTTAGGATATGTGCCCTTTAAATCCTATTGTATGATGCTATGTATGACATTATGTTGTGATTAATAAAGGGACAAAGTTTAGCTACAAAATCGATTGTAGCCTTAGGCTACAAACTCACTCAATATCTTTTTATTGGAGGTGAGTTTTGACAAATCCACCATTAGATTACATCTTCTTCTTATATCCTTCATGTTTGCAAAATTTCAAAAAAATTAAAGATCAATAGCTATGTCATCAATAAATTTCTAAATTGCAAGTTTTTGTAATTTAAAATTATGCATAAAATATAAGATTATAGATTATATAGTAAATAATATCCGAATGACACAAAAATTGACATATGCATTAAGAGCGTAAAGAACATGTAATTCAACGGTTAGATTTTCAAAATATGCAGTAATATTTATTTTATTGAGTGAGTTTGTAGCCTAAGGCTACAACTAATTTTGTAGCTAAACTTTGTCCTTAATAAAGTTGTTTTATTATTATCTAAAATAATGGTAACATGAATATTTGGACATAGTATGTGATTTATGTGATTTAGTCACAGAAGATATAAATCACAAGTTCTTTGTAAACTCAGAATTTTAGTTCGTAGTCAGTGATAAAATTAGGCAATTCATCTGCGAAGACTATAACATATCAACTAAGATGGTTTGTCTTGATCATGGAAGTGGATACTTCTAGTTGATATATTGATATGTTTTAAGAGTTAAGACATATTAAATTGGACCGCTGTGAGATTTATTATTCTCCTAACAACTGTCAAATGAATAATAAATCTCACGACTTCTATTTAAATAAACACTTAATCCTGAAAGAATAATGGACCTGATCATGAAATGCAGGTTGCTTTGATATATCAAGAGTGAGGTCTAAAGTCACGATCAAAATCTCAGTATGTTGGGCAGCCACATTTAGTGTTGATGAAACATATATTCTCAAGATGGAATTTATAATCTCTTAACGGAGATATAAAATATTCGCTTGAGATAAGTTCATTGGGTTTGGTTATTCAGAATATTAGACCTAACTATTTTAGTAAGGAGTTACTAAAGTATATATTTATGAAATTGAATTTCATAAATATATGATGAATAACTTCAAGAATTAAACCGGGTACTTAAGAATTAAGATGTAGTAATCTTCAAAGTAGCAGTCTACATTTATGACTTTGTATTACTACGTGTATAATAAAGTCTTGAGATATAATTTATTAATAAGGCCTAGAGTGCAATTATATTTATATAGTGGTATAAAATATAATTAATGGTAACTTTGGACTTGCCAAGAGTTAACAGAAAAGCCCAAGGTCTATTAGAGTTAGAGTATTATTTGTTCTCTTTTGGTCCCATTCCAAGCCACATTCTAAAACCTAATTGGAATGACCCAAAAGGCTAGCCCAATTAGATAATTAGTTATAAGAAGAGAAACATACAAAATTTTTATATAGAATGAAATGGTGTGTATGTGAGTGTTAGACACTCACTTATTCTCCCTTGAACACAAACATATAAATTGATTGAGAGACCACACTTCTTGGGCACAAGTGGAATTGGAGTGAAGATAAAAAGTGTTCCCAAGTACCTTTAATATTTGGTTATGAATTTCACAGCACCAAGGTACACTCTCTTGTTCTTATATTCTGAAATTTATATAGTACATGTTATCAATTGCGAATGAAGTAGATTCGTTAATTTTCGACTACGTATATTTTGTATGCAATACAAACATGTGTTTTTTCAACACCTATCTCCTTTTTGCAGATGACAACCTTATTTTTTGCAGGACAAAAGAAAATGAGTGTCAAAAGCTATTAGAGGTCTTAGCCACGTATGAAAGTGCATCGGGGCAGCAGATAAATAGAGAAAAAACCACTCTTTTTTTTAGCAAATCAACATCACAAGATTTGCAAGATATAGTTATAGTAGCTCTTGGGGTGCCGGTGGTCCAACAATACGAAAAATATTTAGGTCTACCATCTTTTATTGGCTAAAAAAAGAAAGAAAGCTTTGATAACATTAATAGAGGGAGTGGAAAAAGCTACAGGATTGGGAAGGCAAATTATTATCTCCAGCAGAGTAGTGGCCCAAGCGTTGCCCACTTATATGATGTCATGCTTTAAATTGCCTAGTGGCTTGTGACATGATATAGAAGCTCTAATCCGGAAATTATTTTGGGGACAAAGAGGGGAAGGCCAAAAGATACACTGGACGAAGTGCGCAGATTTATCCAGACTAAAGACATAAGGCGAGTTGGGGTTCAAAGATCTTTCAAGGTATAATGATGCACTCCTGGCAAAACAAACTTGGTGCCTCTTTCATGATAAAAACTCGATGTTCTATAGAGTTTTTAAGGCAAAAATTTCCCAAATTTCACGATCAAGGAAGCCACAAACCCGAGTTTAGCCTCGTATACGTGGAAGAGTATTCTCAAGGGCAGAGAAGTTATACAAAGAGGAGCGGTTTGGTGGATTGGTGATGGATGATCAATTGCAATTTGGGGGGAGTGTTGGCTTCCAGTGAAACACTCCCCAAAAATTTTTTCACCTTATACAGGAGGCCTAGCTGAAGCCAAGGTTAGCGCTTTTATCGACCAAGAGCACAGAACCTGGAAGAAAGGAGTTTTGGATGCCAACCTGCTGAGTTTCGAAGTAAACATTATTAAAAAAATTCCATTATGCCACTGAAACCAACCCGACACACTTACCTGGCCATTCAACCCCACAGGGGAGTACACAGTTAAATCGGTTTATACATTCTTGTAGCAAGAATTTCAGAACTTACAGCTTGGTCAATCTGATTTCGAGTGCCTGAAGCCATTGTGGAAAGCAATTTGGAGTTTACAAGTTCTGAGTAAGGTAAAATTTGGTTTGGCGAGCATTAAAAAATTCTTTTTCTACAAAGACGAACTTGATGAAGCAACAAATTATTAAGGAGGATCGCAGTGAGCATTGCCAAGACCAAAAAGAATACGTAGCCCATGCTTTGTACCACTGTCCAAAGTTACTCGAGCTGTGGACCAAAGTCAATCTCTAGAATTATAGTAGCCTCTGTCAAGCAACATTGTTTATTGATTTAATGGGTTGTGTTTTTGCAGAAAATAGGGAACTTGCGCTTTTCTCCATGGCAATTTGGGTAATATGGAATTGGAGAAATAATCTTCACCTTGGAAGATCTGCAGTCCCTTTTGGCCAGCTGCTATCTTAATCAAAGGAAAGGTTGTACGAGTTTAATCTCCATAATTCCTCACCATAACTCCAGTGATGAACTTTGATGGTGCTCTATTTGTAGTAGAAACAGTGCTGGTATAGGTGTGATTATTCGCAACGATACGGGATAGGTCATGGGTTCTCTCTCACAAAAATCCATGCTCCCTTTCACAACCATTGAAGTGGAAGCTATGGCAGCAAGGAGGGCTCTAGAATTGGCTCTAGAGACAGGTTTTGATTAGGTAATATTGGAAGGCGACTCATAGATACTCATCACAGCTCTCAAAAATAGTTCTTACTCATTGTCACACTTTGGCCACATAATGAAAGACATATAGTACCTTGTCTCTTATTTTTCCAAAATACATTATTCTCATGTTCGTAGGCATTATAACACTTTAGCTCACTCGTTAGCGAGATGAGCAATTTCAATTTCTCAAATGCAAGTTTGGATGGAAGATGTACCACCAGATATTATTCATGTACTTTAGGCTGATCTTAACAGCCTTTCATAAATGACAAGTTCTATCTTTCTTCTAAAAAAAAAAAAAAAAAAAAAATCAAAATTACAAACGTTCCTTGTATAAGAAATAAATAAATACTATATATATATATATATATTTAGCTTCCCCTCCTAAAAAAATTTCCTGGCTTCACCACTGATTACCACATTAATCACATTTATTGTTGCATTAGTTTGTCTTTTATGTAATAAATTTTGTAGTAATTTTAGCATTTTCCAAGATTATATGATTATAAGTGGTTTATATATATATATATATATATATAAGGTTTGTGTACTATTTTTCTCACCTCCAAAAAGGTCTCCAAAATATTATAGCAACAAAAACTCAGCCCAATTGAAAACCATAAACTCTTTGAGGAAAAAAATTGTTTAGATGCTTTAGTTCTTATAAGCCAATACCATACACAATAGATTGTCAACATTACCTATCTAATCTTTCGTATGATTACATACCAAACAACCTCTATTTCTTTCTTAACACTAGAATCAAAATTTATTACGATGCATTGCCTTATCCAAGATAAAGTAAACCTTTTAGATAAACAAGATAAAGTAAATTTTGTTCTAATAGAGTAATATTTTTATTTTATTTTATTTTATTTTATTTGTTAAATTTATTCTTGGACCATGATATTTGATTCTTTATATAAATTTAACTTTTGTTTGGTTAGTATTGATTCATAAAATTATTTTTTGATTCATCAAATTAACCTTTGCTTTCGTTAGTATTAAATAAATTTATTTAGTTGATATTTAAATACAAAGACCCCACTTAAAAATATCGCCTTAGGCCCCCAACTATATTAAGCTGCCTTGTTAATGAAATGATGAGAAGTGTGTTGTTATCATTCAAATTGCTTCTCCTGGTATTTTTGACTTCATTTGTGCTAGAATTGCTTGTTAGACATGATATGAAATCAATTTAAGATGAGATTAATTGACATTTTCAAAGTGGGAGGTTGTAAAAGACTGTTTATCAAGTGAGCATCACCATCTTTAGTCATACAGATGTTGTCGTTTATTTGGATTGTCTTTCTATTGTTTGAAATGCAAAAAAGTTTTGTGACTAGCTATCAAAGGAAAATGGTCTTGTTTATAGATGATTATCGTGACAAGTTGTTAAGTCATTGATGACCTCCATCAAAATGCAGAAGCAACTTTCGGACAAGATGCTATAACAGGTTAAATGGCATCTCTTGTTGCATACATTTCTAATTTCTCAAGTGGTGGGGATTAAGTTTCTACCATTTTGCATGTGAAAAGTTGCTTTGCAAGATTGACCTTGGGCACTAGCTCAATGAGGGTTAATTGGGTAGGGTTAGGGTAGATCTTAGGTTCAAGTAAAGAGCAGTAAATTTTAGGAAAATGAATAG
Organism: Quercus gilva; assembly: GCA_023621385.1. Taxonomy (NCBI): domain Eukaryota; kingdom Viridiplantae; phylum Streptophyta; class Magnoliopsida; order Fagales; family Fagaceae; genus Quercus; species Quercus gilva. The sequence goes on along the minus strand of CM042476.1, from coordinate 44,229,849 downwards.
GATATTAACCTGTTCATGTCATGCGTGAAAAACATGACGTTTCATACTTCTATTGACATATCAACCTTTTCAAATTGGATACTTGTAGTTCCACCATGTGCAAATCTTTTGCCATGTATTGACCTTGATCAGAAATAGGCTAGACATATAAAATAGATTGTAACTGGATTTTTCTGATTTTGGAATGATTTTCTAAGTTATTTTGATATACTTATTGTCCTTTAATTTGGATGAGATTATTTCCAATAGCATATTGTATTTTTGTGTAAAAGTATAGATGTACCAAGAAAAAAATGAAGGAAGAAAAAAAGCTAATGGCAACAGTATGGCTTGGACTGATATACGAAACATCTGTCATGAAGAAAATTTGAGAAGAGAACAAAACTCTGGTTATAATGCTAAAACTTACAAGTCAATCTTGTTTGAGATGGAGGGTAGGGATTCTAGTGTTGATGTTGAAAATCATAAAGACCCAGTTGAAGGATGCAAAAACAAATAATGATGTTACAGAGATAGTCACTGAACATATTAATGACTTGAGACTAAAGGTATGTTGATCTTTATTATTATTATTCTGTCTATGAATTCAATGAATTGATCTAAATTTGTCTTTTGTTTGTTAAACAACGAACCTATTTGGTACATTCTGTGAATCACAAAGATTGGCGTCTAGTTTCATTTTCTATTGTAATTAATATATTGTCATTTCAATCCAGATATTAGCCACTTCTTTCTAATCTCATTCAATTTCCTTATAATTTTTGTTCTAAAACTTATCCTATTAATATTTTATTGTGTATATAAATGATAGAATTCATGTGATGTGATATAATTGTTAATATATATATATATATATATATATATATTGTTTATTACAACAAAAAAAACTTCATTGCAATAGTTGATGCAAGGTGTTGCAATAAAGTTTAAGGTAATAAATTTCTGCAACAAATAATTTTGTTGCAATAAAGTTTAGATATTTTAATGACAATTTTGATGCAATGTATATTTGTTGTTGCAATAAATAACTTATTACTTCGAATGTCTTGTAGCAATAGGCTATTACTTCATGAATTTTATTGTAATAAAATGCAAATAATTGACAAAAATAACCTGGGTCAAGTTATTGCAACAATATATTTGTTGTAATAGATAATTGTTTCATGTTTGTCATTGTAATAGATTGTAAAATAATTCATATCGAATTATTGTAATAATATATTTTTTGTAGTTTCATATTTGTCATTGCAATATATTGTAAAATAATTGATATTTAGTTGTTGCAAAGATGTTTTCCTTGCAATAAGCTATTACTTTTAAATTTTCATTGTAATAGATTGCAAAAATAATTGGTATCAAGTTATTGCAATGATTTCTTTAATTTAAGTTATTGCAACAAATTTTCCTAATGCAATTTTGTATTAAAGACTCTATTGCAATCGAAAATTATAAGTTATTGCAACTATTTATTATTAATGTAATAATTTACCACTTGTAGATTACTATTGCAACAACTTTTAACTTGTAGATGCAATATTGTGAAATATGAAAAATCTCAAGGAAACATGGGAAACATTAAATTGTCAGAAGATATACATAGAAGCAAAAATTAAGGCAGAACATAAACTAGGATAGGGTCCAAAAAAAGAAGTAATCTTTTGGCTCCAAAGGGTAGAAAGAATGTGATTGGAGAAACAAAAAATTGTAGAAGAAAGTGACAAACGGAAGAGTTTCTCACGTTGGTGCTCAGGAAAAACTACTCTAAAAGATATACTAAAGGTGGAAAACCTCTACCAAAGTCTTGATTTCGGTGATAGTTTGGTAACTGATCCGCTTTTCAACCATGGAGAAGAATTGCCAAGTACAACGTTGGCCGAATAGAGTACAACGAAAAGAATAGTGAAAATGATTTTGGAACACTTGCTCAGTGAAGATGTTGGAATGTTTGGTGTCTATGGAATGGGTGACTTTGGTAAAACAAAAATCATGAAAATTATAAATAATGATTTATTGAACAAGAAAGACAAGTTTGATAAAGTGATTTAGGTAACAGTGTCTAAGGCATCTAGTGTCATCAAACTACAAAGTGATATTGGAAGCGAGTTACATGTAGATCTTTCACAAGACAAATATGAAATAACAAGGGCTAGAAATTTGAACCGTGTATTGAAAAATAGTAAGAGGTTTGTTCTAATCCTTGATGACACGAGGGAACCATTTCAGCTTGAGGAGATTGGAATTCCAAAGCCCACTTCAACAATTGGATGCAAGGTGATATTGACAACTCGTAGGTATGAAGTTTGTGACCAAATGAATTATATGAAATCAAGATGAAGCTTCTTATAGAAGAGGAGTCTTGGAAATTGTTTCTGAATATAATAGGTTGTGATATCTGGAATGTTCTAGATATTGAACCCAATGTAGTGAAGGGAATTTTCAAAGAGTGTGCTCGGTTGCCTTTTGCTATCATCATAGTAGTTGCAAGTTAAAAAAAATGTAGTTAATGCTGCAAAGTAGAGCAATTCCCTGAATGAGTTGAGTTCATCAATTAAGCTTCTCTGAACTTGTTGTAACCTAGTTAATAGTTGGCTATTCTTTTTACTACAGACCGACACCTCAACTTCTTGTATTCTAATTAATACTATGCAAATGAGTTACCAAAAACTATAGGATTCCCCAAGAGAAATAAAATAAAATTAGATAACATACACGTGTCTCTATAAAAAGATACAACCTCACTATATGTTGTGTACGTAGTCAGCCACTATTGTTAAGGGTTGAGTCGTACCTTTAAATAACTTATTAAAATTCTTGATTCAGATAAGAAATGAATAGTAAAAAGAAAGCACCTATATGTTTTTCTAAAATCTAGCCTCATTTCTCATTTTAACCAGTATATTGTTTGGGATTCAAAAGACATTACAAAAAAATCGTCCTGTCCCAGTGTTTTTTTCCTAGCGCTTTTAAAAACCGTTGTAATAGATAAGCCTGTACCAACGCTTTTTGAAAGCGCTGGTATAGGAAACCCTATTACGGTAGCTCAAAACCGGCGCTTTACAAATCGCTGCAATAGGAGGCCTATAGCGGTGGTTTTCAAAAATGCTAGTACAGGAAGCATTATTGCAATGGAATAGGGTTACTAATTTCCCTTCTGGGAAAGACCTATCCCAGTGCTTTTAAAAGCGCTGGAATAGGGTCCACCTATTCCAGCGCTTTAAAAAGTGCTGGGATAGGCCTCTCTCCATAAGGGCCTCGAAATCTAAAAAATGGCCAAATAACCCTAAAGCCTAAAAATTGATCAAAATAACATTGAAGCCTAAAAATGACTAAAATACCCCCCCAGAACCTAAAAATTGACCAAAATAACCCCGAAACCTAGAAAATGGGTTGATTTTTTTTTGAAGAAGTAATTTTTTAATTTTTTTTATAAAGATAATTGAAGTATTTGAATACAAATAGATAACAAATACAGATAGGATTCAGACATTTAAATACCAATGGGTGGTGAGAATAACGGTTTTTCTTTTCTTTTCCCTTTTGTATGTGAGATAGTATAACTCTTTTAAGATTTTTTTGGAAGAAGTAATTTTGTATTTTTTTTTTTTTGGATAAAGATAATTAAAGTATTTGAATTCAAATGATAACAAATACAGATAGGAATCAGACATTTGAATTCAAATGGGTGGTGAGAATAAAATTTTCTTTTTCGTGAGATAATATTACTGTTTTAACCTTTTTTTTTTTCTTTTTTGTAGCAAAACAAATTAAACTAAATGTTATTTTATTTTAGAATTTGTATAAGAATATTTTGGTACGCCAAAAATTGAAGACGAAACAACAGAATCCTCTTATTAATAGTATAGATTATTATTACTACTACTACTACTACTACTACTACTACTACTTTGGATAATGATAAGTTTCAAAATTGAAGTGTGGGAATAGAACTAATGTACTATTCTTTGTTCTTTCTTTTTATTTTTTATTTTTGAATAATGATAAATTTCAAATTTTAAACGTAAGATTTTTTTTTTTTTTGGGTGATAAAAATAAGTTCTTTAATTTCTATACTATTATTTAAGGGGTTTTCCTTGTTTGGATTCCTCAATTTTTAGTTCAAAAAAACCCTTACACCCTTATGTTTAAGTAGAGATAAAACTAAAAGACAATCTGGTAAAAATGCAATTTTAACTTCTACTAAAATATTGCCTAAAAAATAGGACCACTTTCCTATTAATTTTTAAATTACTTTATCCACTTATAAATTAGATTTTCAAAATAAAAATTATATATATATATATATATAGAATAAAAAAACTCTACAAAATAGGATCACTAACAAAAAAAAAAAAAAAAAAAAAGCCTCATCGCACGCGTGAAGCACGTGTGATGAGAGGCTAGTAAGAAATAAAGAGTTTGAAAATTTTTTTGGAGTCTATTGTTTTCAATTTAATTTCAACTTCCCAAAAATAAAATTACAATTATGCCATTAAAAACTTTTTTTTTTTAAAATCTTGAAAATATCATTTTTCAAAATCCTGTTTTTAACGGAAAACATATGAACTAATTTTTTTTTTTTTTTTGATAAGATGAACTAATTTTCTGAATTTTGTATTTAGAAAACATTAATCAAATAATAAATTTAAATGTGAGAACCACCCTTTTATGATTTCCAAAATAAAAATATTGTATTTAAATCCTCTATTTATTTGTTTATTTACATATACAAATAAAATTATGTAGACTTTTTTTTTTTCTTTTAAAATTTTTCGCTAGAAATTAGAGAAATAATAATGGGCTGTAAAGTTTGATCCAATATTTGCAAGGAAGGATAGAGTTTGACAAAATAGGCAGTAAAGCCCATCAAAATAAAAAAAAATAAAAATGAAAAAGAATGGGCCGTATTTTTGAATTAGTAAATGTTACCGTTGGTGGCGTAGGATATAAGATTATAACCTATAAATATTGGAGGCTTGAGAGAGAGAGAGAGAGAGAGAGAGAGAGAGAGAGAAGTATGAAGAAGAACCCTAATTTTTTTAGGGTTTTTTTTTTTGGTACTCAGTTTTCTTTTTGGCTCCATGCTTACCAAGTTCCACAGTTTGTTTTTGTAGAACCAACTGAGTCAAAGAACTTTTATTACACAGATGGTTTTTTCAAATTATTAGGAAAAGATTAAAAAAAAAAACATTAGCATGATTGTTGGGTACCATTTGTAGAATAGGACAAAACTATCCCATGTTGTCTACACGTGTAAGATATTTTGAAATTTGATTTTGTTTTGTTTTGTTATATATCTTTCTCGTTTGGAATGCTAACTGAATTGAGGCCTATTCACATTACCCAACTGAAAACTACTCTTCCATGCATTCTGTTTCTGCCTTTCGTAATGTATTCTTTGTTTTCACTTTTTATTCTTTCTGAGCAGTTTGCTGTTGGTTTGATATGCTAGTCTGTTGGTTTTTATGGCATCTGTTCAGTTCTGGGATATGTGTTTTTTTATGGCATTTGCTTTGTGGGTTTTCTGCTTATTCAATGTTAGCTTTCCTCACACACTGAGAGGTGGATTTAATGGGAACTTCAGTTATGTATTGCATTGGTTTGTTCAGTTTAAATAGCATTTTGATTCGTTTCAGGGAGTTGGGTTCACATAATACTCACAAAATCAAGCACACAAAATATAAAATTTCAAGAATTTTTCTTCTTTAGTTACCTTGGTCATATTGCTTATGAGTTTTTTACTTTGATTTCTCAAAACAATTAATAAGTGATGCGTACTTTATCTAATGGTGGATCTTAACTCTTTGAGCACCTGACTAGGTAATGAGGCAGGAGATTACACACACTTGGTAATTATAGGGAGGAATACCTTGGTAGCACCCACATAATACTGGCTAGGAGACTTGAACCAGGAGGTTCTATTTATATGTATTATGGTGTCTCATACCACATGTTTGCCTTTTAGTTTGAAAGAGTTTTCACAACCTCTTTCCAATTTAGTTTGTGCAACACAGACCATTCTTTATATGGTTGCACTGTCGTTGCCTCCTCTTAGGTAATGGCTTTTGATTAAAAGTTATACATTATAAGGAACATGTTGGGAAATTTTGTGGAATGGTGATCCCTTGTATTAATCATGGCTGAACTTTTGTTGGTTGATTGTTGATTGCACACTTAATTATATATTTGTAGAACCAAGAAGCTATAGGGGTGGTTTCAGATGTGAAGCCAAGAATTTAAGTGGTGAGGTTGTTGAGAGAGCAAACGTGAAAGGCTTTATATTGACTAAAATTTAAGTGGTGAGGTTGTTGAGAACAGCAAACGTGAAGGGCTTCACGTTGACAAAAATTTAAGTGGTGAGGTTGTCGAGAAGCGCAAGCATGAAGGATTTTATATTGACAAACAAGGCAAATGGAGAAGCTTTGAACCGAAGAAGTTGTCTAGGAAACAATGTAATACAAAGCTTTAAACTCATCTTTATTTGATTCATGATAAATGTTGAAGTATTAAGGTCTTCAAGTATTTTGTTGTCTTTGTATTAGGTGGTTCTTTAAGAGGACGAGGATGGAAATATGGATCTGGTTTTGTTGATGGAATTTTTCCAGTATAGAGTCCCATTGCTCAGCAAATTTTGGACTTTGCCCTGAATGACCTGGATACCAATCAACTTTGGGGGTTCTCTTGACACTCTCCCTGCCTCTTACACCACATGGGATGATATCATCAATGTAGTTGATCAGCTTTGTCTAAATAAACAGTGGGGCTCAATTGTGTTGGTGAGAAAGTAGTTCCTCTTCCCTTTGTTTTTATAATTGTGAAGACAAATACCCAAAAACAAATTTTCATGGTTGATTTCACTCCCTGCCCCATCTCTTGGTTTGGATGTGGTTGAATTTTAAAAGCCTAAGTATTTCCATTCTTCAAACTGATACAGAAACAAGTTGATAATATTTCAATCAAGTTCAGAACTGTTTCATTTTAGTTGATTTCTCTTAGCTCTTTATTCTATTTGGGTATTGTCAAGCTAAATCCACGTTGAAATCTTCATGTTTTTCTAACTGAATACTTACAAAAGACATTAGATACCACATGTTACAAAATTTTAGCAATTCAATTGTCATAATACAACCAGGCATGCCCTTTCTCTTTCTTCCTATCTGTAGATAAATTACATTAAATGATTACATTTGACTTACTGATTAACATTTTAGCTTTAAAATTATCTCATGTTCAGATATGCGAATGGGTCTTGCACAAGAGCTCCTTCAATCCAGATGTAATGTGCTACAATTTATTTCTAGATGCTTATGGGCAGAAATCACTGTATAAGGATGCAGAATCTGCATATTTAGAACTTATTGAAAACCGGCGCATCCCAATGTGCTACAATTTGTTTTTTGATTTTTTATAAATAAAAAAACTAAAAACTTGCGAAAACTATGATTTCTGTTTGGTTATTTATGTATTTGTTTGGTTTTGATTTAGGAATTTGGCTTAAATATGGTTTCAATAAAGGTATTTCGGTTATAGTTGGTTTTTGCTTAGCTTTGGTTTTGTTTTTCTATTTGTGTTTGGCTTCTGGTGGGCATCCGGATTGGCATATACATTGACTTTAAATATATGACATTGAAATCTCATTGTAATTTGTCAACTGTGGAATTATAAGGTAATGGGCAATGGTTATGGTGATTGGCAAAGAAAATTGTGAAGAAAGCTATAGCCCTTTAGATTTGTTCCTCTTAATGTTCTCTAGGTTTTTTTTTATTTTTATTTTTTTTTTATTTTTTATTTTTTATGCATGGATCTGTTCTGTCTTTTATTTGAGTATTTTTTTTTTCTGTTTATCTGTAATTGATTTTTCTATCTGTGTATAGAGCTGAAAGTAGAAAAGGCAATGAATGCAATTTCAGCATGATTGGTTGGAGATTGGAGTACATGGTATACCCAATGTTGTCGGATAAATCTTCTTTGTGGGATACCCCTTCACTCTCTCTACAGCATTCTTTTAGTAACACAGGTTTTATTTTTCTTCACCCTTCTTATATGGGACACTCTGTACTTTTTTCTATTAATGAAATTTGGTTTTCTGATGCCTATTAACCCTTTTTTTTTTCTAAGAGGTACAAAGTACTTATACTTTGTTCATTTGTTTTAGGACTCCTTTTACTTCTGTTAATGAAAATTGGTTTTCTGATGCCTATTAACCCTTTTTTTCTAAGAGGTACAAAGTACTTATACTTTGGTCATTTGTTTTACTGTTGTTTGGTAATGGGTTTTTGAAAGTTGGACTAGCTAGTGGTTTGTTCGTTTTTATTTGAATTGTTTATTGGTTGAGATATTTATTGCCTCACACAGTTTCTATAATTTACAACTTGATCTTTAGGTGATGGTTTAAATATTTTACATTGGAATTTGATTTAGAAAATTTGTTAAATTTGGTACCCGCTTGTACCCTAAGGCCAAGACTGAGTTGATTAAATAATCTAGTTCTGTTGGGCATGTCGTAAGATCCATGAGGGAGAAGCCTAATTATTAGATCGAGCTCTTCCATGCCACAGGCAATTGCATTGTAAACCCATGTATCTATATGAATTGAGTCACAATCAAAATGCTAATGGAGGTGAAACCTTTGTAGGGGATTCACATTGCAAAGATTCAAGAGTAATTGTATATTTATCTAGAACCCATAATGTTTGATAACATTCTCGAAAGAAAATCGATTAATAATATTTCTCACTTAATGAATTTTTTGTTTATTTTTGTTTGTTCTGTATTTTGTATGATATAAGAAACAATTAAATTGGGAAAAGTTGATTGAAAGCACTTGCAGATGCATAGCTTGCATTTTTTAATTTCTTTTTCATGTTACATGCTAAGTAATCACTGTTGTTTGGTTCTAAGGAATTGGTTTTTTGCCTTTGCTGTCTTATTGGATTTTCTTTATTGTTGCTCACACTGATTTGGGATGTATGATGTATCAGCCTCTAATTGGCAAGAGTGGAAACAGAGAGTCCGTAAAGGTTCAAATTAAGAACTAAGTGGGCATAAATAAATTATGTGTGCAGGAATGACTCAGTTTTTTTTTTTTTTTTTTTTTTTTTTTTTTTTTTTTTTTTTTTTTTTCCTTCAAAAGCTAACACAAATCTATCTTTTGATTTATTGGATGATGAGCAATTACTTAAAAGTGAATTGCCACTGATAAACATGTGTTCAATGCAGATGTTGGCCATGTTGGAGTAAGAATTTGTCATGATATATACTTCCTTGAACTTGCTGCATTATATAGAAGCAGAAGGTTCTCCATTTTGATGAAATATTAGTGGTCTTTTAGTATACTATGCTTATGTTTGCTTTAAATGCCTACAGGTGCTCATACAAAATGCTCTAGGGGCCTTTAAAAGTTAGCATTGGTGAATTGGTATGAGGAGCGATGTAGAGAACAAGGTAAGGATCTATAAATCTAGACGCACAAATTTTTTACCATCTTTAAAGTGTCATGGTGTGATTGATGCTATAAAAAATGGTCAATAGTAGGCTTATGTTAAGGTGACATTACTCCATTGAAATCACCAACACGTCAGTACTTATGAAAAAATTTGAGAAATTTTTTGTGTCCTTTGCATTCCTCTGCTTTCTTGAATTGAGTACATAACAACAGGCTATAACTGCAAAAATAATCTCTACTATTAAAAAATATTATTTCCAAACTTTTAGTGCAACAGATAACCAAATACTTAAAATTTCATATTACCTCAAACTTTTTGGTTACCTAAATGGTGTCAATGTTTTTTTTTTTTTGTTTCTTGTTTTACAGGAATAGTGTCAATGTTTATTGGAATGGTAAATATCTTTATTGCCATTACAATGCATAATGATAATGTTTATATTCCACAATTCTATTAGTGTTCAGTGTTTAAAGTTTATTCAATATTTGTCACTACAGTACATAATAGTAATGTTTAAGAGCTATTGTTATATGGGAGAGATAGAGTGAAGTAGAAATTCCAATTTGATTTGGTGGATTGAGTTTTTGTATATTGTGTATGGTAACATAAAAAGTTTTCTTTTTTGGATGGTCATCTTTTCATCAAATGCATTACAATTTTTAATTGAAAGTGTATTTTTTATGATGCACTAAATTTGTAAGTAACTATTATTTAGGACTTAAAATTACTTTACCTTTTATGTTCTTAAAAGAGAAATTGTATTATTTATTACTTTGATTAAAAATTAGTTTTGTGAATGATGATGGTAAATAAATATGTAAACATATAGACCACAAGTGTTATCTTTGCAGCTAACTTTTAAAAAAATTATGGCATTTATTTATCTGTGCAGATTCTCCCTAAAGGTTAGGGGAGAATGGCACAAAATCAATATAATAGAAAGACTGGAGGAAAAAAATGTATATTTACAATTATTAAAGAGGAGTGGTTCAAGCAAAGTTGCTAGAAAATATGTATTCTTTTTATAATGTAGATTTAAGAAGGTTATAGTGCTCCCGTGGAAAAAATGTTGTTGATTCATAACTTGGGTTTGTTTAATATATATGTGTGTGCATTCAAATGTCTTAGAGGTTATGCACTATAGGTGATAAGAATGTTAATATTTGTAAATCAATATTATCCTAGAAGCTTATATGGATGAAAATTTGTTTTTGACCCATTGGACCTGCTCCCCCAGACTCAAAAAGAAAGATAAAAGAAAAAAAAAACTTCCTTCTCAATGCCTTTATTGCATGGAAAGGGGCAAAATCCCATTGAAGTGTATGGCTAGATTACAAAATATGCAAGGTGGTCACTTCTCTTTGAGAATAGTTCTTCTGCTAAGTGAACTCCCTTCTATTAGGCCTTCTATTTTCATGATTAGATCTAACAAGTGACTCCAAAAGTGTGTGGGCAAGTGTATGCTAAGTAGAAGGGCGTGTTCTTATATGTGTGGAGAGAGAGAGAAAGTGAGATTTTCAAAGATGTATTGAGTTCAGTCTATTACAATTTCCTAAGAGTGGACTGCTCTCCTCTACCTTCAAAATTTCAGCAATTCAATATAGGAGACGGTATGCCAATTCTCTTGTCAAAAAAGTATATCTATTCACCTAGGATGTACTGTATACCAGTGCCCTACCTTCAAGTTCTTCAACTCATTTTGTTGAGTTGAGTTGCTTGGGGGCAGGGCTTCCTCCTTTTTGATAGAGCTCAACTAATAGAGGTATTATCATAGTCATAGGGGAGTTATCACTACTTCATGCCATGTCTTTTAGGAATTTGTCTGCTGGGGACATTGATTTGGATTAGATAAAAATCATAGACATTAATTTATGTGTTTTGACAGATCATGTAAGAGAATAATTGTAATCTTATGCTGGCTAGGCACACTGCCAAACCGTGTCATCCTGTTGTATGTTTACTTGATTTACTAACTTTCTTTTGCAACCAGGTCCTGGATACTTTATTTGAATGTATTAGACTCTATTTTGTTGTTTTCAATGGGCACAATTGATATGCTTACATCTACATTATATAGAATGTGAAATTATGCAGAAGATCTTTAATGTATCCAGGTACAGCTGTCAACAATGCTTTTGTTGATGGATTAATGAAAGGAAGAAACCCTCAAAAAGCGGAAGAAACCCTCAAAAAGCAGAAGAGATCTTCCAGAGACTGAAGAAAGATTGCTGTGAACCATCTGTTGATACTTACACATTGTTGATCAACTTATTTGGAAAGGTGTTTTCAAATTTATTCATCAGCATTTTTTATGTAAGTATTTATTCATCATCAGTTTGAATCTCTTGCATTTTTAGATATTCTTTATGACCCTAGATGTTGCTGTTGCTTCCCTCAATTCAGTTCGATTGGACAGTGAAGTATCAAGTTTTAAATTTTTGATGCAGTTGGGAGCATTAGGAGAGAAGCATTCACGATTTTCCATTGAAGCCTGTGTTTCTTAGAGGGCCAGGCTCCCAACTGCCTCAAATTATTATTTTTTCATTCCCCTCCCCTCCCCCCAACCTCCTTTTTCCTTCCTCAAAACTAGTTAGATTCTTTTGATGCAATTCATTTCTGTTTAACCAACCTCTCTCCCACCCACCGCCACCTCCACCTCCTCCACAAGCTAGTATCCTTTCCTTCACTTACCTCTATCCTTTCCTCCACTTACCTCTATACTTTCATCCATGCTTCTACCTCACCCACATATACTACCACCTTGCACCCCTTTCTCTTTCCCAGCTCAACAACCACACTTTCCTTATGCCCCTTTCATTTGGCCAAATCATTTCTGTCAGTTTGTCCAACGAGCACCTCCTCTCTCATCTGCCACATTTGTCCAAATCACCCTTCAATCTTTTTACCCACCCCCCTCCCACTACTCAGCCTCCAACCCTTTATCCCTACACAGCCTGCTACCACTTTTTATCCACCTCTCTCTGCCAAGCCAGTTCCTAAACCAGAGGTGTTGAAGGAGAAATCAAAATTTTTCCGATAGATTCAAAGACATTTTCTTTGGTTTTTGATGGGGGCATATTTGACCCTTTATCCATTACAGAGCGCCGTGGTATATTTTATGTATCTATTTGAGTGGGTCAATCGGGGTTAGACTGGATGATTGCTTGTTTAACTGGATAAAGCCATTGGAATTTTAGTAAAAAAACATTTTTACAAATGTTTTTGGGAGAGCTCTAAGAAATTGGTGATTATCAGTAGACCAAATAAGGGAGGTTTGTTTGTGGAAATATCTGAATATCATAATGGAGCAAGATGGGGTTGCTTGCAAGTTCCAGAGGGTGTTAAGAAGCGTGGGTCAAGCTTCATAAACATGTTTGGCTCACCTGCTATCATTTGAAATTTCTGGAAATGTTCTCCTAGTTGCTAATAAGTTATCAAAGCCTATTTGCCCTTGAGGTCTTCAGTTCAAATCCTTGGAATCCTCCTGGTAAGTTCTTCTATTTTGCATATGTAATGCCCCCATCATGTGGAGGATCTTGGGCAAGATTGCATTTGAGGAGAATTCTAATAAGAACTCAATAGTTCTTAATCAAGTAATGGAAATAGCTAAGGTAGTTCTTCGAGGGAACTAGGCCTCTTAGAGTCGATTAGAGTAAAGAAGAGAATAGAAAGAGTAGTAGGAAGAGCAAAGAGAAGGAGATTGCATATCATTCTTCAATGTCCTTGCTTACAATCCAGATTACCCTTTTATAGTAGAGCAATTTGCTATACATTCAATACAGGTATGAATTCTGTTATACAATCAGTTACAACTCCTGAACTAACTAACTAACCACTAGTACACAACCCTCACAACTCATTACTAACTAACTTCCCAAGCTAGCTAATGCAATAGTACAGTAAAACTCCTATCATTCCATCCTCCTTTAAAAAGTGCCGTAAAACACATTACCGCAATACACTGCTGTAGAATACAACAATGCATCAGAATACATTGCCAACTACTATAGCACAGACACAGATGCACTACTATTGCAAAACATACTCCTGTTGCCACAATCATGCATTACTGCAGAACATATGACCATAGTGCACTAGTGCTGTAGTGTAGTAAATCACACTACCACTACCACACTACCAAGATACACTACCTTGTGCTATAATCCACAACACAGAGAACAATCCTGCTGCCACACCAACCCAACACATATCACACTCTTGCTGTAACACCAACCACTTACCAACCACAACACAAAATAGAACACACTCCTACTACAACACCAATCACAACACTAAAAGATACATTTCAGCACTCTAATTACAATATCAACCATCATTCCATCCCCCTATAAAACACCTTGCCCACAAGGTGAAGGTGAGAGTACTGGGCCAACCGTATTCTTGAAAGGCCTTAAGTCAATACTAATATGGCAACCATAATTGCAAGTAATGCAGTTGCTATACAACTGGTACAACAACCTTCCAGTACATCAAGGGTGATCTTCCAATTGCCTAATACCTTGAGGACAACTTGATTACCACGTACTCTTCTTCAACCACTTGTACATGCCATGATCCTATGCCTTCCCAATAAAATTCTACCTTAGCTCTAGGCAAGGACTTTTGAGTCTCTAAATCACCAACCAGTGGTAGGATTTTGATCATGCTTGGGTTCCATGTTAGCACTTCTATTTCTTTCAATTCCTTGACCTGGGAGATCTGGTCAATTGTCTCTAAAGTCCTTAAATCTTCTTCAGTCATATCTTTTAACTTCTCCATTCTTTCTTCTTTGGTTATTTTTAAGAATTGACTATGTGACTCTTGAATCTTTGATGTTTCTTCAATCATGGTCTTGAAAGTTGCTGAAACTTGGGTCGTTGTCTCTTGAATCCTTAATGGTGTTTTTAAATTGAAATTTTTTGAAAGTTGCTTCAGTTGCTGCTGCAAACTTTCGAAGAGTTTCCATGCATTCTTTGGTTGCTGCACTTCATGGTCATGGGGCCTCGACACTACACCCACACATGATATTGGTTTATGCTTGATAATACCCTCCATAGAACCAACATATGACGTGGATCCAAATCTTGTGAGAAGAGCTTCCACAAAAGTCCCCCAATCAGTGAAGTGACCAGTTTCTTCAGCTTCTTGGAAGCATATTAGGGCTTCTCCTTCCACATAACAAGAAGCTGTAAAGACCTTGTGGTATCAAGGAGTTCTATGATAAGTGATAAAATTATTTGCATGGTAAATCCAACTATATGGAAAGTTTCCATTGAACATAGGAAGCTTCATGGCTTGGTTCTCTTAGTTCCAAAATTAAGTTCTTGAAGAAAGTTTCTACTCAACAATGAAATTGTTTTTGCTGCAGATTCTGGAACTTGGACAGGTTCTGGGCTTGGATTTGTTGCAGAATATGTCTGGAGAGATTCTAGAATTTTTGTGTAGGGTTACACTCACTTCAATGGAAGCAATCTTGTCATTGATTTGAAAAAACTGTTCTGGTTCTTGTTATGGTGGCAGGAAAGTGGCTCTGATACCAAATGATAAGAACTCAATAGTTCTTAATCATTGAACTTGATGTATATTGTTGACCCACTCCCTAATAACTTGAGCTGTTGGGGACATTTGATTATCCATCTATGTGCATCTACTGAAGTTATTAACATAATGTGGGAATGAAATGACAAACAATGTAACTTGGGGCCCCATCTGTCAGATTATATAAGATTTAATGGCATGCTGGAAGACAATGAGACATAATAGGACCTATATTATTTTTAGCCGTATAAAACTTGTCTGGTCATATACATATATGCCTAACGAAGGTGAACCTTGTAGTATGAATGACCTAATTTCAAAATACCAAGGTGTGATAGGAACCTGCATTTCACCACTATTGGTGGTGTAAAACATGAAATGGAGTGAATAAAGATAGCTTTTGGAGTCCCAGTTTGAAACACTAATGATGAAGCTCCATGGGAAGGATTCAATATTAGAATCTTAGTAAAATGCAGAAATTTGCTATCAAGTTATTTATTATGTATTTAGAGCATCAATAGAAGTTTTATCAATTTTAAATTAAAATTTTAGATTTAAGCTGCAGTGAGAATTGCATCTTCAATGTCAACAAACATGTGAGATAAAGCAACTAGAGGTTAGAAACCATTGGCTCTCTGTAGCTTTTAGTGCTGCTGTTACAGGTAAGGTGTGGTCCAAGGTGGTTTGCATTAACTTCTTGAGTGAGGTTACTCATCTTTCTTGAGCTATTGTGGAAGAAAAAATAAAAACAAAATCAAGACTAAAAATTTCTTTATTGAGAATGTTTTAGCATATCTGAGACTGCGCCTAAGACCAAGAAGGTCCATTATGAAGGAAAACTAGAAAGACTCGAGTTAATGAGTATGCAGCACTTCGCAATGTTGTTATGATGGTCTAGGAGGATATATGGGCTGTTGAGCTTTTGAGAGTAATAGCTAGCCAAAGATGGATGGCATACCAGGCACGCACAGATTGGAATAACAGTTGCTAGTGTTGTTACTATAACAGCCATAATGAGAATTGGAACATGGACAATCATACTGGTTTTACACTACGGGAAATGCAGATTAAGAATATGTGAAAGATTGATACAAGTAATTAACACCATTTTATTGAAGATGTGACATAGGGAGACACAATGAAATAGGAAGATTCATAAGGAAATTATTGGCCCACATCATACATTTTGGTGTGCTCAAACCCTATGTTTTAATCCTTGCTCTAGAATGGAGAACTAGAAATTTGTATAGCTGACTTTAAAAGTAAAATTTCTAAGTAATTGTTTTAAGGTGCACACAAATTTCTGACTTTCTTTCTCCCACCAGTTGTGCAGGTTTTCCTTTTGGGGTGGCTGAAATCTTTTCACTCATGCAGCATATGGGGTGTGAACCAGATAGAGCTTCATTCAATATCATGGTAGATGCATATTGGAGAGCTGGTCTTCATAGGGTAAATAATTAATGTAAAGAAATTGATCACCATTTATAGTTTACCCAGATTAACTGCCAAAAATCAATTTGCATGCTTGTGAGTTGCCAATATCTATGACATTATTAAGATCTTGCATAATAGAATAATCTCTTTTACCGAGTTCTTGAAGAAATTTGATTTCAAGTATCTTTTTGATTGGAGTTTAATGTCAGTTAAATTTTTTGAATTTAAATTCTTACATTCGTTGTCAATATCTACAGTATCTATTATGGCTTTCACATGACAATTAATCAATGAACCAATCTATGTCACTGACTAGAGATTTCTGATGTAGTTATTGTAGCTATTGGAATAGAAATTTTAAAATAATAATTATTATGTTTTTTATTTGGTCATAATTGTAGGTTTGAAACACTAATATAATACCATTTTTATGGTTCAGATTGTGGTTAAATCATCGTTAAAGGGTATATCCTTTAATGAGGTGTACTGTGAACCCTGATGGGTACTTCACATTATTGGTTGTATATCTTAAAGTAATTTGAAAGTAAGCCTCATATTAAATCAGTTTTTATAACTTTATTTTCAAAAAATTAAAAGATAAATATTGAGCTCAGTTTAGGAATTCGGTATCTTTGACAACATATTAATATTACTGTATGATATTAGCGTTTGTGCATTTCTACTTTCAGCTGACTTTGCAGGTTCCAGCTTATTCAAACTTCTTAAGTGTTTAGCATTTTTTCTATTTTCATTATAATTTTTGTTAGTGATGTTTATTTCAAAAACCAAGTCTTAAGTTTTTAGAATTTTGTCTATTTCCATTATAGTTTTTGTTAGTGCGTTTTATTTCTAAAACCCAGTACTATTGACTTCACTCTTAGCATGTAAAATCAAATGCATTTATCAAGCTAAAAGAAGTATGATGAGTGCAATGCATTTTTTATTATCTTCACAGGATACTAGTGGGCTTAAACTAGTTACTAATTAAAACGTTCCTTCTATCACAGTTATAGCACATGGTCTACCTAGGGGCAGTGCATTTAGGGGTGGCAAAATTAGACACGACATGAAATTAGTAGATTATGGGTTAAGATTAAACGGGTTCGTGTCATATTCGCATTGACACAGCTAACCTGTTTAATAAACGGGTTGGGTTAGTGTTGAACATATAGAACCTGTTTGACCCATCTGACCCGTCTAATTAAATGACATTTTATTAATATACCCTTCAAACTCTAAATATATAAACTTATTAGTTGTTATGGTTTATTTTTTTTTAACATATTGTGATTGATTATTTATGATATTGTGATATGCTTTAATTTTGAATGATTATTTGTGATGCAATTACTCATTAGTTCTGAATTTTATATTAAAAAAATTTATTTCTTTGTTTTTTCATAATTTTTTTTTTCATTTTGATAAATTTGATAAATAGATCGACACGACTGACCTGTTTAATAAATGGGTCGTGTTAGGGTTGAGG
Organism: Quercus gilva; assembly: GCA_023621385.1. Lineage (NCBI taxonomy): Eukaryota > Viridiplantae > Streptophyta > Magnoliopsida > Fagales > Fagaceae > Quercus > Quercus gilva. Next base: position 44,211,948 of record CM042476.1, on the reverse strand, counting down.
AATCTTGACCTGTTTAATAAACATGTCGGGTTAGTGTTGACTTATATCGTCGAATACTCATGAGTTGACATGACACGAACCCGACATGCAAACACGAATTGCCACCCCTAAGTGCATTCTTGGTTTGAACTTTCACATGTCAGTTGTACTTCTAGGTCACTTATTCAATTTGCTGAAGCACTTTATTAGCATTTCTTTCTTAAGGTAAACTGTTAAGGTTGTCATGGCATTGTCCATTTAGAATTTTTTAAATCTTGAGCTTGTTTTTCATGCATGTGCCAGCACAATGGACTTACAGTGCCCTATATCTCATCCATCCTCGTAATTGGTCTTTCAGGCAGATATTAATTTATATTTGAAAAAGAAGTAAAATTGTTTTGAATAAGAATTCTAATAATTCTTTGTATATTTTGTCAAAGATCTATCAGTGAATTAATATTGTCAAAGATTTTTGTATAGTTTGATTTTCTTTTTATTGTGATTTACAATTGGTTTTGTTACCTGACCTTAAGACAAGTGCCATCTTGTATCCCTTTTACATTTGTTCACTTTTTGCACTCTAAAGGATGAGTTTATGTAATAATTAAAGATAATAGACCTTCTGTGTATCTTTTTAGTAGCTTACGCTCTTTACCTTTTTTTTTCCAATCTTACTAAATTGTTTTTAGATAAGAGTCAAGTAATATATATATATATATAAATTTTTTTTTTTGTGTGACAAAGTACTGTGAAATTTATTACTCAGTTTTTATTTTAACTGTAACTATTAATTACCTTTTCATTTGAGAATTTAATCCTTTTTTTTTTGTGGTTATTACTTGAACATTGTCAAGTCTCATGTTGATATATCTTTGAAGATGGTAGACCACATTTTCAAAATTCGTGACATATTCTAAAAATATCACTCATTTTACATTGGAACACTTGTGGTGCTTTCCATTCTACTGAATGTGCATCCTAATCTGTCAAAATTCTGATTTGCAATTGAATTTGATAAAACTTCATTTATCTTCTATGAGGCTAATTAAATTAAGTTTTACTTATTAGGAATCTTATAGAATAGAATATGAAATTCTTCTTTTACTAGCCATAATCTGTGACCATTCTTTTCTTTTCTTTTTTGTAACAATTTTGGCATGATTTTCTACAAAGAATGGGGTGGTGAGTTGTGAGACTTTTTGATGCAGGGGCAGAGCTGAACACATGATCAAACCCCCCCACCCCCCCCCCCCCCCCCCCCCCCCCCAAAATTTCTATAAAAATTTAGCCTACAAAAATAAGATTTGGTCCCCCAAATATTTGAGTTAGTCCAATGGGTACTCTTAAAAAAAGAATTGGTTAATTGGTCTAGTATTTATGGAGTAGGTGCTTTATATTTCTCAATTTTATTTTTGTTGTAAAACGTCCTCTTGTATCTATTATTAAAGTTTTGGTAGAAAATTTGATAATTTATATTGAAAAATAAAATTTTATAAAATTCTCTATGGAAATAGTAAAAGATGAATTTTGTTCTATGAAGATTGCCATTGAGTATAGTTTGATATAAGATACTTAGGTTTTGTGTGTGTTGTATACTAAGTTTTGATAGGTGTATGTGGTTGTGCATGGGTGTGGAGCTTGTCTTTACTAATATATGAATGCCACAGCTAGCCTCCCTCCTGCCCCTAAAATAAAATTCTCGTAGATGGTCTAATGATATTAAGATTTCATAGTTCCTGAATCTGCTTGAGGAATTTTATTCTACCTACTTGATTGCGCATGTTCTTTTTTAAACATACAGTGCCACAAAAATTAGTAAGAGGGAATGGGATAGCAGTTTGAAATCTGATGGAAAATTTAACCATTTCAGGTATTTCACTTTTTATGCATAACCAAACACAAATAATCTGTTCTTGTTTTTTGAGGTTTTGTTATTTTGGAGAACTTATCAGTTATTTTGATGGAAGACTTGGTCACTTCAATTCATGAGAGCTGGTTCTGTGCAATGTGCATGATGAACACTTCAAAACCTGCTGGTGAAGGCGCTCTTATCATGCAAACAACAACATTCCTCTTGGTTGCATTGTATGCATGTAATTTTTTCGTTTTTTGCTTTCAATGCATTTAGGTATTTGGATGAAAATTTGAATGTGGATATGGGATGGGGAACTAGAGGATATAACATTTTCAAAGGATTTTAACATTTTTTTTTTCCTTCTTTCACCCTGTTTGGCAGGTATGATGGTTCTATTGGCTCAGAGTCTCTTTCTATGGCAGCTGTTGTTCAGTTTGCATGGCAAATAGGTTGAAGAAATCTTTAACCTTGGTTCTAGCGATAGTAGATTGTTAGTTTTCTACCAGTTCCATTTGCATGTTTTTATTACCTTATTCTTATATATAATAATTCTATTCTTGTTGTCACCGTGATCCTCATCATTCCCAGGCTTATTAAATGATTTTATATGGGAGTTATCTAAATCAATACATAGAAAGCATGTCTGGTAGGAGGGCTTTTCATGGCTTCTTTTTTCCTTGACTTGTTGCTGCCTTATAATAACAGATTTACTTGAATATGTATATAGAAGTAGAATATTATTGGGCTTTGGTAAACGGAGGTTTTAGAAAGTAATAGAATTCCCTCCCTCAAAACAATCCTACTAACCATGTCTTGGTAATTTCCTAATATTTGGTATGTGTAGGGATGCATTAAGCAAAGCTGAACTGAGTTCTTTGCTGTTTTGAGCTTGGTTTGTTCATTGGCTCAGCTCAAGCTTGAGTCAAGCAGTTGAACCTGTGCAAGTTTGCCTAGGCAACTCTTAGCCAAGCTTGTGCTTGGCTTGATTGCTTTTGCAGATTTGATTTTTTGTATGCAGATAAGGAAGCAGCAACATAGAGCCACATTAACTCATTAACCAATCTATTTCCACAAATAATGGAACATTAAGTAAATGAAAAGGTGAAACCTAACTATAGAAGTGAACAATTGGCAACATGGGTTGTAATTATTGTCGAATGAGTCTTATTTTGTTATTGGGCTTTATTTTCAGGTTGTAATGGTTATCCAGTTTGGTTTATGTAGTCAAAAAACCTATAGAGTCTTGGTTCTATTAGGTTTAGGTATTACTTTCTTATATATATTACAACTAGAATCTATAGTACAAATGGTACAAAAAAGGTTCAAGTGATAGTTCAATAGTAATGACATTATTTGCGGTGGCCCCATGTCTATGGTTTGAATCTCATCCCTCTCCCCTAGTATCTACCTATCTCAAAAAAAAAAAAAAAAAAAAAAAAAAAAAAAAAAATCTATAGTACAAAGATCTAGCACAACTAACATTTATTAGCTACTAGATTTGCTACAGTTCCTGATTTAATATTCACAGTCCTGAATCGAATCTGATTTTCTTTATTCACATAAGACCAAGTCTTTGTAGACTTTCATAATTCACATAAAACTAGATTGTGGCAAATAAAAAAATCAAATCAATCAAACAGAATAGTAATGTCTATAGAATTATGACTTTAATTTTCACTAGTCACATCACAATTTTGTACATGGACAACTCAACAACCAGAGAGCTGAGAGAGTTGGAGGCAGTAGCATTGGAACTGGAGGAGCCGGTGGAGGTGGATGTGTCTCCATGGACTACTCTTGTATCAGAATCAAAAAAGGCAGGTCTATTTAGCGGCCTTTGCTCCAGCAGGACCTTGCTTTTGAGCAAAATGATGACGTCAGACACTGTGGGTCTCAGATAAGCTGATGCTTGAGTGCACGAGGCCTTTATTCACATTTGTTTTATACTCATCCGGTGCTAAATTTTCGTCCACCAGCTCCAAGTGCATATCATTCTCATAGTGTCTTTAGGCCTATGTCATGATAAAATATAATCAACCAATAATGGGAAGTTTAAGCTTTGTTCTTCTAGTCCCAATGGAAATTTTAGTGGAAACTTTAACTTAATTTTTTTTTTCTTACTTGTAATTTAGTTAACTTAAACACATAACAACTTATGAAGCACAGGTGCGTTTCGGGACTCGGGTGCGGGTGCGGGTGCGGGTGCGGGTGTGGGACTTGGCAATTTTTGAAAAAGGCGGGTGCGGGTGCGGCGGGACTCGGCGATTAAAAATTATTAAAAATATTTTTATTTATATATTTTATATATTGCTAAGTATGTTTTTTATATAATAATAATAGAAAACTCATAATAATAATAATAATAATAATAATAATAATAATAATAATAATAATAATAATAATGTATTGTACAAAACAAAGCCTCTCTGACCAAAGGCTTAGTGGCTCACGTACCAAAGGTTTTGTGGCTCAATGTACAAACCAAAAAAAAAAAGAAAAAAGAAGAAGAAAAAGGTGGAGATGTGGCTCACGTGGTGAGAGGCCCAAAAAAACAAAATAAAGCTTATAAAAAAAAAGAAACAGAACGGCAATGGCAACGGCGCAATGCAAGGAGAAGACGAAGAAGCCAAAAAGAAGAAGAAGAAGAAGAGAAAGGGGTTAAGCCGGTGAAGACGGCAATAGCGGTGTATAAATCCACTGGTTCGGCTGTTTCAACTTGAACCGGCTATTTCTGCAGTTTCGCCGGTTTTGGCCGATACGGCCCGAGTTGAGCCGCGTCGGCACGAGTCGGGGAAACCACGTGGCAGGACGTGGCCCAACGTGGCACCGACGCGCGGTCAGCGGCGTCCCTCCCGCATCGCCGCATCCAGCCGCGCCGGATGCGGGTGCGGCTCCTCTGGAGCCGCGTCTGTGCATTCTAGATAACAACTACCTTTTACAAGTCGATCCATTTTTTGGGAAAAATGTTATGAGAAATAAATGAGTAATTTCCTCTTAAGAAAGGACAGTTTTCTTTTAAATTGATTTGGAGGAATTTCTTTTAAACTATCACTTAGTAATTCTTATAGTTTACTACTGTGCCTTGCATTTATTATCTCTTTATTATAAAATACATTTGGAGATGTTGCCACAATATTAGTAATGTCATTAAACATAAGAATTTTCACAATATATGATATATTTATGCAGTGTTAGGCTTTCGTTCTTTTTTTTTTCTTTTTTTTCTTTTTTTTCAGTCCGTAGTTTCATGGACTTTTGTACTTTATGCACTTGATTTGTTTTTGCCCTTGACGTACCTGACGTATACTTCCTGTATACTTAGGTGACACCCTTTTTCTTTTCAATATATTTTTATTACTTACATAAAAAAAAAAAAAAAAATTGATATATTTAGAAACACACATAAATAAATGGTCACTTAACAAGTTAACAGAACTCTGTCCCCTCCCCACACTAATGAAGACCAATTTTATCCAATTAAAAAACAGTCTTACGACCTCACACATGGATCTACCACTTTTTTCCACCGTTCTTAGTTGCACATGTCAAGATTCTGGCAAAAGCTGTGACACAAAAATTGTGTCCATAGACTTTCTCATTAAAAAAATGAGCACGAAGATATTATTGTATAGACCTAGATGCATATTGGCTCGATTTCTTATTGTTCTACGTTGCTAACAGGAGGTATATAGCTTTGGGAACATACAAGTTAAAGTAGATATTCACTGTCAGCATCAACTTTCACGTTCGCAATCTTTTGGCCACTAACAGTTTCGAGGGCAACAACGCCAAAACTGTTTATTAACCTTCTCTGATAATTGACCTTGGATTGTATACTCTGGTTCTGTGTATCCCCTGGTGAGTAACAAGATGGGATCTAAGGAAGCAGCAACGTAGAGCCACATTAACTCTTTAACCAATCTATTTCCACCAATAATGAGACATTTAGTAATTGAAACGGTGAAACCTAACTATAGAAGTGAGCTATTGGCAGCAAGGGCTGTAATTATGGTCGGCTGGGTCTTATTGTGTTATTGGGCTTTATTTGCGGGCTGTAATGATTATCCAGTTTGGTTTTTTTAGTCAAAAAACCTATAGAGTCTTGGTTCTATTAGGTTTAGGTTTAGGTACTAAAGTAAATGAGAAGTAGGTAAATGGGTAAGGATGTAGATTTGAGATCATCAACGTAATGATTTGATGGGGCGTCTTTATTTAGGAAAGTATCTATAATTGGTTTCCTCCCTGAAATTGGATAAGCACTGACTTTAAAATTTTTTCTTTTAATTTGCATTACATTATGAATGATTGTGTTGGCATTAACCATTCTTAGTATATATGGTTGAAATTTACCTTTCTTCCATAATATTGGCTTAATCAATTATACATGATTTGTCATGAATGAAATTAATTATAAAAAGAATTTAATTCAGGAAATGAGAATTGTTCTAGAAGAATAGGTTTGTCCCTTTTGTGCTCATTTCTACTCTCTTGTCAGTTTCTTTGAGATGAACTTGATGCCTTTAAATGTCATATCAGGATAGTTCTACCAAATATTATAAGTCACAATGATTTTAGTGCCATAACTTCACATGTCAATTTTACTTCTAGTTCACTTATTCAATTTGCTGATGCACTTTATTAGCATGTCTTTCCCAAGGTAAGCTGTTAAGGTTGTCATGGCATTGCCCACAGAGTTTTCAAATCTTGAGCTTGTCTAAGGTATTGCATAGTGGACTTGCATGTGACAGCACCAAGGGCCACCAACCTCAAGATCTCTTACAATGCCTTATATTTTTTGTGGTTATTACTTGAACATTGTCAAGTCTCACGAGGATATTTCTGTGAAGATGGTAGATCACATTGTTGATGAGCACAGTTTTGACATTGATCAAGTATCCCTTACGAAAGTGAAGTTTAAATGTTACGCATAGATGTGTGCTTCCTTTCTTATTAATTAACAGCCATTATTCCGAGAATATCACTATTACAGCTATGTCAAAGCTTTCTCATTTTGGACTCAAATAGGTGTACAACTTTTCACTGTTTAAGTTCTATTTATTTATATAATGGAAGTAACTTATTTATAAATAGGTTTATAGTTTCGATATGACTTTGTTCATATTTTTACTTATAAAAAAAAAAAAAAAAAAATTTTGTTCAAATTTTAGTCATGCTGCTGAATATAGAAAGTTTTGATTTGTCTATGGTTGAGTTTGGATTCAGTTGAGTGATGATTGTGTTCGATTATTTAAAATTAAAAAAAAAATCCTTGTTGATATTTTTATTCATGAATATAATATAATTTAGTAAATTATTTATTTATTTATTTATTTTTTAAATTTAAAGAATTTTTTGGATGAAGAATGGGTTTAATTAGTTACCTAAGTAGATTGATTTTAGTATTTTTCTATGTACTTCACGTTATACTATACTGTTTGGCCCCATTGAGTCTTGAACTGAAAATGAAAAACTAATAAAGGACTTTTTTTTTCTTAATTTGGTCCATTGGATTATAAGAAACCTATATTGCTTTTAATTGGTCATTTATTTTCAATTCATTGTGTTTCAGTTATGATGGTTTTATTGTATTATATTTATAGAAAATATTCAAGTACTCTAACTCTGGATCAAGATTTTCTCCATTTGGCTTGACATGGGGAGGATGCATTTTGTAGTGAAGATTTAATTTTTCATGAATCTGCAGTGTCTTCTAAAATTAAAAATTAAAAAAATTGATAAAGAATGATGTTTGATTTTACAGGACATAACACCATTTTATGTCTGCTTCATGAAAAAACTAAATCTGTATAGTAAAATGGACGAGATTATAATACCTTTTTTGATGGGGTTTATCTTGGCTTTACTATTTTTTTTTTTTTCCTCTGAGAGTGAAATGATTGTTGAAAACTCACATATTTTTTTTATTTTTTTTGTTTCCAAAGGTTTGGGTACTTGCAGATTCAAAACAAATAGGGCTTTTAAGGCTTTACCGAGTTCATCACCGGATTCACCGTGATGTAGGTTGTACATTGAATAAAATTGTTTCTTGGAATATATAATTTGTAATGCATGAAAAACTCACTTTGATCTGATTGTTGTAATGCACAGCTGGTTTCCTTGGCACAAGCAGGACATGAATTAACCCCTGATATCATTAAAACTGCAGGCAAGTAGAGTAATATGTGTAATACCAGCTTTGCTTTTTCTCGTACATGTACTAGTGAGCAAAATGCTTGAGTGAATATGAATTAGAGTTTTTCCTAAAAATCCATCATCAGTTTTGTGAATTGGCTTTTCTGTTTTACATTTAATGCACCTGACGAATCCTTCAGCATAAACCTCACACTGTCCTGTATCTTAAATTAAAATTATATAAGCAAGGTGCCAAGGAACCTGACCTTAAAGCATTAGACTTCTAGGCATGGCCGTAAGTATACTCTCCTTATAAATCATCTGATTGTTCTTTTTTTTTTTTTTTTTTTTGAGCAACTGATTGTACAAGTTAGGTTGATGCATTTCCTTTTTTTTATTACAGCCGACATTGAGAATATTAAACCTCCCTTGATGTAAGGTTTGGATGGTTTAGTAGCTGTAAGCAGTCTTCCTTGGTACTTTATGGTCGAAACTAGTAATTTCAGTTATCTTTTTTCTTGTTTCTCTTTTCTCAGAAAACCAAGGCTTTGACGATAAATGACCAATCTAAAGTAAATGGTTCGTAGATTTCCTAATCTCTTGATATTATGATGACATTTTGGAATTTCTTTATATGTTGTTGCTGGTGCAATATAGGAAGCATTCAGCCTCAACCACCACCTCCAACTCAATGGTTTTGTCCAAAATCAGCAAAGAATGTAAGATATGCCTTCCATTTGCCATCCAGAGACCTTTTTCAGTTCAAAAAATCTTGATAAACAAGTTCAATTAATAAATTTTGTGGGTCTTAATTAGCACTTTTGTTGTGCAATTTCAATGTTGTGCTTGTATATGATAATGTTGAATATTGTGTGACTTGCATGTTCTTTAATTTTTTATATTTGATCATTTATGCTGGACTGACTTAAAGCCTTAGGTTCTTTTAGTGTTCCAAGTATTAAAACCTTGGCATGCATATAAACATGAAGCAGATTGACTGACCTACCGATGATAAACTAAATGATTAACTAAGCAGAGGAATGGTAGCCTCATGGGGCAGAAAGAGTAGGATATGGAATAAGGGAGGAACCCTGCATGCATGTTGTGATGATGTTCTTTGCAAGCATTGGACAACACAGAGAGAGGAGAGAGAGAATTTGAATGCACCAATTTGTTGAGCCACCACCAAGTCCTTGATGTTGTATTGATTACAGCTTTAGATTTATGGAGTTTCTAAGAAGTCATGAGTACGGAACTATACATGAGTATGAAACTATACAATAATCAATCAGAATTCAGAAAAACAAGAGTCCTACTACAAATATTGAATAGGTACCCTAAGTAATTAAGTATTGTCCTGAAGAATGAACAACTCACCCGTTTCTCCATACATATATTGTGCTATGGTTCTATTTTGTCATTGAAAAATATAATTGATTGTTTGGTTAACAGCAAATTGAACAATTTTGTTCTTGCACAGGACACGCATTTTCCCATGTAAGTTTCTGTCTTTTTCTTTTTAGGTTACTGGGTTTGTCATTAATTTAATAATCTTGCTCCAGTTTTATAAACACTAGAATGTGCTCTGCCCTGTTTTGTCCGTGATATTTGATTTCTAATATGCATAACATATTAGACTGCTGTTAAAAGGAATGCTATTTAAGATATTGACTACAGATGTGTCTTCAAAATGGTGTAGTTTCTTTCACTGTTTTCAGTGCATACTGATGCAGGACAATCAAGAGAAAATAAAAATAACAAGAAAATTAAAAAATAAACCTTAAGAATCAACACTTAGGGGTGCTTGGAATCAGCACCAAGCAAAACTTAGGCATCAGCACCTAAGGTGTTAGGGATCAACCCCCAACTATTGGAAAATCTCCAATTTGAATTTCATTCATCAGTCATTCGTCTATATCAAATGTATACCACCTAAAGCCTTTATATAGCGCTAGAGCTTCTAGGAACTACTAATGAAAACTAATCCAAACTAACCTCAAATACTAATCCCTATCTAATCTTAAAATAAAAATGAAATCCCAAACTAACTACACAAGAAATCCAATCTAATAAGGTGTGCTGTCCTCATCACATACTATCTAAATTTTCTAAATTTCTTTGAGACCTTAATTCAAGTGTGGGATGCTTATCTTTTTTTTTTTATAGATTTGGTACTAGATTAAACACTGTGTGAACTTTTTTTTCTTTTTCTAGATAATTTTTTGAAGGTATGATAAAGTGGGCGTCTAAGTATGGTATAGAATACATTTCTGGAGTTAATGTGACTTTCTTTAATATGGATGCTTAATGGTTCCATTGTTAATATCTCTATATGAATGATACTTGTTTTTAATTTTATTAATTTTATTGTTATTGTTATGTAATGAGTTCAATGTATTGTGTCACTTTATGATGAATTCGAATATAATAGTCTATATAAGCCAAGTATGTACCCCAAGAATGGGAGATTATTTTGATGAATAAAGTTTCTATTGAAATTGAGTCCATGGTTTAGTGCCGACTCCAGCCAACCCTAAGTGTTGACTCCTAGTGGGTTTTTTTTCCTCGCTTGGTGCTATCCAAGCAAGCCTAGACGTTCACTGTTCTCCATGCTAGGCACATATAAGCAGTAACTTAACTTAATGCATATGATCCAGCTAGTGCATCATGTATGCAGCAACATTGAGCATGAGAAAGTAAAGTTTTGTATCTAAGCACCAATAAAAACAAGATCACGGCATCAACACTTGGTACTAGATACCAGCAGCTTATTATAAGAGGCAGTTTATTAGTAAAGTTTTGTATTATCTTTGTAATTGAAGGTTAGGGTCATGTGCTTATTAATTGATGGGCATGTGCTTAATTGTTGATTAGTTAGAAGCCATGTGCTTAACAGTTAGTTAGTTAGACTATTAGATCAGTGTAGCCAGCTAGTAGTTAGTGTTAGTTAGTTAGTTGTGTTCATGAATTGTATAAAGGCGCGGAGATGGATTGTAAGAGGCATGCAACGAGAATTCGGTCTGTTCTTAATCCTTTTCTTCTCTAATCCCTTTACTTTCTCTCTATTCTATCTCAATTCTTCTAAGAGGCATGGCTGCCCTCTTAGTTAGTCATTCACCATTTTCCTTTGCTTGAACAGCTCTTACCAATCCTTTATTTTCATATTTTTCTTGTTGTACAGTTCTGGTTTGTCCTGACTCAAACTTTAGCCAACCCTAGGTGCTTACTCCAAGTTCATCCATCTTTATTTTTCTTGTTCTTTAATTTACTAATACAAAGTTTTGGTTTGTCCTACGTCATTGAGATAAAAAGTTCGCTAAGTTATTCATGTTCTTTCTGGCTGAAGTAAAAAATGACATGTACTTTACTCTTTGGTAGTTGCCATCTTTCAATGTCTCTCTTATAGAATAATATTCTAATTACATGATTTGCACCTGTGATCAGTCTTTTAATGAAATGGTTGCAATGTGTCCTCTGAAGGATCAAGCAAAGAGGCGGAACTTATTGAAACAAACCTTTTTCAAGCATGCAAAGTCTACTGAACTCTCTGTGAAGAAATTATTCACTGACTTCACTTGCCACCTCTTTGTAATCATGTAAAAGCCCTCCAGGTTAGCCATCATATTGCTGAGATGCACCTTTAGTACTTTCACTTGTCTTGGTAAGCTTGTATCATGGCTATGGTTAATTTTTCAACTTAAAGATTGAGTGCGATAAGCTCTATCTCTCTTACCCTTCTTTTTTTGTTACTCTCTTACAATCCTAAATATTAGGTTAAGATAGGCTTGAACCTGGTAATTAATTCAATTATCCAAGTTGATTAATTAAATCAAATTACATGCAAATCGTAGAGGTACCAACAAATCACCAAATAAATTAATATGCAACGGAAAATAAATTAACATGGTGATTTATTGATAGATGGCAAAAACCTCTCGTAAGGCAAAAACTCCACTAGGTGAATTTAAGGTCACCATTCTCAAGAATCCACTTATCAATAATCAAGCAGTTACAAGTATAGAGAATCTTACCACTACCTTGGCCTATCTCAAAATACCAACTTACAGTTGAACCTTCGCTCCAATATCCAATTGGACTTGATCTTGAAGTAGCCTTCTTTCATTTGATGTACAAATCTCCAATCTGTGACTAACTCCTTTGCATGGATCTCAGTACGTGACTAACTCCAGCAACTTGAATGACTACTGTTGGCTGCAAAGTTCTTCACTTTATAAACAATGAAGATTAAGAAGCACTTGGTTAAAAAACCCTATGGCATACAAATGCAGTAGATTCTCACAAAGAAAGATAAACTCTTGGTCTCTGTATCCGTGTATGATGGCTTTTACAAATAAACCTTATATATGTTTAGAGTTGTGAGAAAAAAAACCCTAAACAAATACATCAGCTTGGGCCAAATAATTCTGAAATTGTAAATCTTGATAGATCAAACTTGTGTCAAGCTTCCTATTTAGTCTCGATAGCAGCTATCTATTGAGTTTCAATAAAACAACTTTTCTTTACTTGTTTCTTGGTTCAATCTTCATGTTTTTAATACCAACACTTGATATGTTTGAATAACATATTTCTTGATATATTAATCTAACTTAGATCTACCAAATTACAAGTAAAATACATTTTGTCAAAAGATTAGCTAATTACATATAAAATATGACCCTAACACTAACTTTATAAGGACAATTCTGCTTGTCTTAGTTAAGTTGTAAACTATCTATTGAGTTTTAATAAAACAACTTTTCTTCATTTGTTTCTTGGTTCAATCTTTATGTTTTTAATACCAACACTTGATATGTTTGAATAACATATTTCTTGATGTATTAAATCTAACTTAGATCTATCCAATTATAAGTAAAGTACGTTTTGTCAAAAGATTAGCCAATTACATATAAAATATGATCCTAACACTAACTTTATAAGGACAATTCTGCTTGTCTTAGTTAAGTTGTAAACTACGGAAATTCAAGTTAAGAGAAGTAGGAAGAAGGGGAAAATAAAGGGAGAGAGCGACGTAGAAGAAAATAAGGTTTAGGCGTTAATCTATCAGCCTCCACCTTAGCATATATTTATATTAGGGTTTATAACATAATTACACAAATAACCCTATTAATATGCTAATAGTTCTATCAACCAAAAAAAAATAAAAATGCTAATAGAACAAGTAACGAGAAAATAACTCTAACAATCTTAATTCTTTCAAATACTTGCACATTGACTTTTTTTATTAGGCTTCGTTTCCAAGAGTATTATAAATTACAGTCCTTCTTAATGAGATTTTGAATGTGGTAATGCCTCTTGTTGGTGTGGAGCAATTAGATTAACGGGGATTGTGATCTAATTATGGTTTATCCTACCATGTTTGGCATGAGTTTGGCCTTCTAGGAATTAAATTGCTTTAACTTCTTTTGGATTTTCATGATAATTCATAATCTTGGAATATGCTTGATTATTTGCAAGTCGTCCTTATATGCAAGTGAGAGAACAAATGGCATCCTTGTCAAAGCATGACATCTTTATAAGCTTGTGATGTTTGTTTTGTGGTTTTGTGAGGACAATGTTTGATAATATTGATCTTGATATGTCTACAGGAGTGCAATTTTAATTTGGTCTTTCTTGTACTTGGGAAACTGAGATTGAGGCGAACTCTTAAATTCTCTCCTTTCTTATTCTTTTGATTTCACTTTTCTTATAAGTTTCTTTCAATGTGCTGTTCCTTTGAACATGATACTATACAATCTCATGTTCAAATTTTTATTTATAGATTCTGGTTGAGGGCATTTTTTGGATTGATTTGGTTCTCTTCTATTGGAGTGCATTCTCTTATTGTTGGCTGGCTGGTAATTAAAAATTTGAAATTCACTTTTAAATGAAAATTGGTGTGCAGTGTATTTATTTCCAAATTCATTTGTGCGGTTTTAAGCAATTTCAGCACTAGTCAATGTGATTGTTTTGTGAGGAATGTTTAATTGTTTTAGTGTTGATATGTTTAGAGGAGACACATTTGTGATTTGGACTTTGCGAGAGAGTTTGCACTATGTTGACTGCAACAATAAGCAAAATTCTTCTGTTCTCTTGATTTCACATTTTGCTTATGATTCTTTCAACCCACTGTTCAATCTTACACATGATACTCCTTGTTCAATTTATTTTTATAGATTTTGGTGCTAGGCTGCTATTTAAACCCTTTGTTGCACCAAGTTGGCTTTCATAAATTGGTTTGACTTTGTTCTATAGGAGCACAAGTATGTATACTTTCTTGCCCCTTTTTTTTGTATAGCTGGTAATAATAAGTTACAAAATTTAAATTCATTTTGTTAATGGAAGTCCATGCTCCATTTTGTGTATTTTTAGGCTGCGTTTGTGGATTTTATTTAATCGCAGTACTCTCAGTATGTTTTTAGCTGAAGACTTTTTAAGGAGTTTGTTGCAGCAAACTTGGCTTCTCATGATTTTCTTGTAAGTGTTTTATATATTGTTCCCTTAAACATGATAGTATCCTTTATTAAATTTATTTTATGAATTTTGGTGCTCAACAGTTTTTTTTAAGGTAACTATGTTGTAGCAAAGTTGACTTTTCAAAATCAAGTTGGTTCTTGCTTGCTGGTTATCAGGTGTTCAAGAATTTAAAAATTCACTTTGTAAATGAAAACTGGTGCTTGCATTGTTTGTATTTTAGGTTGCATTTGTCCAGCTTCAATAAACTTCTGCACTGCTCAGCATGTTTGTCCTGTTTCCTTTTTCTCTTGCCGTTGATTTGTAGTTGTGAGTCTTGTGACAACTTCTAAGAAACTAAGCTCATCAGAAAATACCAAAACTTAAGGTCATGCATTTGTTACCCCTCACATGCCTTTTCGAGCTTTGGTCAATATTGTGAGCCATTGTGTTTGGGAAAAATCTAATAAGATAAACATTTGTTTGCTTCAAACTTGTGCTTCCTTATGTCAATGTATAGGGTTTCAAAGTTGTTATTTGTGTTTTATTGTTGGACCGTGCAGGGGAATGTTTTCGGGTTTTATGACTTTGCTATCCCAATTTTCCATGTTCAAAAAATTTAATGCTGATATATCTACTAGGGCAACAAAGTATGACAGGGACCTAAGGCCATATGCTCTCTTATCTCTAGATATCAATATTCTTTTCCTAAAATTTAAAGGTTTCATTATTGAATTAAGATGCGAGTTAAAAGAATTTGTTAGAGTGACATAGGGTTGAGATAAAGATTCTCTTTGGTTTTCTCAACAATCTCATACCGGCACTTTTCTCCTTATTGTGTTTTAAAATTTTTATATTGAATATAAATAACCTTTTTTGCTGCTGTGTTAGATTTTATTTACGATTGAACTTAATTCTCCCTTAATTATTTGATTGACCCTTTTGGGTTGTTGATTTTCACACACACACACACATAATCTTCCATAGGATGGTCTGGCAATGCCTCTTATTTTAGTATTCCGATCAAGTCTTTATTAGTGTGAAGATTTTGTTTTTCTGGACTTATATATTGAGCACCCAATAACTTATGCTTTTATATAAGCTGGTGATGTTCATTTTTTTATTGGGTGGTAATTATGTGTTTAAATTTTAAAATTTTCATTGTCACACTAATTGGCATGAGTTGGGCTTTCTGTTAATGCTTGTCTTGATTTCTTTCTCTCCTACAATCCTGTAAATAATATTTTACCTATTTTAATTTTTTCTAATATTTTTGCTTGTGATTGATTTTTCTAGTTTTCATTTTCCAAGAGGGTTATAAATTCCAGTCTCACTGAGTGAGGGCTTGAGACTTCTATTGCAATTCTTGTCTCATTTATCATTCTGTGCTTATAGCTTTAGCTGGTTTGAATTCTTTCTAATACTTGCGTATATGACTGGTTTTCTGATTCTACCCTTTCCAGGTGGATCATAAATTCCTGTCTCATTCGGTGTGGGTGGGCAGATAAATTCTTGTCCTAGTCATAGATAGTGGGTGGGCAGATACTATTAATGTCCAACTAATTCTTTTTTAGTATGAAATTTTTGCTAAATAGAACTCATATTTAGTATGAAGTTTTTGCTATATAGAACTCATATATGGAGCACTGAGATGTGTTGTTCGTAATATGGTTTTGTGATTCTCAAACTTGGGATGTGTTGGCTACAACAATAAGAAAATGCTCATATTGTCTTTGTTAGAATTATGTCGATACATATCTCCTCCACACTACCTCTCATTTAAAATCTCACGTGTTGGGCCTCACCTGTTAAAAGGAAGTTTGAGCCCACACATGAGGGGAAGTGTTAGAAGTATGATGTTAAATGATTAAATTTACTATATCTCAATAGCTTAAACTTTTGTGAGAATCAGTAATTTAACTTTCTTGATTTCATTTTTTTTTCATATTAGTCTTTTAATTAAAAAGTTCCTCATATGTGATATTATACCAGTCCTTGCTCAATTTATTTTGTAGATCTTGGTCCTTGGTAGCTCTTTTAAGGCGTTTGTTGCTGTGAACTTGAAATTTCAAGACCAATATGGTTCTCTTCTATAAGAGCACAATCCCTATTTTTAGTTGGCTGGTATGAGTTTAAAATTTTAAAATTCACTTATTAAATAAAAGTTGTGCTTGGATTGTGTGTATTTTTGGTTCCATTTGTTTGGTTTTAACTAATTCTAGCACTTTTTACCCAAAAAAAAAAAAAACTAATTCTAGCACTTGTTTGTCCTGGTCGCTTTTTTTTCTACTTCCTTTGTCACAATTTTTCAGAATATAAGATTATCAATTTTGTCATTTGGCTACCATAAAAAAGATGAGTTGTATGCTTTAATAAATTGTTGTTCTTAATGCTAGGAAAGTATTGTTCTAAATACTTGAAATTTCCAGAGTGATATGGTTCTCTTCTATAGGAGCTCAATCCCTATTTTTAGTTGTTTGGTATGGATTTAAAATTTTTAAATTCATTTCTTAGATAAAAATTGGTTCTTGAATTGTGTGTATTTGTAGCTCCATTTGTTTAGTTTTAATAAATTCTAGCGCTTGTTTGTTCTAGTTGCTTTTTTTCTACTTCCATCTGCTTGTACTCGTCACAATTTTTCAGAATATAAGATTATCAATTTTGTCATTTGCCCCCCCCCCCCCACCCCTCCTTCTGTTTGTTATTTTCTAATACGATTCTAACTCAATAAGGACCACTTATCCTTATTTTAATTCTTTCCATTATTTGCACTGTGTTTGCTGACTTGCTCTTCAAAGGCTTCATTTCCTAAAGTATTATGAATTCCAGTTTCTTATAGTGAGGGTTTGAAACATTCATTCCAATTGCTTTCCCTTTGTCCTTTTGTTTTGTTTAACTTTAAATCATTTTGTGTTGGCAATATCATATCTAATTTGAATGTAATGCCTCTTATTGGTTTGGGCTAGTGAGATTAACATAGGTTATGATCTAAACATTGTTTCCAAGGGAAGAATAAGACTAATTTTTGCTTTATCCTGTCATGATTGGCATTTAGCATGAGTTGGGCTTTCTGGGAATTAAATTGCTTTAATTTATTTCTTTTGGATTTGCATAATAATTCTTAATCTTGAAATGTGCTCGGTTATTTGCAAGTCATCCTTTTTTGCAAATGAGTAAACACCTTGTTCAAGCATGACATCTTTATAAACTTTTGTGGACAATGTTTAGCCTTTTTTACCTTGATATGTCTAGAGGAGGGGAAATTGTAGTTTAGACTTTCTTGTACTTGAGAACAGGGTTTGTGGAGAATTCTTGAACCTGCAGCAATAAGAAAACTCTTATATATTTTGATTTAACTTTTTCTTATAAGTTTCTTTCAATATATATTGTTCCTTCAAACATGTCCAACACAATTCCTTGTTTGATTTATTTTATAATTTTTGGTTGAAGTCATTTTTTGGATCAATTTGGTTCTCATCTATCGGAGAGCTATCACTTGTTGGTCGGCTGGTAATTGTGGGTTTAAAACTTTCAAATCAATGTTTATATTTCTGGCTCCATATTTGTGGTTTTAACTAATTCCATCACTACTAGTAATCATGTTTGTCCTGCTTCCTCTTTGCTGCTATCTATTGCACTTATCACAACTTTTAAGAACTTAACCTATTTTGATTTTTTTGAGCTTTGTCAGTGTTGTGATTTATCATCTTTGGACAGATGCTTAAGAGAGTTGCATGCTTTAAACATGGTTGCTCAAATGTCAGTAAAGTATAGGATTTCTCTTGTAGAGAAGAGTTCTATTATGCGTTTGTTTTGCAACTTTTGAGTGCATGTTAAGAATCTCAATCCTAATTTGTTTACAGGAAGTAGTTTTTTTGTTTTTTGGGTTCTTGGCAGCTTAAGCAGCAAAGTTTGATCTAGTGAGCTCAATTTTATTTCCTCATGTTTTCAATATTTTGTCTTACAATCAAAAGAATTTAAAATAAGTGATTTGGCTATTGATATCATGAAAATCTAGCAACATTTTTCCTTATTTTAATAGCACAAATCCGACAAAGTTTCGCATTTAATTTGCATTGGCGAAATAATAGAGTTAACTTGTGCACGGCACACATCGATAGCCTTCAACTTTTGGTGCACAAGCATCATGCATCAATAGCATTTTTCATGGGTAAGCGTAATGCTCATTGATGGGACTACGCATCATGTATTTATATTATTTAAAAAAAAAGATGCTACAACTATTACAAATTTACTATATAAACTTAAAAATTTACTATTACAAAAGATGCTACAAATTTACTATATTACCAAAAAAAAAAAAAAAAATCTTAAACATTTATTTATTATATTGTTAAGTGCCACCAATCATATATTCTTGGCACATTATAACATTTTTCAAAATTCAGTACTTTAGGAATGATTATTTTGACATGAGAAATATATGTATGGACTAGTACTTTACCTTCCAGGCTTTCAATCATGTCTATATCACATCTCTCTAATCCGTTGTATAAGGTATGATGGACCAAAGAAATACACTTCAGTTCTTTTTCATCTTTATTATTTATTTTTAAATGAATGGATAGACGTTCATTTACAAGCAATATGAGCTTTTTATTGATGAATAGAAATCATCTGTTTTCCAATTTTTCTTTATCAATTGCAGTATGTTATTGATTCTCAAGAAAAAAAAAATTTGTAGTACACAAAAATTGGGATTGTTACTGATTTTTTTTTTTTCTTTCTATTTCATAAAAAAAAGAAAGAAAAAAAGAAAGTGGTGATTGCTATTGTATAAATTAATTAGCATGGTAGCACACAAAATTTGGGATAGACGAATTTTAGTACTAAGGCATGTTTTGACCGTTCCAAAATATATATGGTAATTTCACACCTTTTTTTTTTTTTTTTTTTAAGAATATATATATATATATATATAGATGAGTTCAAGTTACATATTTTTTAAACTGTTAAATTTAAGTAGATTCAACAGTTCAAAAAAGATCCACATTATTATAAATATTCTTACTAAGATCTCATTAATGGCCCTCATTTATTACATTCTAAACCTATCTCTAAACCCAAAAACTCTCCCCCGATTCTCTCTTTGTCTCCTCCACCATTGCATTGCCGGCAAAAAAAAAAAAAAAAAGAAAAAGCCGAACACTAACAATAGAGGATTGTGAGTGCTCTGTTTCTATTTTTCTGGTTTGTGATTGCTGAATGTATGATGTAAATATGTCATTGGTGTGTAAAGCATAGTGTATCACTTTGCTTGATGACCGTTAAGGTCGCAATAGTCATGGAAAGCAACTTGCTTACAACTCACTATTTCTAGATTTGGGATTCCAATTCATAACATTATGCCTGAGCATGACTTTCCCACAACTTTTGCATCTTAGTGCACAAACTCAAGTGTAAGATAGAATGGCCCTTGCTTATTATGATATAAGTTCCATGCATAGTGCCACAATACAAATCAATTTATTTATTTTTACCTGTAGAAGTAGTGAAACAAACACAGATGATGATGGTCCTTGTTATCAAGCCACTCTACGATTTCCTTTTTCTCATTTTCGTGGACAGGGTCTTGAACAAGTGGACCGACCGGTACAATCTTCTTCTTCCCTAAAACCGAGAGATAATATACTTTGACTCAATCTCTCTAAAAGTTTTGATCAAAACGATTTCAGAAGATCTGTCAAAGCATTCTTGTACTCAATCCTTGTCTTTGATGTCATTCGCTGAAGATTCAAGCAAACTGGTGATCTTACTAACCTCGTAATCCCGAAGATAAATTTCAGGAAAAGGAAATTCAACTCCTGGGTTGTTGGTAACGTGCAGGACAAAAGATTGCATTGTAGCACTCATAATTAAGAACTGAACGGCCGTAATCTTTTGTGACATAGCTACTAAAGGTGCCCATGGTTGAAGAAAATCATAAACAACCAAATCAGACTTCAATCTTTTAAAGATAGTGGAGAAGTTTGGGCTAGTCATGTCGAAGGCCTTTTTGGGAGTGGGCATGGGATGGGGTGGTAAGCCATTTGTTGTGTGGGTAATGTGGAGGAAGCTCAGGCAAAGATGAAAGATGAAGACATGGAGTTCCACAAGTTGAATAGAAACTGAATTCTTTTCAGAGAGTTTTTGTTTGATAGGGCCAAGGTTTATAGGTGTAGTACAAAAATGAATGTGAAAGTTTCTAGTTGTGAGCTTCTTGGCTAGCTCAAGGAATGGTGATATATGACCATGAGCTAACCATGGGAGCATTAGGACATTGAATCTAGAATCCATTCTCGATTTTCTTCTGGTGCTTGGCAAATTTCGGGTACGTGGAGTGTAAATGCTTAAATGAGTGACTCATGTATTTAGTAGGAAGTGTCTTGTTTCTTTTTTTCTTTTCATTTTTTATTTATTTATGGGAAATGTCTTGTTTCGGTAATTTAAAAACAAAATAATATATTTACTCTATATGGCACATATTGCGTGTTATGTTGCGAAGTTTGGGGTTGGAAGAGCATGCATGGCATCAAATCCATGGCAACATAGAGGTTGAGAACTTGAGATTAAGCTTTAATTCTTTCAAGATACTATAGAAGCTTATTAATAAGAGAACGGGTTTGAGTCTTACTTGCTATGGAACGATAATATATATATATATATATATATATATTTATAAGAGGTCTTGCAAGAGACGGCTGGTGGAGGAGGCGACCACCACGGTCACGGTGGATAAGGACAGTATAGTGGGTTGCTCAGTAGATGCACAAGCAATAATTTATAATGGAAGTCAGTGGTCTCTAATAATTCATCATGTAACGCTTTGAAAGTGGCAATAGTATTAGTATTTCTTCTACTGTGGGCTCTTTTTACTTTTACGGGAATAAAGACCGAAAAGTTAAGTTGGGTTAGTCAAAAGAGTTGTGTATTATTATATATTGGGCCTTAAGGAGGTTCATTTGGGCGTGAACTCGTCTCTGGTCTTTGTACGGATCTTTTTTAGGGGTCACGTGCTCCTAAAAAATTAATTTATTAAGGGTGTAAGCGTTTGAGAGTGAGAGCTCTGAGCATTTTTTAGAGTTAGAGTTGGGAAAGTGTGTGTCGGTTAGGACTTAGGAGTGATTCAGGAGGAGGAGGAGGAGGAGGAGAGATGGGGTTTTTAAGTTTTATCATTTTCTTTGTTGAGAAGGGCCTGTAAAGCCTTGACAGCATTCTGTGCTACATGGGATTTGGGTTTTAAATAAACTAGTCGTTAATCTATGCGATGTAAGAGATAATTAAATAAAATTGAGTTAAAAATGAAGGAAAATAAATAATTTAGTTTAAAATAAAGGTTCAACTAAAAAATTGGTAAAACATACAATTAGTTTTTACATTCTTTGAAATTGAACCTAAAAACAGAACCGTACATATGTGAGGACAATAAAAATGATATCAAATATTATCATGATGAATGAATTGGAAATTCACAACTATTTTCAATAGTGAATTTTCAAAACAGTTGTGAATTTTCAATTCATTCATTCACAACTATTTTCTCAAAAAAAAAAAAAAAAAAAAATACAACTACATTAAATTTAAAGAACAAAGACATTTGTTTCACAGCATTATATTAAATGATTAAAGCCCTTAAAATGAGCGAGGAAGACAAACTTTTGTAGACCAAGAACTGAGAGTAATTTGGTAGAATTGTAAAGTAACGCTTTCTTTCATATGCAAATATATCATCCAAAGTATAAAGTGTCTAATGGAACCATAGAACATGAAAATATATGCTCACTAAGATACAAATAACTTAATTAACTTTATGACTAATCAACAACAGCATGGTGTGGAAATTGTTTACCAAAAAAAAGAGTATCTAACAATTCTAACCATAAAGCAACTACAACGTGAGAATTTGGTTCAAAGTATTAAACCAATAACAAAATTTACAAAATGCCATTTATATATACTAGTAGTGATGGTGTGATGCCCCACCAATAGTGATAGAGCCTCACCTATTCAACATATGCTCACTATCCACTAGAGGTCTTCCTAGAATTTCATATACATTTGTAACACTAACAAAGAGCTGTGTCCACCTATGTTAACCCACCAAATTGTCTTCAACTTCCAAAAAGGAAAAGTGTTAGCTCTCTATAAACTACTGTTCTTTCGGGAAAAGATTAACAGATGAAAATCAATAAACTTACTATTATGTATTGAACACAATTTTACAACTAAAATCTCATCCTACTCTTAATATGATTCTTCTTTGTTTTTTTTCCTTGAATGCCCAGGCTCTCCAAGTGCCATCAATACTTGGAAGAATTGGAGCTTGAGCTTCATAGCTTTGGTGATATAAAAGTTTTTGCCAAATCAAACAAATGTTAGACATGTTAGTGAGAATCTATAATTCCATTTAGTTTTGGTGAGAATTTGTATCTTCCCAAGCAACATTGTAACAGTTGCACAATATGACTCTACATTGTATCCCAAAGGATCTCTCTTGGATTGCTTCATTCTTCTATCAAACACTACAACTAAAGCTCCCCCATCATAACTTTCCTTCCTTGCAAAACTTTACAGACAAAAGCAGAATTCCGGAATTTTCATTTCCTACTTTTGCAACCCCCTCAAACTAACTAATAGATAATTTGAAATTGCTATCAGACATTGACCATGATACTTGATAATAAAACAAAGGCTGGGAAGTAAGAGATCAACATATAAATCTAGGCATTTGATGAATAATCCTAATTAACAAACCGTATATAATGTAAATCTATCTAAAAATCCGTATATATCTCCCCAAAGAAAAAGGCATTGTTGGTGATGATAAAAAGTTGATCGGTAGAGAAAAAGTATATATATATATATATATATATAATAGGAAAATCTAAATTAATGTAGACTTCAAAAAGTTTAGGGTATTTGATTTTTACTTGGACTCTTTTTAGGTGGGGTATGTATATTATGTACATGTTTGGATTGTGAGTTTTGTTGCATTGTGTTTTGCAACTGTGTTTTTTTTTTTTTTTTTTTTTTTTTTTTTTTTTTTGCACTTTGTTTATGCTTTTAGAGACAAAAATTACTGTTCATGAACAGTGTGTGCACTGTTCATGATTAAAAAATATTAAAAATGGGTCTCACGATACTATTTATCCATTTAAAAATTATTTTGCTACAGTGTTTTCAGCAGCAATAAGTTTTCAGCAACTTTCAGCAACAATAAGTTGTATCCAAACGGACCCTATATACACGGTTAGTTGGTGAATATTTTTCATTCTCCAACCTATTGTCCAATTTTTTGGTTTAATCTTCAATTTTCCTACCTGTAGTCATGTAGGTATGTATTTATTTAATCTAATTTTTTATTATAATTAAATTGAATATGTATTTGTTGCCTTTTGTTTAAGTTAATTTCCTTAAGTTTGATGTAATTGATATGTTTATGGTTTGATCCAATTTATTTATTTCGTTGTCTAATATTTAATTATATCCTAAATTTGTTCAATCTTCATTGAATCAATTTGAAGCATAAGGGTAAGAGTTTCACATCAAATTTTTTTATTGAATTGTTCTTATAAACATGTTTTACTTTTACTTGCCCATTAGATCATTTATTCGTATCAATTTCTATATTGAATTCTTCTTATCAACTTTTTACTTACAATTTTTGTTTAATTCTTATAATATGTTCTATACACTTTCATTAATTCATTAATACAAATAGAGATGGTTAACCAAAAAAAAAAAAAAATTTCCAAGTTGTCTACATTCCAAATGCATCATTACTTATAATATGGATTGTTGTTCACAAGACTAGCCTAGGAAGGACGTGTAGGACCTCGCAAAAAGGTATTACTTTTTAATTCTCATCATATCTCAATGCTAATGAAGCTATTTTCAATTATCGATGCAAACTTATTGCCAAGGTCTTAACTCTTCTTTTTAATCAAAAAGATTTCAAACAAAAAAAATTCAATTCTTATGTAAGCTTATCTACTTTTATCTTTTAATGTTTAGTATTTTCTTTTTTTTTTGAGAAATTTTCAATCTATAGCGTCTGCTCCTAATGATAGTTCTTTATCATTAAACCAAGACACCAATTGGTTTTTAGTGAAAGCAAGAATTGAACTCCAAATCTTTTATTTGATCATCAGTTCTAGTTGAGCTCACTAGAACCCACAATGTTTTAATAATTTAAGTTGTTCATAATTCTTAACTATTAAATTGAGGTTACCACTTAAATATGCTTTCAATAATAACTTTTTAATTGTTTTTAATTATTAAATTCAAGGTTTTTCATTTAAATGTGCAGAGCTGATTACTTGGGCTTTAAAGCTTAATAATTATTATGCAAGCTCCCTTTTTAAAGCTTAATATATTATTATATGCAAACTCCCTCTATATTTTTTTAGATATCTCCTTTTATATTAGTTACATATTAGTTGTTTTAAATTATTAAATTCAAGGATTTTCATTTAAATGTGCAGTGCTGATTACTTGAGCTTTAAAGCTTAATAATTATTATGCAAACTCCCTTTTTAAAGCTTAATATATTATTATATGCAAATCCCCTCTATATTTTTTAGATATCTCCTTTTATATTAGTTACATAGTTATATACTATATTCCATTCAATTAATTTTGGACTTATATATGATTTTTTTATATATTATATAATCTTACACAATATGCATTCACAAAAGATTACTTAGCTTCAGAAAAATGAGGTTTTATTATTTAATTTTAATTAAATTAAAAAAATTATTTTCTTTAGTTTACACATGATTCTTATTTAAGCCGTACATCTCACAGGCATAATACTAGTTTATATATATATATATATATAATCGAAACCTCTGAAACTCTCACAATTTTTCACGTCAGTACAATATTTAAATAAAATTATCATTTTATTTAAATAAAATTATTTTTGTTTAATTCAAATTTAACAAGGAGTGAAACTCTATTTCTCTAACAAGTCCAACTTAAACTCAAATTTATCATTATAATTTTTTTTAAACAAAATTATTTTTGTTTAATCCAAACTTAACAAGGAGTAAAACTCTATTTCTCTAATAAGTCTAACTTAAACTCAAACTCAAATGTTGATAATATATATATATATATATATAACCGAAGCAAAACACATAGACTAACGTAAAATTTAAAAATTAAAAAAAAAAATGCAAGCAATCTAATTCAACTTTCTTCTTTGATTAATGAATTTATGTCGAATTTTTTTATATTGTTATTATTAATAAAATTTCAATTCAACATATGTGGATATTTGTTTATATCGAAGATTTTCTTTCTATCTTATTATTTTGTTATGATTATAATTGATTTTCTTTTGAGTATCTGGGTTAATCTCCATATTTACATTGACATTGTTTTCGTGGATTTGGTTTTTAGGTTGAAATTTCTATTAATTTTTTTTTTTGGAGAAAAATCAAAACTATAACCAATGTCTTCCAGCCTAGGGAACAATAAATTTTTTTTTGGTATGTTATATATAAATTTGTTGAATTTGATTTGGTTTTGAAGTAGAATTTGGAGATTCTATAAATTTTGAAGTTTTAGGTCTTGGGGTTTTTAGTATTTGCATCTTAGTAGGCTGATCTTAATCCTTCACCTTAAATGCTTTTTATTTAGGTTCATGTGATTTTGTTTTCCTATTAAAAGCTATGATTTTTTGTTGATTAATTATTTGTTTGGATTAATTTCAATTAATTATTTGTTTGGATTCAACATAAAAGATAATAGAATTAGGTATTATAATTTTGATATTGTTTCATGTTTTGAATTGTCTATATTGTTATTACTACGAGGAAATCATATTGCTACTCAAATTTGAAACTTGGTGTGTCTTCCTCACATCATGGTCTTTGTTTATATATTTGCAATTTATATTAGTTTTGAGTGTGTGTGTGTGTGTGTAACTATTGAAAGTTTTGCTTTATTAATTTAAGAATTGTAAATTACTTTGTAAGTTTTGGTAACTATGCACTTGCAACTCAACAACGTTCAATGTTAGACAATACTTCTAAACTATGGAAAAGTATAGAACTTAAATATTTCTTCATTTTAAAAAAAAAAAAAAATACTATCTAGCAAAATGTCTATTTAGTCATTGTTGGATTTTTTTTTTCAAAGTCAATAGTTTTTCCATGCATCGCACGGGTTAGCGATTAGTATAAATAAAAGTAGAGACCTCATGTTAGAGAGTATAAGGTTGTGTCATGTGGCGCATTCTTTGAAGTTCTCTTTATTTAGGGTTCTAAATCAACAAAGTTTGCATTTATATCAAAGTATTAGTTCATTAAATTAGCCAATAGAGTTTATGCTTATATTAATTATCTATAATTGTGCATTAATTATTTATATCAAATGAATTTATATGATTATTTTTATAAACTCTATATAAGAGATAATTTTTAGTTGGAATAATAATAATAAATTTGGAATATAACATTCTTACTCATGTTTAGTTGCTTTTACAACAATTGACACAAAAGCCATAAAAAAGTTAAATATTTGTGAATTCACTAAAATAAATCTTAGTCCTTTAAATTTCCTAACTCCTTTCATTCACTTGTAATATATATATATATATATATATGGTTAGAGCTACCATATCAGGGGTGAATTCTTTCCTTATGGTCATGAGTTGTTAATTGATTCTAGTTTCTTGCTGGAAGGGATCTTCAGGTTCAACCTGGTATGGGTCTACCATATCGGTTCCTGAGGGTGAGGGGTGTTTCTAACTTTTGTTGTCGTCATCCTGATCAACAACTGAGTCCTGTTTGGCTGTGTAGCAGGGTGTGCTAACCTGAGATCTGGTTTGGACACCTTGGAGCTTATATATATATATATATATTACATGTGTGTGTAATAGAATAAATATATTTATTTTGTTATAGCATAATGAGATAATTTTTCTAAGATTTATATGAGAAACAATAATTGAATGATATATACATTTTTTTTAGTAGGCATAAAACATGCTTATCTATATTAATCATTATATCATGCAATTTTCAATTTGTGAACACATATATAGTGTGATTTCTATTTTGTCTATAAAATTACTAAAGATTACAATTTTTTACAAGGACATTTTTTCAAAAAAAAATTTATACATCAATAGATGGGGATCTGAATAATGAATGTCTTTATTGGAAATTGAGGTGCCAACTAATTAAGCTATAAGATTCTTGGTAAACTTATTGAAATATTGGAGAAAACTAATAATAAGTTGCACCGCACATCGGGCAGAAATTTAACTAGTAAGCATTAATTGCAGTACAGTTTTTTTAGCATTTCTCTTGCCACAAGTCAATTTTGTAGAGGGAAAAAAGAAAACCGCTTCCAACATTTTTTTTTCTCTCTGAGAAGGATAACTAAGAGTTGTGCGATTGCTTGAGTTCCAAGAACTCTTAGAATCCTTACTCATAGTCATACTGTCATGCGCATACCCTTCTAAACTTGAAACACCACCAGTTTACTTATCACCATGACAACCCCTTCATTTTATCTGAAAATGGATGATGAATTCAACTCATTCATCAGCAAGGCAGATTCTTTACTTTTAGAAGTATGAAAATCAAAGGCGATTCTTTTCTTTGAAGTTTTTAGAGAATTGTACCAACTTTCTCAATGCAGAAGTGGTACCAGAAGAAAGAAAGAGGAAAAGAATGAAAAATGATTCAAACACAGTGACACAATTTTCTACCTACTGGGAAAGATTGCATGAAATCAAAACAAAAAGTTTTCAAAGATTCCAATTTCTTCAGTTGTAAAACACTTTAAAAACAATCCTTTGGTCCAAGAAGTATTGAAAGATCTCATCTAATGACCAGCAAACCCCAAAGTAATTATCAAGCAGGTTTATATACATGCAGAAAAAACACCTCTAAATCACAAAAAATATATTTTTGTCTACATTCCTACATTCCCAACTAGAAGTCACTGCTTTCTCTACATTCTGGGATGAAATCATAAAACAAGTTCATAAAAATTTGAATTGTAAGCCATAAGTCAGACACCATATGTGGCTTTGTCCTCTTCTTGGTCCACCCCAGCTTCACTTGTAAATAAATCTCTACTTCAACTACACTTGTAATACCCCAATTTTGTTTTTATGACTATCACCGTACCTTGTCATTTTTTTAATATAGAGTTGAGATATTATATGTGTGTGCACATTAAGATGGTAGTAGACAATTTTGTGGTGCTACAAATAGGTGAGGAAATTAAAGTTTTAGTGCATACAATTTAGTGAGGCAATTAAAATAATAAATAAATAAAAGATGAAGATGTTTTATGGGCTTCTTGGAGACTAAAGAGATAAGTTCAAGTGGGTTTTAAACTTTAGCCCACTACCCCACCAAGCCCACATCTTTGATGCCTTAAAATATAAGGTGAGGAAAAGATAAATTAGGGTTTTCATTAGCAGGGTTTCTTAGTAAAAGTGGATGCCAAAGAAAATTTGAGAGGGAGAGAGAGAGGTAGCGTGATATAAGGTTTGGCTACGAAATCAAGGTGAGAACCCCATCTCAATATTACTATAATGTTTATAAAGCTTGAGATATATTTATGATTTTGGCAATGTGGTAAGATTAAGTCATGCCAATTCGATTACACTGGAAAGATGTTTGTATATTAGCATAATTGAAATAAAGATCTAACGGTTATACTCTTATGTTTATGGTAGTGTTGTAAATTATATTGGTTACCCGTTGAATTTGAGGGCTTTGGGTCTAACAAGAGATGATATATATTAGATTAAATTGCTAGCAGTCAGGACACGATTTCACTAGGTTGCCTATGGTTAGTATTTTAGAACAAAATCATGGAATTTCAAATCTTAATCATGAATATGGCTTTAACGATTGGGGTTATTATATATATATATATATATGAGTTGAGTTCAAGTTACACCTGGTGTAACTCTCAGTAATGTTACACTACCCAATAACTTGTTATTGAATTAATATTTTAAAAATCCAACCGTTAAATTACATGTTTAATATGTTCTTAACATACATGCCAATTTTCATATCAATCGGATGTTATTTACCATTGGATCCATAAACTCATCTTTTATGTATTATTTTAAACTACAAAAATTTGAATTTTAACAATTGATTGATGACATGGATATTAATTTTTGATCACTTTAAAATTTTGCAAGCATAAAAAATATACAAAGATAATGTAATCTAACGGTGGATTTGTCAATATTTGCATCCAATTAAAAAATA
This sequence comes from Quercus gilva, assembly GCA_023621385.1. Taxonomy (NCBI): domain Eukaryota; kingdom Viridiplantae; phylum Streptophyta; class Magnoliopsida; order Fagales; family Fagaceae; genus Quercus; species Quercus gilva. The sequence continues at coordinate 44,182,272 of CM042476.1, read as the reverse complement.
TTGAGTGGTGTAACATTGCTTAGAGTTACATCAGGTGTAACTTGAACTCAACTCTCTCTATATATATATATATATATATTAGGATGGCTTTAACGTTTTTTCATTGGTTACATATATTAGGATGGCTTTGACGTTTTTCTTTGGGGTCATAGATATTAGATCCTAGTTGCCCACTGTGCGTATATTCTAGAACAAAGTCATGGCTATAGAGACAAATTCATGTTGTGGTTTTACTTTTTGTTTAGGACATATATTAAATCCTAAAGTATTAGCTGGTGCCTCTAAGTTTTGATAAATGTAAGGAAGCATTATTGGTTAGAATATTATTGGTTAGAGAAACTTAAATTTAGTGCTAACGTGTTATCAGTTTAGCAAAGTATTTTTCCTAGTGAGTCAGTTTTTATAATTCAATAAGTTTTATATTTTGTGAAGGATATTAAGTAATTTCTATGATTGAATATAGGTCTTATTTAAGAGTGTTTTGAGGCTTTTTGGAGGTTGTTTCGGCTGGACTTTCAGAGTGATTCAAGTGCTGTAAGTAATTATGCATAATATGCACAAGTTTTATTCTTTAGGTTCTTAGAAGTTAAAGGTTTTCAAAAGTTATGTTTTTAAAGCTTACATTTTCTAAGGCTTATCGAAAGCATTGTTTTTATATCATTGAAAGAGAAATTTCGACTTTTAGACAATGTTTTAAAGAGAAACTTCGAATTTTAAATAACGTTTTGAATGTCCAAATCTCATTTAAAAGACGATTTCTAAACTAAACTATTTTCCGAAAATAATTGAGTTTCAAAGTAAGTTTTCTAAAAAGGTTCTTGTTCTTTAAGTTTGTTTAAAACGAAGTGATTTCAAAGTTATATTCTTAGTTTTCAAATCATATTTAAGATGTTTCTTTTAGCAAATTGGGGTTTCAAATTTACTCAAGAATTGTAAAAATATTTATATAAACTCTTCAGTTCTTATTCATTCCCTAAGAGAGTCAAGCTTCCTTTGATTTATGTTTAATTCGATATTGTGATATTCGCTATGCCTTTATATTTGGAATAATTGTTAATATTAAGAAAATTATTCTATTTTGTATATATTTTGTTTTATAATATGTGACTCAAAATGAATGTTCTTAGAATTGATCAGATAAATGTGTAAATCCGCTCACAGGATTGTATGTGAGACTATGTGTTGATCCCTCACTAGCAGGGATTAGATGTTGGTATCCACTCACAGGATTGTATGTGAGAATATGTGATGTGTATATGTAACACTATGCTCTGATCAATTATATGTATGTGTTTTCTAATGATTTTAAGATGTGATAACATATGTATTAAGTGATTCATTATATGTTTAGGAATAATTATTTTTGATATCATTGAATGAGCTTGTGAAAAATCAAAATACTCTTGCTTTGCTTGACTCTATTCCATTGTATATTCTGTATAATTACTTACTAGATGTGTGGCTCACCCCATCAATTACTATTTTCAAATTAAAGTGTAGTGGGAATATAGAACCTTTGGATCGCTTGGGAAGGTGCAAGGTAGAGCGTGGAAGTTGTAGGCAACTTCAGTATTACTTGAAGACTTATAGAATTTCAGTTACCTTTATTTTGTAATTCATGTTTTATATAGTGGAGAATATTTTCAATTGGTGGAGTTTAGATTTTGTGTAAGAGGTTTTTAAGAGTACTTGTTTCTTTGGAGTTTTAATTTATTTTGGATCAATTATGTTTATTGAGTTATATAAGTTCAGCAGGTTAGTCATGCATCTAAATTCATGTTCCATGGATTTGGGTCGTGACAACACTATTCACAGTCTTGTATCTCTGCAAGGAACCAGTAAACAAACAAATTAATTGAAAAGAAAAGTAGTGACATCAGTAAATACGATACAGAGTTAACTGCCTGTTAGTATAATGCTGCCCTCTCCTCAAAGAAAGAAAGAAAGAAAGAAAGAAAGAAAAAGCCTCCGGCTCATCATGTTGCCTCTGCAAAATGAGCATTATAAATAAGTTCATAGTGAAGAGTGTTTCAATCCCATTGTAAGGTGGAAACTTAATCTCCACTTGAGAAATTAGAAATGTATGAAGCAAGATGCTATCCAACCTGTTAAAGCATCTTGTCTGAAAATTGCTTCTGCATTTTGATGGAGGTCATCATTTTATGAAAATTATTAGGTTAAAATAAGGCAAAGTTTTATATACTTTAATTAATATGCAACTAAGGCTTAGGAAAGTCCTATTTCATGCAAAAGCATTAACAGAAAGGAATTCTTTTATCATTTTAGCACATATCTAATGGACGACTAATTTCAACTCAACTCAACTAAAGCTTAATTCCCATTCATTAGGATAAATTATCTTGTGGATGAAACTGGTTAAAGAGTCAATAATCAATATCACTACTTAACAGAAAAAGAGGGAGATATCAGAGAACCAGTACCCTTGGCCAGACTGAATTTTCTTTGTGCAAAAAAAGGGCTTTGAGTCACCAACATTAGCAATTAAAATCTTCCCATCAACAAGAAGAGCCACAGTGGCTGTGGATCCTGAGAAAATCATCTTTTGAAAAAGCCTCCCGAAAGCATATAGCAGAACATATAGATCAATATGTGAAGAAAACCAGTTAGAAGTAGTAGAAGTGAACAGATTCTGTTTGCCTGAGAAAATTTGAAATCAATGTCATGAATTGTCCTCAACAATGCGTCTTTTAATATTTCCAAATGTCTTATTTCATCCTCAGCTACAAGTTCTCGCTCGTACCGTGCCATTATCTCAGATGTACTGAATAAAAACAAACCCCCCCCCCCCCAAAATCCCTCATTTTTGCCTGCATCCAAAGTCAAGCTTCAAACAATAACTTGTCCAGTGATGCTCAAAACTAGTATGTCTAACAAATGAGAAAGCAAAACAAATTGTGTTCCCTTTTATTGGATTCATTCTAAACGTACGTATCTTTTTACCCTCTCTTTCTTCTTCCTTTTTTCCCCTGACTCTAGTTGGCCTTGCGTATAGTTTCATGTGTTACATTTGAAAATACAATAAAATCAGTTCTAAAATAATAAGGGTAATTTACTAATTTTCATTTTTACGAAAAATGGGGATGTATGGACATAAAAGCTATGAAATGCCAAAATAACCATAAAAGTAATAGCATGTTCATATGAGTTCCCCACACTTTCACAATTTTAGTGCCTCTTTAACATTGTTGTAGGAAGTAGAGCTAAAGGTTTAGAATTAACTGAAATGCTCTTTGGTGTTTTAAGTGTTTGGTAAATTACACTGAATAGTGGTTGATTTATAAAGCATGAATAGTGAAATCAGCCTTTAAAGCTGTTTTCAACTATAATCACCACTTGAAAAGAAAAAAAAAAAAATCATTTTTATAGCTCTTTGGAGACACATTTTATTTACAAAAAATAACTAATAGACCCATAATAGTAAAAGACCTGATTTTAAGGTTTAAAAGGAGGGAAATTTTAGTACTTTACAGAAATAATCGAAAGTTATAAATATAAAGAAGCGTTAGAGATAAGAACCAACAAATTAAAACTTGAGAACCATATGGATTAACAGTAAATGAATAGGGAGGGACCCAGAAGATCTTACCTCTAAAGACTAATAGGAAGGAACCCAAAAGGGGACGATTGATTGAAAAGTTAAAAAAAAAAAAAAAAAAAAAATGGCTGTGTTAAGTTGCCATTGAAGTTCACTGATAAGCTCGTTATCTGAGCAACGAGCATTGAAGTTCTTCTTTAGCTACTAGCTAGTATTTTTGGTGGGGGAATATATATCATTTTTAAAACACGATTTTATAAAAAGCGTGTAACTAAAATTAGTAATATTTTTTAAAAATGAGACAGTCAAAAGATGCTTACCTACTTTTTAAAAATTTAATTAAATTTTTTTTTTTTTTTTAATGAAAATGCTTACCCAAATTGAGACAGTTTTTACAATTACAATAGAACCTAGGATACGATTTTTTGGTTCAAACTCTGAGTAGTGTTTTAAAGTTTCATGTTGTATAACTATAATATGGAACATTAATATTATAGGAATACATTGATCCTTTGGAGGTTGTAAAATTGGCATGTGTTATAATGACTTGAGTAGGTCATTCAATTCTATTGCATATAAAGCTTATGGTTAAGTGTAATAATGCTGAGCTTTGACCATTCTATTAAAAGGTAATACATTGATCCTTAGAGGTTGTAAAATTGCCACGTGTTGTTATTTATATATAATGACTTAAATTTCAATTTCTTTTGGGTCAGGCTTTGGGTTCATCAGCGGCATTACTGAACTAGAAAATGCACAGCAGTGATATATGAAATATTTTCACAATTAAAGTTTAGCCATATAAGATCATGGGGCGTTTTGAGGGTTATTTGTGAAAGATTATTGGTGGTTGCAGAGAAATAGAAAATATGTATTTGTATAAGCTTTTTATTTGTGATCCAAACTCATGAAAGTGCTAGTTTTTCTTTTAATAGTTTATGTACTTTTTTATTATTATATGATTTTGGATGTGTTTGGCACAAAGCATCTTAATATCTATCGATTAAATTTTTGTTTTATAGTTTGTGAAATATCTAATGACATTTTCTATTTTTCTTCTGTGCAATTTCTATTTCATCTTATATATAATCTGAAATTTTTTTTTTCAAAAGAATACATAGTAGGGGCTTCTTTTCCCACATAGGGCCAATATTTTGTTGTAATGTAGTGGAATTTGGGCTTCATGTTGGATTAAGGAGCTAAAGATTGTATCTACTTGGAGGAAAAAAAAAATTATGTATACTTTTTTGGTTTACTTACATAAGCCTAACACATCGGTTCTCTCTTTCTTATATATAGATCTTTGCATGCTGCTTCCATCTATGATATATACTCTCTTGCTTTCATTTTCTTGATCAAACGGTTTGGATTTATGACTACTGAAGGTACTCTCTCTCTCTCTATCCTGCTTTCATATTCTTTTTTATTCAAATTGGGCGACAATTAGTTGAATTAGGGTTTTTTTAATATATATTTTTAGGGAAATTAGGGGTACAAACAAAATGAAGATTGAGGAATAATATTAAAAAAGAAAAATCCAGAACAGTCTACAATGATATGTTACTAAAACCCTTAAGGTCCAAACTTTTCACCTAACTAAGTAAAAGGGTCCCGTCTGTTTCTCAAACCTTTTCTTCTCAAAGTTAGAAAATATGTTTTTGTACAAGCTTTTTTATTTGTTATTTGTATCTTCTTCTTCTTCTTCTTTTTTTGGCTAAATTCCAACAAACTATCCCAAGATTTGGGCTAATACCAACAAGGTCTAGAACTTTTTAGAAGTGACCAAATTGGTCCCTGGACACAATTTGGTCCCTAAACGGCGTTTAGGCCTGTTACTCATTCGGTAAAGAAGGGAGATTCTAAGTGAGGAGAGGGAGAAGAAAGGCTGAGAATGAGTAACGGGCCTAAATGACGTTTAGGAACCAAATTGTGTCTGGGGACCAATTTAGTCATTTTTGAAAAGTTTTAGACCTTGTTAGTATTAGTCCAAACCTCAGGGTAATTTGTTGGAATTTACCCCCTTTTTTTTTTTTTTTTTTTTTATAGTTTGATTGGAGTTGCAGAAAATGGCTTACACTTCTCAAATTGCTACTTCATTTTGCTTCTTTAATTGTCAAGTTTGGTGATGTTGTTCTCAAACCTAGTATAAATATGTAGTGCAAGCAAGCCCCAAATATTCCTTTTTTTTTTTTTTTTTTTTCCCAAAATCCAACATATAGCAAATACACCTATAAGCACCTTCCACGAATCAGTCTTATGCAAGCATATTGCTACCATCCAGTAGCAGTATGATAATAAATACTTTGGATCTTATCATTAAATCTATGAAGCCCAACAGTTTAATGTTTTCACCTTAGTCCTTACATTATGCTTTGTGTACGTATTAAGAGCATCCCGCTTATTCCTAGATGTACAAATTGAATGATGTCACTTCTCATCTTAAATCTATGGATTAAGCTTGTTTCTTTTTGAAACATTGTTCAATGCTGCATTTGCTAGGAATGCATGCTTTAGTGCTACTATAGTCAAAAAATTAAAAAAGAAAAACCATAATTCTTCTTTAGTTGAATTATTTTTTATTAGCCTTTTCTCATTTTGATTTCCTGAGGCATGTCATGTTTGTGGTGAATATATTTTTAAAGCTATATCAAATGTTGTATATATAAAATGGGTGTTTGAAGTGTAGCTATTGGAAATGGTTGTTGACATTATTTTTGTTCTTTTAATAGTGATGATCTATGTGTTTGGTTTGAATATTATGGGATGGCCAAAGAAAATTTTGCGGTTTCTTTTCCAAAAATTGTTGAAACATAGTAATCTCTCATGGAACTGTTTTGTAAATACAAAATTATTTTCTTTTATTTCTTATAAAATATTCATGAATTAATATTCTTTGAGTAGATTTTATGGGCTTAAGTGACTTCATAATTCCTCTATTCAAGATATCAACTGTGGTATATATTTATTTACTATCTCATTTTTCTCTTCTTTTAAATTTTTAGTTTTTTTACATATTATTATTTGGTAAGTTTTATCAATTGGTGGCATTGATGTCAAGGTTGTGATGAGCAGGTGGTAAATACATACCATTCAAGCCTAAATGTTGACATCTTAGATAATTTTCTTTTATCATTTTCTGCATTTGTTAGTTTTCCATACAAATTAGATTTTTTAGATCTTTATTGTTATTTTTTTTTTTCTGAACTAACAAATATATTTTTTTATGTTGTTTCTATTAATATATTTTGTATATGAATATTTTGGACATACCTAACTGTAATTAAGCTAAACGATTACATGCACATATCCCTATTTAATATAGGAAATTATTGGACCAATTTATTTTTTTTATTTTGTGTTATATTTAGTATAATTTTATGAATAATGATTTTAAATTGATATTGTCTATGTAGATCTAGTATGATATAACCAGAGATTTGTAGTTAGTGATTTAGTTATTACCAAGTTAGTGTGACACTCACAATGATGGGCTATAAAATTTATTGTTTATAATTTAAATATTTAAAGATTTTAAGCTTAAAGAATATTTCCCTCAATTCTCTTAGGGAATAATTTTATGCTTTTAGTTTAAATTTTTATGTTTTATAATGTTAGACCATGCTAATGTATTGGTATATTGTATTTCACTATTTTGAGTATGCCACTTACATTGAAAAAAGCTAATTTTTTGTTTTTGTTTTTTTTTTTTTTTAAAAGGTTCAATATATGAAAGTGTATTTTTTTTTTCTGTGCTATAAATTTCTTTTATTTAATAAAAACAAAAGATATCTACAATATTATAACCTAAGTGTTGATTTCAATATTTTTCTTTAATTTTCAATTAATAAATGAAAATTTTCATTACATCAATTTCTTTTTGAAATGATTGCTGTTAATCATAGAGTTTCATTCCACCAAGTACGGTACTGATAATACAACAATTCACCAAGTGCCACATCAACGGCACCATATTGGTTCTCAATTGTCACTCCAACCAAATGAACTTCCGTCACATTATGAAAGTGGCACTGAAGCTCATTCTAGCGCCAAATGTTCACTTCACGCCCTAGAACACTAAATTTAATATTATATTCGATATACAAATATAAAGAATAATATATTATTATTATCAAATATATTTTTTTTTAAATAAATATAATTAGCACGGATTACAAACTTGTGTAATTAGTAATTTTTTGCATAAATGTCATGCAATTGAATATTTGTTTAAAAATGTTATTATAATTTCATAAATTTAATTTAATTTTGGCATAGTTCAATAAACTCTCTACTCTCTTGCACGGTGACCCCCACCTAAAAGAAATTCCTCACATATGAATCAATTTTGAAGATGTTAAAGATTGATGCAAAGAATCTGTCATTCCTTCAACGTAGTTTTGTTGCAATTGGATTGCAAATTATGGCACCGAGCTGAATCCAATTCCACAATTTATTTGATTCACGGATTTTCTTTTTTCACTTTCATTTTTCACAATCTTCTAAAAATCTAATATTGATCACATGTTGTGCTGAATGTGAATGAGTGATGAGAGCCTAAGGTCATACGTAACCCGTTTCAAGAAGGAGGCCCTCTTAATTGATGAAGCCGACGACAAGTTTCTCGTCACTGCATTCACCAACGGGTTGCAATCTGGAGAGTTCCTCTTCTCTATCTACAAGAACGATCCGAAGACGATGGTCGATATGCTATACAAGGCCATGAAGTACATGAATGCTAAAGAAGCAATGATCGCCTAGGGGGGCAAACTAAAGAAGAGGAAAAGGCAGGAAGACCCTCGCCTAGACAGAGAAAGAAAATCGGCTAGAACAAGCGATTGAAGGAACAATAGGAGATCAAGGCCTCCACTAGGGAGGACGATGAACTTCACTCCTTTGAATGCCTCGTTGGATCAAGTCCTCATGTAGATAAGGGACGATATCGTACATTTAACGAATTTGAATTTTTCCACATATTCGGCCTATCTGTCCATCTAATGTACTCAATTTTCCTTTGAATTTTGACAACTTTGTACATTCAACAAATTCAATTTTTTTCACAAATCCGGACTTTCTGTACATCTAATGTACAGATTTTTCCATTGAATTTTCACGATATCATACACTCAATGATTTTGAATTTTTCTACGAATCCATAAAATTCATTGAATGTACGACATCGAGAAAATTCAATGAAAAATTGTGTACATTAGATGTACAGATGGTTCGAATTCATGGAAGAATTAGAATTTGTTGAATGTACGTTATCATGAAAATACAATGGAAAATTGTGTAGAATAGATGTACAAAAAGTCCAAATTCATGGAAAAATTCGAATTCGTTAAATGTACGATGTCGTGAAAATTCAATGGAAAATTGTGTACATTAGATGTGCAAATGGTTCAAATTCGTGGAAGAATTCAAATTTGTTAAATGTACAATATCATGAAAATTCAATGAAAAATTATGTACATTTGATGAACTGAACGTCCGGATTCATGGAAAAAATCGAATTCGTTGAATGTACAAAATCATGAAAATTCAATGGAAATTAGTGTACATTACATGCACAGAAAGTCCATATTCGTGTAAAAAATCAAATTTGTTGTACGATAATTTGAATTCATTGAATGTATGATATCGAGAAAATTCAATGGAAAATTGTGTACATTAGATGTACAGATGGTTTGGATTCGTGGAAGAATTCGAATTCGTTGAATGTATGATATCGTGAAAATTCAATGGAAAATTGTGTACATTAGATGTACAGAAAGTTCAGATTCGTGGAAAAATTTAAATTTGTTGAATGTACAATTTAGTCAAAATTCAATGGAAAATTGTGTACGTTAGAGGTACAGATGGTTCGAATTTGTGTGAAAATTCGAATTCGTTAAACGTACTATTTCGTGAAAATTCATTGGAAAATTGTGTAGAATAGATGTACAGAAAGTCTGAACTCGTCAATAAATTCAAATTCGTTAAATGTACAATGTCATGAAAATTCAATTGAAAATTATGTACATTAGATGTACAAATCGTCCGAATACGTGCAAACATTCAAATTCATTAAATGTACAATATCGTGAAAATTCAGTGGAAAATTGTGCACATTAGATGTACAGAGTGTCCGAATTCGGGGAAAAATCGAATTCATTGAATGCACTAAATTGCAAAAATTCAATGGAGAATTGAGTACAATAGATGGACAAATAGTTTGAATAGATGGAAAAAATTTGAATGCATTGAGTGTACGATATCGTGAAAAATCAATGGAAATTTATGTACAATAGATGTGCAAAAAGTCCAGATTCGTGGAAAATTGTGTACATTAGATGTACAGAAAGTCCAGATTTGAGAAAAAATTCGAGTTTGAAGAATGTACGATAAAGTGAAAATTCAATGAAAAATTGTGTACATTGGATGGACAGAAAGTCTGGATTCATAGAAAAATTCAAAATCATTGAGTGTACGATATCGTGAAAATTCAATGGAAAACTCCGTACATTAGATGTATAGAAAGTCTAGATTCGTGAAAAAAATTGAATTCGTCAAATGTACGAAATCGTCAAAATTCAAAGGAAAATTGAATACAATAGATGGAAAAATAGTCCGAATACGTAGAAAAATTCGAATTTGTTAAATGTATGATATCGTAAAAATTCAATGTAAAATTCTATACATTTGACGAACAGAACGTCCAATTTCATTGAAAAATTCAAATTCGTTGAATGTACAAAATCATGAAAATTCAATGGAAAATTGTGTACATTACATGTATAGAAAGTCCATATTCGTGGAAAAATTCAAATTCGTTGAATGCATGATATCGAGAAAATTCAATGGAAATTTGTGTACATTAGATGTACAAATGATCCGAATACGTGGAAAAATTCGAATTCGTTAAATGTACGATCTCATGAAAATTTAGTAGAAAATTGTGTACATTAGATGTATAGATTGTCTGAATACGTGGAAAAATTCAAATTCGTTAAAAGTAAAATATCATGAAAATTAAATGGAAATTTAAGTACACTAGATGTACAGATGGTCTTGATTCATGGAAAAGTTCGAATTCGTTAAATGTACGATATTGTGAAAATTCAATGGAAAATTATGCACATTTGATGAATAAAACATCCAAATTCATGAAAAAATTCAAATTCATTATGTACGATATCATGAAAATCAGTGTAAATTTGAGTACATTAGATGTATAGAATGACTGAATTCGTGGAAAAATAGGATTTCTTGAATGTATGGAATCGTCAAAATTTAATGGAAAATTGAGTACATTAGATGGACAGACAGTCCAAATATGCGGAAAAATTCAAATTCGTTGAATGTACAATATCGAAAAAATTCAATGGAAAATTGTGTACATTAGATGGATAGAGGGTCTGAATACGTGGAAAAATTTGAATTTCTTAAATCTACGATATCATGAAAATTCAATGGAAAATTTCGTATATTAGATGTACAGAATGTCCAGGTTCGTGGATGAATTCGAATTCGCCGAATGTACAAAATTGTGAAAATTCAATGGAAAATTAAGTACATTAGATATACCAAAAGTCCAGATTCGTGGAAAAATTCAACTTTGTTGAATGTACGATATCGAGAAAATTTAGTGGAAAATTGTGTACATTTGATGTACAAAACTTATGGATTTGTGGAAAAATTTGAATTCGTTCAATGTACGATAACGAGAAAATTCAATGGAAAATTGTGTAAATTAGATGTTCAAATGGTTCGGATTCATGGGAAAATTCAAATTCATTGACTGTATGATATCGAGAAAATTCAATGGAAAATTGTGTATATTAGATGTACAGAAAGTCCGGATTCATGGAAAAAACTGAATTAGTTGATTGTATGATATCATTAAAATTCAATGGACAATTGAGTACATTTGATGTACAAAAAATTCAATGGAAAATTGTGTACATTAGATGTACAGAAAGTTCAGATTCGTGGAAAATTTTGAATTCATTGAATGTACGAAATCGTCAAAATTCAAAGGAAAATTGAGTACATTAGATGAATAGAAATTCTGAATACGTGGAAAAATTTCGAATTTGTTAAATGTATGATATCGTTAAAATTCGATGGAAAATCATGTACATTTGATGAATAGAACATCCGAATTCGTGGAAAAAATCGAATTCGGTTAATGTACAAAATCGTGAAAATTTAATAAAAAATTGTGTACATTAGATGTACAGAAAGTCAGTATTTGTGGAAAAATTCAAATTTGTTGAATGTACGAAATCGAGAAAATTCAATGGAAAATTGTGTACATTAGAAGTTCAAATGGTTCGAATACGTGGAAAAATTCAAATCGATATCGAGAAAATTCAAAGGAAAATTCAGTACATTAGATGTATATAAAAACCAGATCTGTGAAAAAAATTGAATTAGTTGAATGTATGATATAATTAAAATTCAGCGGATAATAGATGTACAGAACGTCTAGATTCGAGGAAAAATTCAAATTCGTTAAGTGTACAATATTGTGAAAATTCAATGGAAAATTATGTACATTGGATGGACAGAAAATTCGAATTCATAGAAAAATCAAATTCGTAGAATGTACAATATTGTGAAAATTCAATGGAAAAATCAGTACATTAGATATATAGAAAGACTAGATTTGTGAAAAAAAATTGAATTCGTGGAGTGTACAAAATCGTCAAAATTTGAAGGAAAATTAAGTACATTAGATGGATAGATAGTCTAAATACGTGGAAAAATTTGAATTCGTAAAATGTACGATATCATCAAAATTCAATGGAAAACTATGTACATTTGATGACAAGAACATTCGAATTCATGGAAAAATTCGAATTCGTTGGATGTAAGAAATCATGAAAATTCAATGGAAAATTGTGTGCATCAGATGTACAGAAAGTTCGTATTCATGGAAAAATACAAATTTGTTGAATGTACGATATCGAGAAAATTCAATGGATAATTGTGTACATTGGAAGTACAAATAGTCTAAATATGTGAAAAAATTCAAATTCATTAAAAGTTCGATATCAAGAAAATTCAAAGGAAAATTGTGTACATTAGATGTACAGAAAGTTCAAATTTGTGGAAGAATTCGAGTTCATTGAATGTACGATATCATGAAAGTTCAATGGAAAATTGGGTATATTAGATGTATAGAAAGTCCGGATTCGGCAAAAACTTTGAATTCATAGAATATACGAATTTGTCAAATTTCAATGGAAAATTATGTATGCTAGATGTATAGATGGTGCAGATTCTTGGGAAAATTTGAATTCATTGAATGTACTTTTTCATGAATATTCAATGGAAAATTATGTAGATTAGATGTATGGTAATTTCGAATTCGTAGAAAAATTTGAATTCGTTAAATGTACGATATCATGAAAATTCAATGGAAAATGGTGTGCATTAGATGTACAAATGGTCCAAATATGTTGAAAAATTCGAATTTGTTAAACGGACAATATCGTGAAAATTATGTGAAAATTTGTGTACATTAGACGTACAAATAGTCCGAATTTGGGAAAAAAAACCGAATTCATTGAATATACGAAATCATTAAAATTCAACGGAAAACTGAGAACATTAGATGGACAAATAATTTTTTTTAGGTGGAAAAATTTGATTTTGTTGAATGTACAATATCGTGAAAATTTAAAGGAAATTTATGTACAATAGATGTACAATCAGTCCAAATTCGTGGAAAAATTCAAATTTGTTGAATATATGATATCGTGAAAATTCAATGGAAAATTGTGTATATTAGATGTACAGAGAGTCCAAATTTGAGGAAAAACTCTAATTCGTTGAATGAAGGATATCGTGAAAATTCATTGGAAAATTGTGTACATTGGATGGACAGAAAGTCCGAATTCATAGAAAAATTCAAATTCGTCGAATGTACGAAGTCATGAAAATTCAATGGAAAATTCAGTACATTAGATGTACAGAGTCTAGATTCATGAAAAAAATTGAATTCATTGAACTTACGAAATCCTCAATATTCAAAGGAAAATTGAGTACAGTAGATGGACAAATAGTCAGAATAGTGGAAATATTCGAATCCATTAAATGTACGATATCATGAAAATTCAATTGAAAATTAGGTACATTTGATGAATAGAACTCTTAGATTCATGGAAAAACTCGAATTCGTTGAATGTATAAAATCGTGAAAATTCAATGGAAAATTGTGTATATTAGATGTACAAAAAGTCTGTATTCGTGGAAAAATTCAAATTCCTTGAATGTACGATATCAAGAAAATTCAATCGAAAATTGTGTACATTAATAGTACAAATAATACGAACACATGGAAAAATTCGAAATCGTTAAATGTACGATATCATGAAATTTCGATTGAAAATTGCATACATTAGATGTCCAAAAAGTCTAAGTTCGTGGAAGAATTCGAATTCGTTAGATGTACAATATCGTGAAATTCCAATGGAAAATTGCAAACATTAGATGTATAGAAAGTCCAGATTCCTGGAAAATTTCGAATTCGTTGAATATATGAATTTGTCAAATTAGAATGGAAAATTGTGTACGTTAGATGTACAGATGGTTCTGATTTTTGGAAAAACTCAATTTTGATGAATGTACAATTTCATGAAAATTCAGTGGAAAATTGTGTAGATTAGATGTACATAGATTCCGAATCCGTGGAAAAATTCGAATTTGTTAAATGTACAATATCATGAAAATTCAATGGAAAAGTGTGTACAGTAGATGTATAGATGATCCAAATATGTGGAAAAATTGGAATTCGTTAAATGTACGATATCATGAAAATTCAGTGGAAAATTGTGTACATTAGATGTATAGAAAGTCCAAATTCAGGAAAAAAAATCGAATTCGTTGAATATACAAAATTGTAAAAATTCAACGGAAAATTGAATGCATTAGATGGACAAATAATTTAAATCCATGGAAAAATTGGAATTCGTTGAATGTACGATATCATGAAAATTTAATGAAAAATTGGGTACACTAGATGCACAGAGAGTCCATATTTAAGGAAAAATTCAAATTCGTGGAATGTGCGATATAGTGAAAATCCAAAGGAAAATTGTGTACAGTAGATGTACAGAAAGTCCAAATTTGAGGAAAAACTCAAATTCGTTGAATGTACGATATCATGAAAATTCAAAGGAAAATTGTGTACGTTGGATGGACAAAAAGTCTTGATCCATAGAAATATTCAAATTCGTTGAATGTACAATATCGTGAAAATTCAATGGAAAACTCAGTACTTTAGATTTATGGAAAGACTAAATTCGTGAAAATTTTTTTTTTTTTTTGAATTTGTTGAATGTATGAAATCGTCAAAATTCAAAGGAAAATTGAGTACATTAGATGGACAGATATTCTGAATACATGGAAAAATTCAAATTCATTAAATGTACGATATCGTGAAAATTCAATGGAAAATCATGTACATTTGATAAACAAATCGTCTGGATTCGTGGAAAAATTCTAATTCATTCAATGTACAAAACCATGAAAGTTTAATCAAAATTTGTGTACATTAGATGTACAGAAAGTCTGTATTCGTAAAAAAAATTCAAATTCATTGAATGTACGATATCAAGAAAATTCAAGGGAAAATTGTGTACATTAGAAGTTCAAATGGTCCAAAAAAGTGGAAAAATTCAAATCGATATTGTTAAAAATGAATGGAAAATTCTGTACATTAGATGTATAGAAAATCTAGACTCGTGAAAAAAATTGAATTAGTTGAATGTACGATATCATTAAAGTTCAATGTATAATTGGGTACATTGGATGTACAGGACGTCCAAATTCTAGGAAAAATTCAAATTCATTGAATGTATAATATTGTGAAAATTCAATGAAAAATTGTGTACATAGAATGGATAGAAATTTCGGATTGCTAGATAAATTCAAATTCGTTAAATTTACGATATCGTGAAAATTTAATAAAAAAAACTCAGTACATTAGATAGACAGTAAGTCCGTATTCGTGGAAAAATTCAAATTCGTTGAATGTACGATATCAAGAAAATTCAATAGAAAATTGTGTACATTAAAAGTACAAATGGATCGAATACATGGAAAAATTCAAATTCGTTACATGTACAATATCGTGAAAATTCAATAGAAAATTCTGTACATTAAATGTACAAAAAGTCAAAATTTGTGGAAGAATTCGAATTCATTGAATGTACGATATCGTGAAAATTCAATGGAAAAATGTGAACATTAGATGTACAGAAACTTCGGATTCGTGGAAAAATTTGAATTCATTGAATGTACGGATTTGTCGAATTTCAATGGAAAATTGTGTACGTTAGATGTACAAATGGTTCGAATTTTTTGAAAATTTTGAATTTGTTGAATGTACTATTCCATAAAAATTCAATGGAAAATTGTGTAGATTAGATGTACGAAAATTCCAAAGTCGTGGAAAAATTAAAATTTGTTAAATGTACGATATCAAGAAAATTCAACAAATAATAATGTATATGAGTTGTACAAATGATCCAAATACGTGGAAAAATTCGAATTCATTAAATATATGATATCGCGGAAATTCAGTGGAAAATTGTGTACATTAGATGTACAAAAAGTCTGAATTCGAGAAAAAATCGCATTCCTTGAATATTCGAAACGTCCAATTCAACGAAAAAATAAGTACATTAGATGGACAAATAATTTGAATATGTGGAAAAATTTGAATTCGTTGAATGCACGATATCGTGAAAATTCAATGGAAATTTATGTACAATAGATGTACAAAAAGTCTGGATTTGTAGAAAATTTTGAATTTGAGGAATATACGATATTGTGAAATTTCAATGGAAAATTGTGTACACTAGATGTACAGTAAGTCCAGATTTTAGGAAAAATTCGAATTCATGAAATGTAAGATATAGTAAAAATTCAATGAAAATTTGTGTACATTAGATGTACAGAAAGCCCAGATTTGAGGAAAACCTCAAATTTGTTGAATGTTGGATATCATGAAAATTCATTGGAAAATTGTGTACATTGGATGGACAGAAAGTCCGGACTCATAGAAAAATTCAAATTTGTTAAATTTACGATATCGTGAAAATTCAATGGAAAATCAATACATTAAATGTACAGAAGGACCAGATTCACGAAAAAAAAAATTGAATTCGTTGAATGTACAAAATCATCAAAATTCAAAGGAAAATTGAGTACAAAAGATGGATAGATATTCCAAAAATGTGAAAAAATTTTAATTCATTAAATTTACAATATCGTGAAAGTTTAATAAAAATTTGTGTACATTAGATGTACAAAAAGTCTGTATTCGTGGAAAAATTCAAATTCATTGAATTTACGATATCAAGTAAATTCAATGGAAATTTGTGTGCATTAGAAGTTCAAATGGTCCGAATAAGTGGAAAAGTTCAAATTGATATAGTGAAAATTCAATGGAAAATTGTGTACATTAGATGTACATAAAGTCCAAATTTAAGGAAATACTCAAATTAGTTGAATGTAGGATATCGTGGAAATTCATTGGAAAATTGTGTACAATGGATGGATAGAAAGTCTACATTCATAGAAAAATTTAAATTCGTTTAATGTACAATATTGTAAAAATTCAATGGGAAACTCAGTACATTAGATGTACAGAAAGACTAGATTCACGAAAAAAAAAAAAAAAAAAAGAATTCGTTGAATGTACAAAATCGTCAAAATTCAAAGGAAAATTGAGTACATTAGATGGACAGATAGTTCGAATACGAGGGAAAATTTGAATTCATTAAATGTACGATACCGTAAAAATTCAATTGAGAATTATGTTCATCTGGTGAAAAGAATATTCAAATTCGTGGAAAAATTCAAATTCGTTGAATTTACAAAATCATAGAAATTCAATGGAAAATTGTGTACATTAGAAGTACAAATAGTTCGAATACGTGGAAAAATTTGAATTCATTGAATGTACGATATCTAGAAAATTCAATGGAAATTTGTGTAAATTAGAAGTACAGATGGTCCGAATACATGGAAAAACATGGATTCATTAAATGTACGATATCGTGAAAATTCAATAGAAAATTGTGTACCTTAGATGTATAGAAAGTTAAGAAAGTTCGGATACGTGAAAAAATTTGAATTTGTTGAATGTACGAATTCATTAACTTTCATTGGAAAATTGTGTACGTTAGATGTACAAATGGTTCATGAATATTCAAAGGAAAATTGTGTAGACCAAATTTACAGAATTTCGAATTCGTGGAAAAATTCAAATTCGTTAAATGTACGATATCATGAAAATTCAATGGAAAATTGTATACATTAGATGTACAAATAATCCAAATACATGGAAAAATTTGAATTCGATAATTATACAATATTGTGAAAATTTAGTAGAAAATTAAGTACACTAGATGTACAGAAAGTCCAATTTTGGGAAAATATATCCAATTCGTGGAATATAAGAATTTGTCAAAATTCAACCAAAAAGTGAGTAAATTAGATGGAAAAATTTGAATTCGTTGAATGTACGATATCTTGAAAATTCGATGAAAATTTATGTACAGTAGATGTACAAAAAGTCCGGATTCGTGGTAAATTTCGAATTTATTGAATATATGATATTGTGAAAATTCAATGAAAAATGGTGTACCCTAAATGTACAGAAAATCCAGATTTGAGGAAAAATTCGAATTCATGGAATGTACAATATAGTGAAAATTCAATGGAAAATTGAGTACATTAGATGTACAGAAAGTCTAGATTTGAGGAGAAACTCAAATTCGTTGAATGTAGGATATTGTGAAAATTGAATGGAAAATCATGTACATTGGATAGACAGAAAGTCTGAAGTCATAGAAAAATTCAAATTCGGTGAATATACGATATCGTGAAAATTCAAAGGAAAAGTCAGTACATTAGATGTACAAAAAGATCGAATTCGTGAAAAAAAAAAAAAAAAAAAAAAAAAAAAAAGTTCAATTTATTGAATGTACGAAATCGTCAAAATTCAAAGGAAAATTGAGTGCATTAAATGGACAGATAGTCTGAATATGTGGATAAATTAGAATTCATTAAATGTACGATATCGCAAATATTCAATTGAAAATCATGTACATTTGATGAACAGAACATCCAGATTCGTGGAAAAATTCAAATTAGTTGAATGTAAAAAAAATTTGAAAATTTAATGAAAAATTGTGTACATTAGATGTATAGGAAGTCCGTATTCATGGAAAAATTCAAATTCACTGAAAGAACGATATTAAGAAAATTCAATGGAAAACTGTGTACATTAGAAGTTCAGATGGTCCGAATACGTAGAAAAATTCAATGGAAAATTCTGTACATTAGATGTATAGAAAATTTGGATTCGTGAAAAAAAAAATTGAATTAGTTGAATGTATGATATCATTAAAATTCAAGGGATAATTGAGCACATTGGATGTACAAAACGTCCATATTCCAGGAAATATTCAAAATTGTTGAATGTACGATATTGTGAAAATTTAATGCAAAATTGTGTACTTTAGATGTACAGAAAGTCCAAATTTGAGGAAAAACTCTAATTTGATGAATGTACGATATTGTGAAGACTTAATAGAAAATTGTGTACATTAGATGTATAGAAAGCGCAGATTTGAGGAAAAACTCGAATTCGTTGAATGTAGAATATCGTGAAAAGTTAATGGTAAATTGTGTACATTGGATGGACAGAAAGTCCAAATTCATAGAAACATTAAAATTCATTGAATGTATGATATTGTGTACAATATCATGAAAATTCAGTGAAAATTTGTGTAAATTAGATGTACAGATGATCCATATGCATGGAAAAATTTGAATTTGTTAAATATACGATGTCGTGAAAATTCAGTGGAAAATGGTGTACATTAGATGTATAGAAAGTACGAATTTGGGAAAAAAATCAAATTAATGGAATATACGAAATTGTCAAAATTCAACCAAAAATTGAGTACATTGGATGGACAAATAACTTGAATACATGGAAAATTTTGAATTCGTTGAATGTATGATATCATGAAAAGTTAATGGCAATTTATGTATAGTAGATGTACAAAAAGTCCGAATTCGTGGAAAAATTCAAATTTGTTGAATATACAATATCATGAAAATTCAATGAAAATTTGTGTACATTAGTCGTACAGAAAGTCCAGATTTGAGGAAAAATTTGAATTCGTGGAATGTACGATATAGTAAAAATCCATTGGGAAATTGTGTACATTAGATGTACAGAAAGTCCAGAATTAAGGAAAAACTCGAATTCGTTGAATGTAGGATATCGTGATAATTCATTGGAAAATTGTGTACATTGAATGACAGAAAGTCTGTACTCATTGAAAAATACAAATTCGGTGAAAGTACGGTATCGTGAAAATTCAATGGAAAACTCAGTATATTAGATGTACAGAAAGACTAGATGCGTGTAAAAAAATTGAATTCGTTGAATGTACGAAATCGTTAAAATTCAAAGGAAAATTTAGTACATTAGTTGGACAGATAATCTGAATACGAGGAAAAATTTGAATTCATTAAATGTACGATATTGCAAAAATTCGAAGGAAAATCATGTACATTTGATGAACAGAATGTTTGGATTTGTGGAAAAATTAAAATTCGTTGAAAGAACAAAGTCGTGAAAATTTAATGAAAAATTGTGTAAATTAGATGTACAGAAAGTTCGTATTCATGGAATAATTCAAATTTGTTAAATGAACGATATCGAGAAAATTCAATGGAAAATTGTGTACATTAGAAGTTCAGATGGTCTGAAGACATGGAAAAATTCAAATTCGTTAAATGTATGATATCGTGAAAATTCAATGGAAAATTGCATACACAAGATGTAGAGAAAGTCCAGATTTGAGGAAAAATTTTAATTTGTGAAATGTAAGATATAATGAAAATTTAATGGAAAATTATGTACATTATATGTACAAAAAGTCCAGATTTCATGAAAAACTAGAATTCGTTGAATGTAGGATATCGTGAAAATTAAATGTAAAATAGTGTAAATTAGATGGACAGAAAATTCGGATTCATAGAGAAATTCAAATTCATTGAATGTACGATATTGTGAAAATTCAAGGAAAAACCTAGTACATTAGAAGTACAAAAAAGACCGGATTTGTGAAAAAAGAATTTGTTGAATGAACGAAATCGTCAAAATCCATAGGAAAATTAAGTACATTAGATGGACAAACAGTTCGAATACGTGGAAAAATTCTAATTCGTTAAATGTACAATATCGTGAAAATTCAATGGAAATTCATGTACATTTGATGAAGTGAACATCCGGATTTGTGGAAAAATTCGAATTCGTTGAATTCAAAAAAATCGTGAAAATTTAGTGGAAAATTATGTACATTAGATGTACAGAATGTCCAGATTTAAGGAAAAACTCGAATTCGTTGAATGTAAGATATCGTGAAAATTCAATAGAAAATTGTGTACATTGGATGGACAGAAATTCCGGATTCATAGAAACATTCAAATTCGTTGAATGTACGATATTGTGAAAATTCATAGGAAAACTCAGTACATTAGATATACAGAAAGACCAAATTTATGAAAAAAACAAAATTCGTTGAATGTATGAAATCGTCAAAATTCAAAGGAAAATTGAGTACATTAGATGGACAGATAGTTTGAATACGAGGAAAAATTCAAATTCGTTATATGTACGATATCGTGAAATTTCAATGGAAAATTATGTACATTTGACGAAGAGAATGTTCGGATTCAAGGAAAAATTCGAATTTGTTGAATGTACAAAATTGTGAAAATTTAATGGAAAATTGTGTACATTAGATGTACAGAAAGTCCATATTCGTGGAAAAAATCAAATTTGTTAAATGTACTATATCAAGAAAATTCAATGGAAAATTGTGTACATCAAAAGTACAGATGGTCCGAATACTTGGAAAAATTCGAATTCGTTACATGTACGATATCGTGAAAATTCAATAGAAAATTGTGTACATTAGATGTACAGAAATTCAAAGTTTGGGGATGAATTCGAATTCATTGAATGTACAATATCGTGAAAATACAGTGAAAAATTGTGAACATTAGATGTATAGAAAGTCCGGATTTGTGGAAAAAATTGAATTCATTGAATGCACAGATTCATCAAATTTCAATGGAAAATTGTGCACATTAAATGTACAGATGGTTTGAATTTTTTTGAAAATTTTGAATACGGTATATGTACTATTTCATAAAAATTCAATGGAAAATTGTGTACATTGGATGTACGGAAATTCCGAAGTTGTCAAAAAATTAAAATTTGTTAAATGAACGATATCATGAAAATTCGACAAAAAAACTGTGTATAAGTTGTGCAAATGATCTGAATACGTGGAAAAATTTGAATTTGTCAAAGATACGAAATCGTGGAAATTCAGTGGAAAATTGTGTACATTAGATGCACAAAAAGTCTGAATTCGGTGAAAAATCGTATTCCTTTAATATATGAAATGTCCAAATTCAACGGAAAATTGAGAACATTAAATGGACAAATAATTTGAATACGTGGAAAAGTTTGAATTCGTTGAATGTACGATATCATGAAAATTCAATGGAAATTTATGTACAATAGATGTACAAAAAGTCCAGATTCATGGAACAATTTGAATTTGAGGAATATATGATATAATGAAATTTCAATGGAAAATTGTGTACACTAGATGTAGAAAAAGTCCAGATTTTAGGAAAAATTCAAATTCATGAAATGTAAGATATAGTTAAAATTCAATGGAAAATCGTGTACATTAGATGTACAAAAGTCCGGATTCGTGGAAAATTTTGACTTTGAGGAATATATGGTATAATGAAATTTCAATAGAAAATTGTTTACCATAGATGTAGAGAAAGTTCAGATTTTAGGAAAAATTCAAATTCATGAAATGTAAGATATAGTTAAAATTCAATGAAAAATTGTGTACATTAGATGTACAAAAAGCCCAGATTTGGGGAAAACCTCAAATTCATTGAATGTGGGATATCGTGAAAATTCATTGGAAAATTGTGTACATTGGATGGACAAAAAGTCCAGATTCATAGAAAAAATTCAAACTTGTTAAATTTACGATATCATGAAAATTCAATGGAAAATCAATACATTAGATGTATAGAAGGACCAAATTCATGAAAAAAAAAATTTGAATTTGTTGAATGTAGGAAATTGTCAAAATTCAAAGGAAAATTGAGTGCAATAGATGGACAAATATTTCAAATACATGAAAAAATCGAATACATTAAATGTACGATATCGTGAAAATTCAATGGAAAATCATGTAAATTTGATGAACCGAATGTCCAAATTCGTTGAAAAGTTCTATTTCATTTAATGAACAAAATCGTGAAAGTTAAATGAAAATACATTAGATGTACAGAAAGTCTGTATTCGTGGAAAAATTCAAATTCGTTGAATGTACGATATTGTGAAAATTCAAAGGAATATTGTGTACATTAGAAGTTCAAATGGTCCGAATAAGTGGAAAAGTTCAAATCGATATAGTGAAAATTCAATGGAAAATTGTGTACATTAGATGTACAAAAAGTCCAGATTTAAGGAAAAACTCGAATTCGTTGAATGTAGGATATCGTGAAAATTCATTGGAAAATTGTGTACATTGGATGTACAAAAAGTTTGGATTCATAGAAAAATTCAATGGTAAACTCTATACATTAGATGTATAGAAAGATTGGATTCATGAAAAAAAAAATTTAATTCGTTGAATGTATGAAATCGTCAAAATTCAAAGGAAAATTGAGCACATTAGATGGAAAGATAGTCCAAATACGTGGGAAAATTCAAATTCATTAAATGTATGATAACATAAAAATTCAATTGAAAATTATGTCCATTTGATGAAGAGAATATTTGGATTCGAGGAAAAATTTGAATTCGTTGAATGGACAAAATCGTGGAAATTCAATGGAAAATTGTATACATAAGATGTACAGAAAGTCTGTATTCATGAAAAAATTCAAATTCGTTGAATGTATGATATCAAGAAAATTCAATGGAAAATTGTGTACATTAGAAGTATAGATAGTCCAAATACGTGAAAAAATTTGAATTCGTTCAATGTACGATATCGATAAAATTCAATAGAAAATTTTGTAAATTAGAAATACAGATGGTCCGAATACATGGAAAAACTCAGATTCATTAAATGTACATTATCGTGAAAATTCAATGGAAAATTGTGTACATTAGAAGTTCAAATGGTCCGAAGACGTGGAAAAATTCAAATTCCTTAAATGTATGATATCGTGAAAATTCAATGGAAAATTGTGTACACAAGATGTAGAGAAAGTCTAGATTTGAGGAAAATTTTGAATTCGTGAAACGTAAGATATAATGAAAATTCAATGGTAAATTGTATACATTAAATGTACAAAAAGTCCAAATTTCAGAAAAAACTAGAATTCGTTGAATGTAGGATATCATGAAAATTCAACGAAAAACAGTGTAAATTAGATGGACAAAAAGTCCGAATTCATTGAAAAATTCAAATTCGTTGAATGTACAATATCGTGAAAATTCAATGGAAAACTCAGTACATTAGAAGTACAAAAAGACCGAATTCGTGAAAAATTGAATTTGATGAATGTACGAAAATGTCAAAATTCATAGGAAAATTGAGTACATTAGATGGACAAACAGTCCAAATACGTGGAAAAAATCGAATTCGTTAAATGTATGATATTGTGAAAATTCAATGGAAATTCATATACATTTGATGAAGTAAACGTCTAAATTTGTGGAAAAATTCGAATTTGTTGAATGTACAGAAATCGTGAAAATTTAATGGAAAATTATGTACATTAGATGTACAAAAAGTCCGTATTCATGGAAAAATTCAAATTCGTTGATTGTTCAATATCATGAAAATTCAATGGAAAATTGAGTACATTGAAGTACAGATAGTCTGAGTATGTGGAAAAATTCAAATTCATTAAATGTACGATATCATGAAAATTTAATAGAAAATTGTGTTCATTAGATGTACAAAAAGTCCAAATTCATGGAAAAATTCATATTCGTTAAATGTATGATATCAAGAAAATTCAATGGAAAATTATGTACATTATAAGTACTAAAAGTTCGGATTCGTGGAAAAATTTGAATTCGTTGAATGTATGAATTCATCAAAATTCAATGGACAATTGTTTTCGTAAGATGTACAGACATTTCGGATTTGTGGAAAGATTCGAATTCGTTGAATGTACTATTTCATGAAAATTTAATGGAAAATTGTGTAGATTAGATATACAGAAAGTCCGTATTCGTGGAAAAATTTTAATTCATTAAATATACGATATCGTGAAAATTCAGTGAAAAATTGTGTACGTTAGATGTATAGAAAGTCCGAATTCATGGAAAAAAATCGAATTTGTTGAATGTACAAAATTGTCAAAATCCAATGAAAAATTGAGTACATTACATGAACAGATAGTTCGAATACGTGGAAAAATTCTAATTCATTAAATGTACGATATCATGAAAATGCAATGGAAAATTGTGTATATTTGGCATACATAAAGTCCAAATTAGTGGAAGAATTTGAATTCGTTGAATGTACGATATCATGAAAATTCAATGGAAATTTATGTATAGTAGATATACAAAAAGTCCGAAATCGTGGAAAAATACAGATTTGTTGAATATACGATATCGTGAAAATTCAATGGAAAATTGTGTACATTTGATGTACAGAAAGTCCATATTTGAATAAAATTCAAATTCGTTGAATGTACAATATAGAGGAAATTCAATGGAAAATTGTGTACATTGGATATACAGAAAGTCATGATTTAAAGAAAAAATTCAAATTCGTTGAATGTACGATATTGTGAAAATTCAATGGAAAATTGACAGATAGTCCGAATTCGTAGAAAGATTCAAATTCATTGATCGTATGATATTGTGAAAATTCAATGGAAAATTTTGTACATTAGATATTGAGAAAGTCCGAATTCATGAAAAAAATTGAATTCATTGAATGTACGATATCGTTCAAAATTCAATGGAAAATTGAGTACATTAGATGGACAAACAATCCGACTACATGGAAAAATTTGAATTAGATAAATGTATGATATCGTTAAAAGTCAGTGGAAAACAACGTACATTAGATGTACAAAAAGTTCAAATTCGAGGAAAAATACAAATTCGTTGAATGTACGATATCGTGAAAATTCAATGGAAAATTGTGTACATTAGATGGACAGAAAGTCCGGATTAATAGAAAAATTCAAAATCACTGTATATACGATATCGGGAAAATTCAATGGAAAACTCTGTACATTAGATGTACAGAAAGTCCAAATTCATGAAAAAAAAAATTTGATTCCGGTGTCAATGAAAAATTGAGTACATTAGATAGCCAACTACGTGGAAAATTCAAATTCGTTAAATGTACAATATCATGAAAAATCAATAGAAAATTGTGTACATTAGATGAACAGAAAATTCAAATTTGTGGAAGAGATGCATAGAAAGTCCGGATTCATGGAAAAATTCGAATTCATTAACTGTATGATATCGTGAAAATTTAGAGGAAAATTGAGTACATTAGATGTACAGATAGTCCAAATTCATTGAAAAAATCAAATGTATTAAATGTACGAAATCATCAAAATTCAATGGAAAATTATGTACATTAGATGGACAAATAGTCCGAATACGTGCAAAAATTCGAAATCAATAAATGTACAATATCTTGAAAATGTAATGGAAAATTGTGTACATTAGATGTATAGAAATTCCAAATTCATGGATGAATTCAAATTTGTTGAATGTACAATATCGTGAAAAATTGTGTACATTATATGTTTAGAATGTTTGGATTTGTAGAAAAATTCGAATTCGTTAAATGTACAAAATCATCAAAATTCAATGGAAAATTCAGTACATTAGATTGAAAAATAGTTCAAATACGTGGAAAAATTTCAATTCACTGAATGTACGATATCATGAAAATTCAATGAAAATTTATGTATAGCAGATGTATAGAAAGTCCGTATCTGTGGAAAATTTTGAATTTGTTGAATATACAATATCGTGAAAATTTAATGGAAAATTGTGTACATTAGATGTACAGAAAGCCTATATTTGAGGAAAAATTCAAATTCGTTGAACGTTTGATATAGTGAAAATTCAATGGAAACTTGTGTACATTACATGTCCAGAAAGTCCAGATTTAAGGAAAAATTTGAATTCGTTGAATGTACGATATCGTTAAAATTCAATGGAAAATTATGTACGTTGGATGGACAGATAGTCCAGATTAGTAGAAGAATTCAAGTTCAATGAATGTACGATATTATGAAAATTCAATGGAAAAATCTGTACATTAGATATACATAAAGTCTAGATTCATGAAAAAAATTGAATTCGTTGAATGTACGATATTGATAAAGTTCAAATTCAAATTCGATAAATGTACGATAACGCGAAAGTCAATGGAAAACAGTGTACATTATGTGTACAAAAAGTTCAAATTTGTGAAAAATATGAATTCGTTGAATCTACAATATCGTGAAAATTCAGTGGAAAACTGTGTACATTAGATGGACAAAAAGTTCAAATTCGTAGAAAAATTCAAATTCATTGAATGTATGATATCGTGAAAATTCAATGGAAATCTATGTATAATAGATGTACAAAAAGTTCAGATTCATTCAACAATTCAAATTTGTTGAATGTACAATATCATGAAAATTCAATGAAAATTGTATACATTAAATGGACAGAAATTCTAGATTCATATACAATTCAAATTCGTTGAAGTACGATATCGTGAAAATTCAAAGGCAAATTCTGTATATTAGATGTAAAGAAAGTCTAGATTCGTGAAAAAAATTGAGTTCGTTAAATGTACGATATCATTGAAATTCAATGGAAAATCAAGCACATTAGATGGACATATGGTCCGAATATCTGGAAAAATTCAAATTCGTTAAACATACAATATCATGAAAATCCAATGGAAAATTGTGTACATTTGATGTACAAAAAGTCAAATTCGTGGAAGAATTCGAATTCGTTGAATGTATGTTATCGTGAAAATTCAAGGGAAAATTTTGTACTTTA
Source organism: Quercus gilva (assembly GCA_023621385.1). Lineage (NCBI taxonomy): Eukaryota > Viridiplantae > Streptophyta > Magnoliopsida > Fagales > Fagaceae > Quercus > Quercus gilva. The sequence goes on along the minus strand of CM042476.1, from coordinate 44,154,598 downwards.
GATGTACAAAAAGTCCAAATTTGAGGAAAATCTTGAATTCGTTGAATGTACGAATTCGTCAAAATTCAATAAAAAATTGTGTACATTAGACGTATAGATAGTTCGGATATGTGAAAATTTTCAAATTCATTGAATATACTATACCATGAAAATTCAATGGAAAATTGTGTAGATTAGATGAATAGAAAGTCCGAATTTGTGGAAAAAATAAAATTCATTGAATTTACAAAATCTTCAAAATTCAATGGTAAATTGAGTACATTAAATGGACAGATAGTCCAAATTTGTGGAAAATTTTGAATTCGTTGAATGTACAATATCGCAAAAATTCAATGGAAAATTGTTTACATTAGATGTACAGGAAGTCCGAATTAAGGGAAAAAATCGAATTCATTAAACGTACAAAATCATCAAACTTCTACAGAAAACTATGTACATTAGATGTACAAATGGTTCGAATACGTCGAAAAATTCTAATTCGTTAAATGAACGATTTCGTGAAAATTCAGTGGAAAATTGTGTACATTAGATGTACAGAAAGTCCAAATTCGTTGAAAAACTCAAATGCATTGAATGTATGAAATAATCAAAATTCAATGGAAATTTGAGTACATTAGATGGACAGATAGTCTGAATACTTGGAAAAATTTGAATTCATTAAATGTATGATATCATGAAAATTCAATGGAAAAATATGTACATTTGATGAAGAGAAAGTTCGAATTTGTGGAAAAATTCGAATTCGTTGAATAAACAAAATTGTGAAAGTTTAATGGGAAATTGTGTACATTAGATGTACAAAAAGTCCGTGTTCATGCAAAAATTCAAATTCGTTGAATGTATAATATCGAGAAAATTCAATGAAAAATTGTGTACATTAGAAGCACAAATAGTCAGAATACGTGGAAAAATATGAATTCGTTAAATGTACGATATCATGAAAATTCAATAGAAAATAGTGTGCATTAGATGTACAAAAAGTCAAAATTCGTGGAAGAATTCGAATTTGTTGAATGTACGATATCGTGAAAATTCAATGGAAAATTGTGAACATTAGATGTATAGAAAGTCCAGATTCGTGGAAAATTTTGAATTCATTGAATGTACGAATTCGTCAAATTTCAATGGAAAATTGTGTACATTAGATGTATAGATGGTTCGGATTTTTGGAAAAATTAGAATTCGTTGAATGTACTATTTCATGAAAGTTCAATGGAAAATTGTGCAGATTAGATGTACGGAAATTCTGATTTCGTGGAAAATTTTGAATTCGTTAAATTTATGATATCATTAAAATTCAATAGAAAATTGTATACATTAGATGTATAGATGATCCGAATATGTGGAAAAATTTGAATTCATTAAATATATGATATCGCGAAAATTCAGTAGAAAATTGTGTACGTTAGATGTACAAAAAGTCCAAATTCAAGAAAAAATCAAATCCACTGAATATACAAAATCGTTAAAATTCAACAGAAAATTGAGTACTTTAGATGGACAACAATTTGAATAGGTGGATAAATTTGAATCCGTTGAATGTACGACGTCACGAAAATTCAATGGAAATTTATGTACAGTTGATGTACAAAAAGTCTGAATTCGTGGAAAAATTTGAATTTGTTGAATATACGATATTGTGAAAATTCAAAGGAAAATTGTGCACATTAGATGTATAGAAAGTCTAGATTTGAGGAAAAATTCGAATTCATGGAATGTAAGATAAAAGTGAAAATTCAATAGAAAATTGTGCATATTAGATGTACAGAAAGTACAAATTTGAGGAAAAACTCGAATTCGTTGAAAGTAGGATATCGAGAAAATTCATTGGAAAATTGGGTACATTAGATGGACCGAAAGTCTGGATTTAGAGAAAAATTCAAATTCGTTGAAGGTATGATATTGTGAATTCAATGGAAAACTCAGTACATTAGATGTACAAAAAGACCGAATTCATGAAAAAAAAATTGAATTCATTGAATGTACGAAATCATCCAAATTCAAAAGAAAATTGAGTACATTAGATGGACAATCCGAATAGGTGGAAAAATTTGAATTCGTTAAATGTACGATATCATGAAAATTCAATGGAAAATCATGTACATTTGATGAACAAAACGTCCAGATTCGTGGAAAAATTTGAATTTGTTGAATGTACAAAATCGTGAAAATTTAATGGAAAATTGTGTACATTATATGTACAGAAAGACCGTCTTCATGAAAAAATTCAAATTCGTTGAATGTAGAATATCGAGAAAATTCAATGGAAAATAGTGTGCATTAGATGTACAGATGGTCCAAATACGTGCAAAAATTCAAATTCGCTAAATGTACGATACTGTGAAAACTCACAAAAAAATTGTGTACATTAGATGCACAAAAATTCTGAATTCATGAAAAAATCAAATTCGTTGAATGTAGGAAATAGTCAAAGTTCAATGTAAAATTGAGTAAATTTGATGGACAGATAGTCCGAATGCGTGGAAAAATTCGAATACGTTACATATATGATATCATGAAAATTCAATGGAAAATTATGTATATTAGAAGTACAGAAAGTCCAAATTCGTGGAAGAATTCGAATTCATTGAATGTATGATATCGTGAAAATTCAATGGAAAATTATGCACATCATATGTACAAGTCCAGATTCATGGAAAAATTCGAATTCGTTGAATGTATGAAATCGTCAAAATTCAATGGAAAATTGAGTACATTAGATGGACATAAAGTTCAAATACATGGAAAAATTTGAATTCATTGAATGTACGATATCGTGAAAATTCAATGGAAACTTATGTATAGTAGATTTACAGAAAGTACGAAATTGTGGAAAATTCAAATTTGTTGAATATACAATATTGTGAAAATTCAATAGAAAATTGTGTACATTTGATGTACAGAAAGTCCATATTTGAATAAAATTCGAATTCGTTGAATGTACAATATAGAGGAAATTCAATGGAAAATTGTGTACATTAGATGTACAGAAAGTCATGATTTGAAGAAAAAATTCAAATTTATTGAATGTACGATATCGTGAAAATTTAATGGAAGAATTTGTACATTGGATGGACAGATTGTCCGGATTCATAGAAAAATTCAAATTCATTGAATGTACGATATCATGAAAATTCAATGGAAAATTCTTCACATTAGATATACAGAAAGTCTGGATTCATGAAAAAAAAGTAAATTCGTTGAATGTACGATATTGTTAAAATTCAGTGGAAAATTGGGTACATTAGATGAACAGACAGTCCAACGACATGGAAATGTTTGAATTCGATAAATGTACGATATCGTTAAAAGTCAATGGATAACAACGTGCAAAAGTTCGGATTCAAGGAAAAATACGAATTTGTTGAATGAACAATATCGTGAAAATTCAATGAAAAATTGTGTCCATTAGAACAACAGAAAGTTCGGATTCGCAAAAAAATTCAAATTCATTAAATGTACAATATCGTGAATATTCAATGGAAAATTATGTACATTAGATATACAAAAAGTTCGTATTCGTTGAAAATTCAAATTAGTAGAAAGTACAATATCATGAAAATCCAATGGAAAATTCTGTACAATAGATGGACAGACAGTCTGAATTCATAGAAAAATTCGAATTCGTTGAATGTACAATATCATGAAAATTCAATGGAAAACTTTGTACATTAGATGTACTAGAAAATCCGGATTCGTGAATAAAATTGAATCCGATGAATGTACGATATCTTTAAAATTCAATGAAAAATTGAGTACATTAGATGGACAGATAGTTTGAATACGTGAAAATTTTAAATTTGTTAAATGTAAGATATGAAAAATTAATGAAAAATTGTGTACATTAGATGTGAAAAAAGTACAAATTTGTGGAAGAATTCAAATTCGTTGAATGTACAATAGTGTGAAAATTCAATGGAAAATTGTGTAGATTAGATGTACAGAAAGTCCAAATTTGTGAAAAAATTTGAATTCATTAAATATACAAATTCGTCAAAATTCAAAGGAAAATTATGTACATTAGATGTACAAATGGTTCGGATATGCAAAAAAATTTGAATTCGTTGAATGTATGTACTATTTCATGAAATTTCAAGGGAAAATTAGGTAGATTAGATGTTCAGAAAAGTTCATATTCATGGAAAAATTTGAATTCTTTGAATGTACAATATCGTGAAATTCAATGGAAAATTCTGTACATTAGATGTACAAGAAGTCCGAATTCAAGGAAAAAATTCAATTAGTTAAATGTACGAAATCTTCAAAATTCTACGGAAATTTGTGTACATTAGATGTACAAATGGTTTGAATATGTGGAAAAATTCGAACTCGTTAAATGTATGATATGCTAAAAATTCAGTGGAAAATTGTGTATATTAGATATACAAAAAGTCTGAATTCATTGAAAAAATCAAATGCGTTGAATGTACGAAATAATCAAAATTCAATGAAAAATTGAGTACATTAGATGGACAAACAGTCCAAATTCGTGAAAAAAAATTGAATTCATTGAATGTTCAAATTTGTCAAATTTCCATGGAAAATTGTGTATGTTAGATGTGCAAACATTTCGGATTTGTAGGAAATTTAGAACTCGTTGAATGCACTATTTAATGGAAAATTGTGGAGATTAAATGTACAATAAGTATTTGTGTAAAAATTCGAATTCCTTGAATGTACAATATCGAGAAAATTCAATGGAAAATTGTGTGCATTAGATGTACTGATGGTCTGAATACATTGAAAAATTCGAATTCATTAAATGTATGATACAGTGAAATTTCAATGAAAAATTGTGTACATTAGATATACAGAAATTCTGAATTCGTGAAAAATAAAATTCGTTGAATGTAGGAAATCGTCAAAATTCAATGGAAAATTAAGTAAATTAGATGGACAGATAGTCCAAATACGTGGAAAAATTCAAATTCAATAAATGCACGATATCATGAAAATTCAATGAAAAATTGTGTATATTAGATGTACAGAAAGTCCAAATTTGTGGAAGAATTCGAATTCTTTGAGTGTATGATATTGTGAAAATTCAATAAAAAAATTGTGTACATATGTACAGAAAGTCTAGATTCGTGGAAAAATTTGAATTAGTTGAATGTACGTAATTGTCAAAATTCAATGGAAAATCAAGTACATTAGATGGACAAATAGTTTGAATACGTGAAAAAATTTGAATTCGTTGAATGTGCGATATCATGAAAATTCAATGGAAATTTATGTATAGTAGACGTACAGAAAGTCCCGAATCGTGGAAAAATTCAAATTTGTTGAATATACGATATTGTGAAAATTCAATAGAAAATTGTGTACATTTGATGTACAAGTAGTCCACATTTGAATAAAATTAGAATTCGTTGAATATACAATATATAGGAAATTCAATGGAAAATTGTGTACACTAGATGTACAAAAAGTCGTGATTTGAAGAAAAGTTCTGAATTTGTTGAATGTACAATATCGTGAAAATTTAATGGAAAATTTTGAACATTGGATTGACAGATAGTCCGGATTCATAGAAAAATTCAAATTCGTTGAACCTACGATATCGTGAAAATTCAATGGAAAATTTTGTACATTAGATATATAGAAAGTTTGAATTTGTGAAAAAAATTGAATTCGTTAAATGTATGATATCGTTAAAATTCAGTGGAAAATTGAGTACATTAGATGGACAGACAGTCTGACTCCATGGAAAAATTTGAATTTGATAAATGTTCGATATCGTTAAAAGCCAATGGAAAACAACGTACATTAGATGTACAAAAAGTTCAAATTCAAGGAAAAACACGAATTCGTTGAATGTACAATATCATGAAAAATCAATGGAAAATTGCGTCCATTAGAAGGACAGAAGGTCCAAATTCGCAGAAAAATTCAAATTCGTTGAATGTACAATATCGTGAATATTCAATGGAAAGTTGTGTACATTAGATGTGTAAAAAGTTCGTATTCGTTGAAAAATTCAAATTAGTAGAAAGTACAATATCATAAAAATTCAATGGAAAATTGTGTACATTAGATGGATAGAAAGTCCGAATGCATAGAAAAATCCAAATTCTTTGAATATACGATATCGTGAAAATTCAACGGAAAACTATGTACATTAAATGTACAAAAAGTGCAGATTCATGAAAAAAATTGAATCCGTTGAATGTACGATATCTTTAAAACTCAATGGAAAATTGAGTACATTAGATGGACAGATAGTCCGAATACGTGGAAAATTTAAATTCGTTAAATGTACGATATCATGAAAAATAAATGGAAATTTGTGTACATTAGATGTACAGAAAGTCCAAATTTGTGGAAGAATTTGAATTCGTTGAATGTATGATATCATGAAAATTTAATGGAAAATTGTGTAGATTAGATGTACAGAAAGTTCGAATTCATGGGAAAATTTGAATTCGTTGAATGTAAAAATTCGTCAAAATTCAATGGTGTACATTAGATATACAAATGGTTCAAATTTGCGCAAAAATTCGAATTCGTTGAATGTACGTACTATTTCATGAAATTTTATGCGACAATTGTGTAGATTAGATGTTCAAAAATGTCCAAATTCATGGAAAAATTGAATTCTTTAAATGTATAACATCGTGAAAATTCAATAGAAAATTGTGTACATTAGATGTACAAGAAGTCCGAATTCAGGGAAAAAATCAAATTCGTTAAATGTACAAAATCGTCAAAATTCAACAAAAAATTGTGTACATTAAATATACAGATGGTTCGAATTCATTAAATGTACGATATCGTGAAAATTCAATGAAAAATTGTGTATGTTAGATGTACAGAAGGTCCGAATTCGTTGAAAAAATCAAATGCGTTGAATGTATGAAATAATCAAAATTCAATGGAAAATTGAGTACATTAGATGAATAAATAGTCCGAATATGTACAAAAATTCGAATTCGATAAAGGTACGATATCGTGAAAATTCAATGGAAAATTTTGTATATTAGATGTACAAAAGTCCGAATTTAAGGAAAAATTTGAATTCGTTAAACGTACAAAATCGTGAAAATTCAATGGAAATTTATGTACATCAAATGCACAGAAAGTCTAAATTTGTGGAAAAATTCAAATTCGTTAAATGTACGATATAGTGAAAATTCAATGGAAAATTTTGTACATTAGATGTACAAAAAATCCAAATTTGAGGAAAAATTCGAATTCTTTAAATGTACGAAATCGTGAAAATTCAATGGAAATTTATGTACATTAGATGTACAGGAAGTCTAGATTCATGAAAAAATTCGAATTCGCTGAATGTACGATATCGTGAAAATTCAATGGAAAATTTTGTACATTAGATGTACAAAAAGTCCGAATTTGAGGAAAATTTTGAATTCGTTGAATGTACAAAATCATGAAAATTCAATGGAAATTTATGTACATTAAATGTACAAAAAGTCTAGATTTGTGGAAAATTTTGAATTCATTGAATGTACGATATAGTGAAAATCCAATGGAAAATTGTGTACATTAGATGTACAGAAAGTCTAGATTCATGGAAAAATTCAAATTCCTTGAATGTACGATATCGTGAAAATTCAATGGAAATTTATGTACATTAGATGTATATTAAATATACAAATAGTCCGGATTTGTGGTAAAATTCGAATTTGTTAAATGTACAAAATCGTGAAAATTCAAATGAAAATTGTTTACATTAGATGCATAGATAGTTAAAATTTGTGGAAAAATTCAAAAAAAAAAAATTTTGAATGTACAAAATCGTGAAAATTTAATGAAATACATTAGATGTACAAATAGTCCAAATTCGTGGAAAAATTCAAATTCGTTTATTGTGAGAAATCATGAAAATTCAATGGAATTCAATGAAAAATTGTGTACGTTAGATGTGTACATTAAATGTACACATAGGATTTGTCGAAAAATTTATATACGTTTCATAGGTTGAATGTACACAATTGTGTAAATTCAACAGAAAAAAGTGTATATTAGATGTACAGATTGTCTAAATTTGTATAAAAATTGTGTACGTTTTTCGAAAAAATGCATATGTTGAACGTATAGAATTCTGAGTGAGCAACCTAGGTAGAGATGATGAAGGTAGGAAGTGAGATTGGAGATTCCCATACTAAAGAGGAAAGGGTTTTCTACTTTGGCTATAGCTCCAGATGCATCCTCTGGTTTTGAAGGTTTGTGAGGAAATAGATTTATTTTCATTGTTTTTAGTGTTTGAGATGGACAGATAGGAGTTGCGTAAGAAAATACTTGTGTACTTTTTCTAGGGTTTTGTGGTGGGTCTAGAGAACCAAGTGTGTAACAATGAGATGCGAGGAACTTGGATATTATAATTTCTCTATTAGATAACAAATAAAGAGAGACATTAAGCTTCACACAAATATTTTTATGGTTTTGGGCTTTAAGTATGTTCTCCATCCAAGTAGGTAGGAGGCTAATGTGTTGGATTGGCCCATACCCACCCAATGAGAAATCTACTAATACAATAACATTACTACTAGAACACCAAGTCATTTCTATTTTTATTATTTGAATTATTTTTAATTGATAATTTTATTTATATGTTAATGGTATCCTTGAAATTGTACGTTGAAATAGGCCTTTACCGAAATATTCTAATCTAATAGACAAAACAGACAAAACAAAACGAGTTCTAAAATAGTATTCAGATTTTTGGTTCAACATTTAAAAATTATCTAAGAATTTTGGCATTTGGTTCATTATTGAGCTTATGAACTTGTAAAACCTACCCTAGAGAATGACATTGAAAAGTGCATGAGCATGTGATTATATAAGCTCATAAATCTATCCTAGTAGATGATATGGAAAATGCATGTGCATGTAGACATATGCAAAAAGCATAAACATGTGAATAATTTATTCTAGAAATAAAGACTAAAAAGCATAGCTAAACTTGTGATTGAATGACATTTACTAGAAAAGCAAATTGCATGACAAATTTGATGAAGCTTACCTTACTCCATAGCATAGCATGTTATAGCAAGCTCTCTCCAAGCATTTTTTTTTTTTTTCTAACGCTAAAAGACACAAGAAACAACAAGGAACTCAAGGTTTTAAAATCTATAAAATGTGAAAACAATGTCATTTGACAAAGAAAATATTATTATTTTAATATAGTTGTGGAGTCCAAGTGTAATTTTTGTATGAGTTTGACTGCTGATGGGATTAGGTGGACTGAGCTTGTTATTTGGGTTTGAATATATTTTATTTTATTTTGGGTTGGGCTTATTATATGGCTTTTCAAATTGGGCCTTTGTTTGATAGAGTTTGTGTTTTAAGTTGTGAGGTCGGGAAACCATATCACTCGTACAAAACCCCAAATATATATGTAAGCAAACACATAATTATCCATCAAAGAGTAAGTGCAAAACTCCAAATATACACATCAAACAAGCTACTCCATATTTATCTTAAACAAATACAAGCAGAAATAAGAATTTAAAGATGATTGAAAAAACTTAGAAAATGTTTAAAATGCTTTCAAACAACTTTCTAATGGTTAAGGAGCCACTTGGCACTTTTTGAGAAGTTGGAAGGCTTTCTTGCAATTTTAGAAAAGATTTGGGGACAAAATGGTATTTTAGGAACTTTGGGGGGGTCAAAAAACAATTTTGAGAAAGTTATAGGGTCAAAACATAAATATAGGAAAGTTTTAAGTTTAAAATGTAACTTTTTACAATTTTTGGGAATGTTCTAGGGTTAATTGATAAAATCTTGGGAAAGTTTAGGTCAAAATACAATTTGAAAGTTTTAGTGTCAAAACATAAATATAAGAAAGTTCAAGGTCAAAATGCAATTTTAAGAAAGTTTTGGGCTCAAAACATAAATATGAAAAAAATTTAGGTCCAAATGCAATTTTTGAAAGTTTAAGATAAAAAATGCAATTTATTGATGGCATTTTAGTTACTAAAAAAATCAAAAAAATTCTTCGCTAGTTAGTGTGGGTTTATTTCCAAGGTGTGGAACTTAAAGTGCTTCTTTTTAAAAAGGATTGGGCCTAAAGCTTAACATTAAGGGGCTACTGGTTGAGCTAAAGCCTAGAGCTCATTGGCAATATACTAATTTCAATTTTTTATGACCAAAAGTTAAAAGAAACTGAGATTTAGGTACAGTCTGTCACATAAAAACATAGAGCTAGTCTATCCATACAATCAATTGTATAGGAATTGTATGAAAATATTTTGAAATTGCTCAAATATTACCTGAGTAGAGTCCACTTCCCCTTGGATGATATTCAATATTGAACCAGTTTTTTGCTGAAGTGCTCATTCAGAGTTTCCAACAGATATGAACCCATACCTGCACCATTTTAAGTGAGATCACACAAAAAAATACACAAGTAATAAGGAAGCACTTCAAGCATTTATGCACATGCAACTGTGCAAATACTACAAAATACAAAAGATAAGTAAAAGATACCCATCATTGGGTTAAAATTTAATGATAATAATTGTGCTTGAGGTTCTCATAATTCCATTTTTTTATTCATCTTTAAACTGCTAAGTGCAATCTGAATTTAGTCCAACACCCAGCACAAAGCATTTCAGATCATTCTCTAAATTTGAAATTATGAATCAGCTCTAATTTCCATTAAAATAATGTCAAAGAGAAAATGTAAGATTTACTTTAGTTACTCAGCAATGCTGTAAAAGGATAAGTGTTGTCCCCAAATATACAAAATATTTTAAAACCTTGGTTTTATAGGTGAATAGTAAAGACAGAGTAGTAAGAACCTGAGCCTATTCCTCCAGCAATAGAGTGATAAAAACCTGGGCCTGTTCCTCTAGCAATAGAGTGACATAAAACAAAACCCTCAAGACTATCACTTCCATCTGCTTCTCTATCAATCATGTCCATTATATCCTCTTCAACACCCTTCCCCTGATCATAAATTAACCATATGACTGATATAAAAAGCAGATAAAATATGCTTTAAACAAGCAAGAGAAATCTGAAAAATAATTTAAGCGTTTAAAGTAATAACTGGATTGCACATCATGACCTTTCTTGCAAAAGCCCACAAATAATGAATCTCTGAATGACTGAAGTATGAGTGATTAACAGAAATGGTCACTATTTACACTCAAAAGTATTTATTTAAGTCTTGCTGCCCACTAGCTCACATGACAGATTGTGCTTATGTGTTTTTTTTATGCCTCCTTTAATTTCAATCCATTTCATCAAGTCCTGATACACGTTGTCTGCTATTAAAGGTGGTGGAGAGGGTCAAGAAGATTAAATAGGGTGACTTAACTAGGTTCATAGCATATATATATATATATATATATAGTTCAACTGATTCTATTTGATTATTAACCAAAGAAGAAAACATACATCTTGGGCTTTTAAATAACTTGGCTCAAGGTTTACGACAACAAAGGGGGCATTAATGCATGAGTCGGCTAAGAAGCTTATTTGATGAACAAGTCAAAACATAGGCCGTCAATCGTTACTTTCTACTATCCCAATTCATCAATGGATATTGGACTAGCTGAGAAGCTTATCAAGTCGGAAGCCCAATTAATAAGTTCAAAAACAAAGAGAACAAGAAAAAAATCCCAAGAAATGTATGCTAAAAAACTATTAGAACTAGGTTCAAAAACTTATATTCTAATTAATTTTTACAGCACAGAGAATTGGATTATATAGTTGATAATAATCACCGTAGATGCAACCCTCCAAACCGTTTTGTGGGCTCTCCACTAGGCTACTACAAAGCTTAAAAACTACCAATGTTGCTGAAAATATTTATTTTTCTCTTCCATAAGTCCATTAGGAATTGGATTTGCTTATTAAATCCACAAAATGGGTTTCCGCCAAAAATGATTAAGTCCACTTGCATACATACCCTACACTACAAACCAAGATTTACCAACTAGGTTTTAAACTATTTCTAACATTCTCGCAAAATCAAAAAATGGGGTGGTTATCCAAAGCTTAAAACTACTAATGATGCTCAAAAAGTCAATATTTTTCCCTTCAATTAGGAACTGGATTTGTTTATTAAATCTTTTCAGCAAAAAATGATTTTTTAAGTCCACTTATATACATACCCAACACCAAAAACCAAGATTTACCAACTGATTTTTCAACTATTTCTACAATTCTATCAAATTTCAAGGAACGAGTTATCAAAAGAACAAAAAGAGAAGGAAAGTGAGAGGAGAGCTGAAATTGCATACCTTTCTGAGTGCAGGGATTGGTGGGTTTGTGTTGGAAATGAAGCCGGAGATGCCAAAAGCTTGGGAAAGGAAGATGCCCAAGAAAGCTTCCACATGTAGACAAAACCAGTAAGACTGCCAAAAACATGAGACAACAACAGGTGGACAATCATGCATCCATCAAATAAAACCAATACATATTGAAAAAAAAAAAAATCCCAAATTCTCAGCATATACTCCTCCAAAACTAAAACCACTCATCAGGGGAAGACTTCAATTTTAAGTACACAATTTGTTTTTGCAAAATGTAAGTTTCAAGCACATTCCACCAAAAATAAATTAGATATAAAAATAAAAAAATAAAATAAAAAAAATAAAACTGACACATGCATTAACACAGATTAACTAAAAATTCAATAAATCAACCAAAACCATTACTGCCAACATAATCAAACCAAAACTGCATTAAGAGTGAAAGATCTCCATTGTATGGCTTGTAATGCCATTCGAATTAAAGCTCAGTACCCAAAACAACATTCGTTGAGAATAAAAAATACACAATCTCAAACTAAATCTACAAAAATTAGGTCTACAAATTGCACAATACAGACTTAATCCACATAAAAGTCTAGAAAATTTAGGTTTACAAATTGCACAATTCAAATCAAAACCTATCATTTGCCCAGAATTTCCCAAGCAAATGACAAAATGAACCTTCTCAGTAACAAATTTTCAATTTCACAATAACGAATCTGAAGTAACTAACCTCCCTCCTCTTACGCGTTCGAGTCCGAAGGTCTGACACGTGCGGCGGCGGAGGAAGAGGCAGCGCTGCCGAGGAAGGAGACGAATCCGGAATTCGCTGGCTCTTGATCGCCGAGGAAGAGATCCTCTTGAACTCTAAACGCACCGTGAGCGCACACGATCGCGAAGCAGAGCATCAACACCGAGATGAGGAACACGATCCGACGGTGGTGAGGAAAACGACGACGACAGTTAAGAGCGAGAGACCGATCTCGCAATCGGAGAACGTGCGGCCGAGAATGACGAGAGGCTGATCGGAAAGTCTAGGCAGCGACGAGAGAGGGGAGAGAGAAAGTGAGAGACGATTTTGAGAGAGAGAGAGAGAGAGAGGGAGACAGAGAGATATATAAATTTTTGATTTTGCATAAAGTAAAGCGTGTTAAGGGTATTTTTGTACTTTTAATTTTGCATAAATTAAGCGGCAGGATTTCGAAATTTTTGAAGGGTATTATTGTACTTTTGATTTTAATGTGCTAGTAGCCTAGTATACTTATCTGTCATTTTTATACCGGTGTCAAATTATTTTTGGAGCATGAAACACCAACTCAATGTTGATTTTAGTATTCCGGAAACAGCATGTACTTTCTCCTTAAGGAGGTTCATTTGGACTTTGGAGAAATTATAAGGTTTTCATACTAAATAAGTGACGTAATCTATTATTTCACTAAAAGTCTTCCACATGTTTAAGATTATTGAGTTAGAAAATTTTTTTAAACAAAAACTTATTATTGACTCAGCAATTTTAAACAAGTGAAAGTCATTTAGTGGAATAGTGGATAAGTGACGTGGTCCACTAAAGGACTGTGTAATTTCTCGTTCATTTGGGTGAGAACTCTTTCTATGATCTTTTTGGGGTCATGTGTTCCTAAAAATATCACATGAAATTAGGAGCATAATAATTTTTTTTAATGATGTTATACACAATGTTACGAAATTTTTGTGCTTTTTTGTTGTGTCTATATTCTATAGCATTTTTTTTTTTTTTAAATAGTTAACATAGGTGTTATTGGGCTAAAATGGGCAAATGCCCTTTTCGCGCAAAATATATAGCGTTTTGCCCATTTCCCAAACTAATTAGAAAAATGTCTTTGTTTAAAACTCTATTTTCTCAAAATCGAATTAAGCCCTATAGTGACGTTTTTAAGAAGCCTATAGTAACGTTTTAAATACCTATAGTAGCGTTTTGGAACTCGAGCTCCATGAACTCGAGTTATAGGTAAAAAAAAAAAAAAAAAAAAAAATTGCCTATAACTCAAGTTCATGGAGCTCGAGTTCCAAAACGTCATTATAAGTCTTTAAAATATCACTATAGGTTTCTTAAAACGCCACTATAGGACTCTAGAAATTTTTTATTTTTAAATTCAATTTTTAGAAAATTTAGTTATAAAAGAATAACATTTCCTTAATTAGTTTGTGAAAAAAGGTAAAACGCTATATATTTTACACGAAAAGGGCACTTGGCATTTTCTCCAGTGTTACAATATGTAAAGACTTGCTTTGTTTTTTTTTTTTTTTTTTAGCAAGTAATTACACGAAGCTTAAATTTAACTGTTATAATTTTATTAATTTTTTAATGAATATTATAAGATTAGGAATACCATTTTTTTTTTCTTTTCTATTTTTAATACTGCAATTTCCCTTATAAATATGTAACTTTGAGGATTAATACAAATTCCATATTGATAACAAATTTGTCATTTATGATTTATAGAAAATTATTTGCAAGCCCAAAATAAAAAGGAAAAAAAAAAAAAAAGAGAAATCAACATCACATTTTTAGAAGATCTTTAACGTTCAAAGTAGCTACTCTAGGCAATGCTAGATAATTGAAAGCACTTGATATGAATGGCAATCTCCTATACATCAATAGTTCACATTGGCGACTAAAATGTAGCAAGAGATCCGTATTTTGGAGCCTCAAAGATTAAGCCATACAAGGACAAGGGTTTGGGATAGTTGTCAAATTTTTAAATATTTATTTGTTTATTGAGAATCAGATAGTTGTCAAATTTGATTGCATGAAACCAGAACCTAAAAATAAGAAACTACTTTCCAATTTGAAATTGTAAAATGGACTATTATATAGTCCTCATACCAATATTTAAGAGAGCTTATTCATACAAAACAAAATTGACAGATTACCCTAGATAAATCCAATTGATACTGGTGTGAAACAAAACTCATTGACCAATTGAAAATAATTATAAGGATCAATATTCAGTGAGATTATCTACTTCAACCTTATGCACCCTAAACCATATACGTTTCACAATTGATTCTCAAAAAATAAAAAATAAAAACAAGACAGTCATACATTTACAACCAGTATAAACTTAAAAATTCATGTTTTCTTTATTAAGAAAAAAAAAGGTTAAATTTCCTAATTTCTTTTTCATTTATAGTATGATCTATATTTGCTCCCATGGAAATGAAAGAAAACATTGAATATGCCCACGGCCCACCTTACCTTTTCTCCTTGTCATTATAGTTGTGTGCGATTTCCTGCTACTGCATATTCTTTTTTTCTGCAAAGCTGTACTAGCTCCTGCACCACTCCAATTTCTTCATCTCCCTTGTTTCTCATGTTCTCCTTCAATTCTTTTGCCTTCCTCCTTACCCCTCTCCATTTGTCTCCACAACAACTTCTCTGATCACCTTTGCCACCTCTTCTCTTTCAAGCCTCCAATTCAAGTCTCTCTTCACTTCTACACCCACGCCTAACCCCTCCACCAGCCTAGCATTCACTAGTTGATCAAGCTACATGGGTATGGCTATAATTGGAACCCCAAACTTCACGCTCTCCATCACAGAACCCATCCATAATGACTCACAAACCCACCAATGCTAGAATACTTTAGTATCTTCATTTGTGGTGCCCATCCCTCCATAACCATTCCCCTATCTCCGACCCTTTCAAGAAAACCTTTTGGAAGTACCATTTGAATATTGTCTAAAATCAAGGAACATTAATTGTACTTTATTCTTTTCTGATAAATAGATCCTCATAACTTAACCTTTATATATACACAGACCATCTCAAGAAAGACTAACCAAAATCCTTTTTATCGGGCATTAACATGGAGCCATGTGTATCTAAAGCACCTTTTACTAAGATCAATGTAGTTGTATGTAAAAATTTATAGTATCTCAATGTACAGAAAATACAAAGAATATAAATAGATTCTACTACAAAATCATGTCATTACTAACGCATTATCAAGAAAGAAACCCAGTTTATTCCACCATTTTATAAAATACCATAATCATATCAACTACTTGGGCCATTTCATACGGTTCACCACCATTATTCAATAATCAGCAGGATGACAACCAGAATTGGTGCCTAATCATGCAGACCATAAGAATTTGTTGACAAAGAAGCCAATGAAGAATTTACATGGAGACTTAAGTGACTACTGATAATAGTGGAGAACCTTGTTAAAGTGAGCACAGAAACTCAGAAACATAAATTGAAATTAGAAGAAGAAGAAGAAGAAGTATAACGGCTAGTTTAGTCTAACGTCTCTTTAGACTAAACGGTGCCGTCTCACATCAGTTTTTAAGTAAGGCTGAGTTAATGAGGAAACGGGGTCGTTCATGTTTATTAGAACGATATCGTTTTATGTACATCTATTACAAGAGTGCTCAACGGTGTCGTTTGTAGTCATCCCTTCTAGTAGTCCTCTGTGCAATGAGAACGCAAGGTTCTTGGAGCTCTGTGTTGCAGTTACAGTTCCAGCAATAACTGTCAATCCAAGCCAGGCTGTTATTCCGGAATTTACGGAGCATTGGGTGCAATCAGTTATGAGTTTGTTAGAAGCAGTTGTAATTCTGGAATGTTTAATTTGTGTTGTACTTAAGCTATAAATAGAGTAGGTACTAATGTAGTCAATTAAGCTTGATGAAGAAATAGAAATCATTTTCTTTCAGTTCTCTCTTCCGCTTTGTTCTCTCTCTCTCTGTTTTCTTTCACTTTCTGTTATTTGCTCATCCGCCATTGATAAACCATACTTCAAGCTTAAATTCCTTCAAACCTTACTCCAATTGCAATGCATAGCAGAAAAAACTGATTGTATGTTCTTTAGAATCAAGGCTTTTTGTTTAGTCAATAAATAGTATCAAACTATACAAACTGCATGTGATTTTGATGTCCTTTATTTGTCTGTAATTTTTCAGGTGAGAAATTATTTGTCTGTTGCTTGGTTCTATTTGCAAACAATAATCAATAAGATTCTGTTTGGGATCCGTTTATTTTGCTGAAATTGAAAATTTTTTGCTGAAAGTACGGTAGATAAAGATAAAAGTTAGCTAAAATAGTACAGTGAGACCCATAAATAATAGCAAAAATAAGCTGAATAGTAAAATAAGTTGACAAAAAATAAGCTATCCAAATGCAACCTTAATTAATCAAAGTTTGTAATGTGGTTTCGTATAAATGAAATTCTGCAAGTTATCTTTAAATAGAATGGGACTCAAGTATTGAATTTTTTTTCCCCTATATTTATAGCAGGTCAAGTCTGTGCAGCATTGTTAGCAAAATGATAAAGCAGTTTAATGCAAAGTGGGGAAAAACAAAAATAGACTGAGTTGGGTAGTACCAGTACCGGATCATCAAGCCACGACTGAATGAGTCTCTGGGCCAGAGGGTCGAGCGAGAGTCCAGCTCCGGTGGGACTTCCCTTAATGGGTCCTTAAGTTTTCTCAAGCACAACAACATCCCACCCAGCTAAGATTAGTGTGTGACACTCCTGCTCTGCTTCCTCCCACCACTACTGCTTTAGGCTTCATCTCTGTGTGTGTGTGTGTGTGTGTGGAGGAGAGGAATATATGTATGGCTTGGTGGAGTGGAAAGGGTAAAAGGATATACTTAGTTCATTTGTGGACACAGAAATTGAGGGAGTTCAAAGGCAGAAGACAACATTAAGATAATGTTTCTTGTTTCACTCACCATATTCGTTAAGGCCGAAACCTTTTGGTGCTATCCTACATATCTGGACGGGGAGCATAGGAATACTCATCCAAATTTCTTATTCTTAATTTTTTTTTTTTTTTTTTAATAAAAGGAAATTTGGAGGGGAAACCATTTTCAACTAACGTTAAAATTTTTGAAAATTGAAATCCTCAATTTTGTGGACTGGAAAGGGTAATACCTAGTCAAATTCTAGACAGAGAGAAAGAAAGTGGATATGTGAGGTATCAATCCTCGTTGTTTTTTCTTCTTCCAACAGAGAAACCCAATAGCTTTTCAATTCACAAAAGGACACGGAAAAAGGGTTACTAGAAAGCATCCCCTTGTATCTTTTCCTAGTATTCATAAAAATAGTCTTTCTCGGAGTAAGGAAGTTCAATGCTTACTCCACTGGTTCTTCTTCCCCTTTTTGGGGTTTTCCACATAAATCTGCTCTTACTCTCTTTGATAAATGGTATTTTAAATGTGCAAAGGTTACTGTTTAGAGATTACCATACTTTAGTCCCTAAAATCTCACTTTTACGTACATGTATCATACTTTTTTTCTCATTGTTCAATCAAAATGCAGAATTTCAGTTTCAGGGGCATCAAAGCTGTTGGCCAAAATTCTGTGCTCATAGGCCTATCTGTTGGGAACTTGATTGCTAGATAGGATGAAATGGTAAATGTTTTTTCCTGTTGGAAATATATCAGCGAATAAACAGGTTTAATACCACAAATACTATCCCAAGTATTTTATCAAGAATGCAAATTATCGAGAACAAAAATAAATATATGTAAATATAGTAACAGTCTCACAGTGGTATAGAATCGCGCTAAGAGCAATGTCCTTAAGTTTAAGTATCAGAAAAATGGGACCTTTGTTTCTTTCATCACCTCACCAACTCAGGAACACAAACCTTCTCTGGACCATCTCACTACTTACTTTCTTGGCTACTGAGTTTCTCCAGATTTATTAAGTTAAAGAATCAGCTCTAGTTGGTAGAACCAAACTGAAAGCAATTTTCCATTGAGATTTCTTAGATCTATGCTGGGCTATTTTTTGGATGGTTATATTAGGTTATGTGATATGGCCAAAAGTTATCAAGCCATTATGTCGGGATGAATGCTATGTCAAGAAGTATTTAAATCAAGCGTCCTATACGTGCCCCAATGAATGCTTTGCCCTTCTCCATTTGGAGAATAGTTAAGTGCTCGAAGAGTTCTGGACACCCACGTTACCGATATAAATAAGCAAACCCTGCTTTATTTTTAGGATTAGAAGCCTTTATTCTAATGAAGACACTAAACTAAACAGTGTATCTTCTATCACTAATCACCAAAGAAAATTTGCAATAAGTCTTGAAGGGATGAGAGTAAGTAATCACCTTGAGTTTAGGCTCAGGTTGGTTGACATACTAAATCCAACTAAGCCTTTTGTTCTGAAGCTCACAAAACACTCAGCGAGTGGCGCCAGAATCGAACCCAAGTCAAAGTACAAGCATCTCCCCAGTTCAGGAATGCCCTCCGGATGGCAATAACAGATTCTGAAATCTTATTCCCAAAAAAATCTAAAACTCATAAGCAGGATATAAAAATAAATAAATAAATAAACAAATTTTCATTCGTTTTTAGTTAGAAACCTCGATTTAAGGCCAGTAAGAAATTTCTGGCGAATAGAAGAGAAGCTCCCATCTGCTGCAACAAGTAAATTACTCACTATTTCAATTTCTCCTTCAATTTGTAGAACCTTAGCCTTAATCTTAACAGATTTCTTGCCATCAGAAATGCAGAAAGAGAGGAAAAGGTGACCCCCTAAAAGTATGTTCGGGGGCAACGCATTGTAAAGAAGGCCATGGAGATCACCCCAATGTGCTGCTCTGAAATTGAAGTTCTCATCTCTTGTCAATGTCCAGCTGACCTTCTTCTCACTATCTATTGCTTGGTTCTGTTTGCAAACAAAAATCAATGAGGTTAAGGTGGCATGGAAACAAACTGCAGTATGATTTTGATGTCCCTTATTTGAATGTAATTTTTCAATTGAGAAAATTCTTATATAAAAAATTACAAGGGTTAAGCTAAAGCGAAAGCATCAAAAGGCAATATGAGAATTAATTGTAACTTTTTGTGATTGGCATTTCAGATTTTATTTTACTTGCTTTTTAACTAATGACAGCCTAACTATAGTTACTGTTAATTGTTGTGTTGATCACAAGTACCAGTACTTGAATGAACACTGGCAATGAAAGTGTACAAAATTTACCTTGTGTCAATTTATGGCAATGTCACTCTTGTCATAGTATTGTTGGTAATAATAAATTCAATTTTCAAGTTTCTAGCAATAATCAAATACCTTTATTTATCAGTAATCCTGATGTAGAGCAATGAAACAAGAGTGTCGAGCCCAAGTCCAGCACCAGTCGGGCTTCCTGTTATATACGGAGTATATATAGCTTTTATAACTATAGGGAATGTAGCTTAAATAGCATCTATTAATTTTTCTTTTTCCGTACACTCAAAAGAAAAAACAGTTGTGCCCTAGAATTGTCCCTATTACTGGGGGTATGCATGTGTTAGGTTGGGTTTTTTCAACTCATTAGCCCAAGTTCCAGCACATGAGTAGAAACCAACATAATGCCATGTACATTGGGTTAGGTTGTTGAATTGTATTGTTTTATGCTTTGTAAAAAATATATTTTTTCATTGATTATTCAATTTTTTTTTAATAATTGATTACAATTTAAATAATTTAAGAAAATTATATTCTAAATTTCTAAATTCATCATAACAAATTCAAAAAATGCGAAAATAAATCAAACTAAAAAAATAATAAAAAAATTTATTAAAAAAAAATAATATATATATATAGGGTGGATGGGTTCAAAAAAGCATCAATCCAATTCAAAACTCAAAATAAAATTATAACCCAGCCTAAACCATCAACCCACTAAAAACAACCTGAGGAGTTGGGTTAGGTTAGGAGTTGGGTTAGGTTAGGTTGGGTGGGGTTGACTTTGTCAGATGTAAGTTAAATGGTAAAGCTTTTCTTACACTTTGGAAAGGAACAAGGATCAATACATCAGATCACCTATCTTAGGGTTGAATCTGAAGCTAATCTTGGGTTTGCTATATTTGTGTTCGATTTTTAACAAATTTGAGAAAGGGATATTCTGGGTTTGTGATAGAGAAATTGTTGGGTTTGTGTATAAGGGGATTTGTTGGGTTTGTGAAAAATGTTTAGATCTTGGGATTGACATAAAAAATTTGGTTGGTTGCTGATTTGAATTTTTTTTTTTTTTTGGTTGAAATTGAAAATTTTGTTTGGTTGCCAAGAAAATGGATAATAAAATTATATTTCCTTTTAACTGTCAATGAGTTTTGATGTGTTTAGTTAAAAAGTGAGTAAAAGAAAGATTAAAAAAAAAAGGATTAATTTACTAAGAATATGAAGAACATGAACATGATCAATTATGTTCTAGGAAAGAACACAAAGTAGATGAACAAATTTCTTCAAAAAAATAATGAAAGGAATAAAAAAAAATTATTGATGAATTTTTTTAAATTGAAATTCAAAATTTTATTTTAATTTTTTTTTATCTAATGTGGCTCTTTTAAAATTAAATTGCTGACGTGGCATTTTTAAAATGCCAAATAAATTTTTTTTAATATTATTTTAAAGGTCACGTCAACATTTACTGTGCCAATAGTGTTCCTTGTCTGCCACATAAACAATTTCCTTTAGTGAGATGATCGTAGAGACCAAAACGAGATCATTTTTTTTTTTATTATAGGGACTAAATGTGATAAAATTAAAAAGTAGGGACTAAAATAGGAATACATCAAAATGTAGGGACGAAAAAGGTATTTTCGACTAATTTTTCTTTTTTCAAATACCAAAAAAAGAAAAAAAAAAGAAAAGAAAAGAAAAAGGTGTGACCTAGTGGTGTGCATGTGAATGGTTGTTGGGTTTTTTTCAACCCAACACGAGCTTGTTAGGTTGAGAAAATCCTTTTTTTTTCTTGTTCATGATTGATTTCGCTTTTGTACTCACTATGTTGTCAATTTTCCTGAGTAATTCAATGACACTTAATATTATTATACAAGTGACATGTCTTAATGGATAACACTACTGACTTACAAATTAGATTACTAATAAAAATGTATGTATATAGGTGACAAGTTGTAATGGATGATATTAAAATGTTATTTAACAGACTAGATTATTAACAAAAATAGATAGTATGGTCAATATAAAAACGTAATCAAACATAAAATTTATAAATGAAAGTTTTGTAATGTAATAGGTAAAAATGAGAACAACCTCCAAACTGTAAATGTAAAACATATGCTTTCGTCTTTTTTTTTTTTTCTTTTTTTTTTCTTTTTTTAATGTATGAAAAAATTTGGAGATGAATGGTATCGATCCTCATGTCTTAACAATGTTTTGGTTATGCTCTACCATTTGGGATACCCAAAAAAAAAAATTGATATTATCATGATTTCCGAGTACATTACATATTTCTTTCTCATACTCATTATAATATCACTCAATGCATTATCCTCACTTCTATACAAAAAGTAACACATATGATTATACTGACACAAGTTCATAGTAATAGCGAAGGAACATCATCAAAGAAAGACATGTTCTTCTGCTGTAGCTCTTGATAATCCTCCTATCTAGCATTCTTTGGATCAAAAGGCTCACAATTAGGAAGAACTAAACCTTGTTTTATGCAACCCATTCTCCTAGCATGCAGAACTTGCTTTGAAAGGATGGATTGATACTCTCTTATTAGAGCTGATTGTAAATTTTCTGCTCCACTCTTTGCAAGACATTTGCCTAAAACTACTGCATCCAAAAACTGACATGTTTTAGCTTCATACAACGTGAGGAGTTGTGGGGTGAGCCCCATCTCCAACTAATACCACATTGTCCCAAAAGATTTGTTCCAAGGGATCACTATCATATATGAAATTAAAAAAGGGATCCTTTGTTTCTTTCATCACTCTCACCAACTCAAGAACACAAACCTTCTCTGCTTCTTGATGCATCTTCTAGACCATTTCACAACTTATCAGCTCTAGTAGGCAGAACCAAAGCAAAAGCAATTTTCCATTGAGATTCCATAGATCTATGCTGGGTTATTTTTTGGATGGTTCAATTATGTTATGTTTTATGGGCAAAAGTTATCAAACCACTATGTTACAGGATGAATGCTATGTCAAGAAGTTTTTAAACCATGTGTCCTAAATGAATGCTTGCCCTTTTTCATTTGGGGAATAGTTAGGTACTCAAAGAGCTTTGCACCCACATTATCAATATAAATAAATAGACCTTACATTATTTTTTGGATTAGATGCCTCTATTCTAATGAAGCCACAAAATCATTCAATGTATCTTCTATCACTATTCACCAAAGAAGACTTGCAATTGTCTAGAAGGGGATGAGAGTAGGCAATGATCTCCATTTCTATTGTCAATCTTTCTTTAAGCTGCAGCCTGCAGGCCTACTGTGAACCAGACTAGCTTGGAGATCCAACTGATCTTCATCCCACCACCAGCAACTATTTCTTCCTTGATACCTCACTCATTTTTTGGTGTAGCAAAAAATATTTGTTGTAACCTATTCTAGTACTAGTACCAAGATTAATGAGCCCTTGTTGAGGCTATGTCTGAGCTTCCATGTGTTGATGGCTCGTAGCAAATATGAGTTCTCCCTAGTTCACAAGTACCACTATCCACTTTGACAATTGAATGCTATCCATATTGCCTATAATGATGTCCCCCATTAGCATACTAAGCACATTGAGATCAACTATCACTTAATCTGACATCATCTCCAAGACTCCAACAGGGTAGTCTTCACTTGCACTCAGTTTTGTCTAAAGACCAACTTGCTAATGTGTTCACTAAGCATCATCTGTCAGGTTGCCTCTGTTATTTCCTCTGGACGACTCAAGTTTGAGTAGAATGTTAGTATAACACATTTGGCACATGTCAAAAGTTGCATATCATGGTTTGTACTTGATATTGAAGAGGCCCTCATAACAGAACCCTCAAATTTATCTATGGAGACCATCACAATAAAAAACTAAACCATTTTTTTTTTTTTATTGGGCATTAACTTGGAGCCACGTGCATCTACAGCACTTTTTACTAAGATCAATGTAGTTGTAAATCTAGAAAATACAAAGAATATAAAGAGATTCTACCACAAAATCATGTCATTACTAATGCATTATCAAGAAAGAAACCCTGTTTATTCCCCCATTTTATAAAACACCATAATCATATCAACTACTTAAGCTATTTCATACGGTTCACCACCATTATTCATTAATTTGCTGGATAACAATCAAATTATTGCCTAATCATGCAAACCATAAGGTTTTGTTGACCAACAAGCCGATGAAGCATTAACATGGAGACTTTAGCAACTACTGATAGTAGTGGAGAAATTTATTTCAATTGCAATGCAAAGCAGAAAAAACTGACTGTATGTTCTTCAAAATCTGGGAATTTTTTTGGGTCAATAGATAGTATCATACTATACAAACAAGGAAATTCCAGCCAAAAGCTAGTTCCCATGTAACTATAGCTACTGTGAAATGATGAGCAAAGAATTACAGGGATAGTAACCCTATGCTATTTTCAGTTGCAGAGATATGCTGTTAATTGAAGTAAATAGGGGACATCATATTAATAGTAAAGGAACATCATCAAAGAAAGGCATGTTCTTCTGCTGTAACTCTTGATAATCCTCTGATCTAGAATTCTTTGGATCGAAAGCCTCACGGTCAGGAAGAACTAAACCTTGTTTTATGCGACCCATTCTCCTAGCATGCAGAACTTGCTTGGAAACAACTGGAAGCCGAGTGGTCTGATATCCTCTTAGCGCTGCTTCTAAATTTTCTGCTCCATTCTTTGCAAGGCATTTACCTAAAACTGCTGCATCCAACACTGACATGTTTGTGCTTCTTAGACCGTGAGGAGTTGTGGGGTGAGCTGCATCTCCAACTAATACCACATTGTCCCAAACAATTTGTTCCAAGGGATCGGTATCATATATCAAATTCAAAAAGGGATCCTTTGTTTCTTGAATGACTCTCACGAACTCAGGAACCCAAACCTTCTCTGCTTCTCGATGCATCTTCTGGATCATCTCACTGCTTACTTTCATGGTTACTGAGTTTCTCTAAATATATTTTAATTAATATATCAGCTCTAGTTGATAGCACCCAAAAGTCTCAAAGCCAAAGAAATTTAACATTGCGTTTTCATAGATCTATCTTGGTTTTTTTTGTTTCAATTTTTGTTTTAATTTTTGAATGGTTTAAGACCAAAAGTTATCAAGCTGCTATGTCATGGTATGAACAGCATGTTAACAACTATTTAACCATGTGTCCTATATGTGCCTAAATGAATGCCTGCCCTTACCCATAAATATTAGCCTTGCCTTTTTCAGCTTCTATGCCTCTATTCTTATAAAGCCACTAAACCATACAATGAATCTTCTATCACTAAACACCAAAGAAAATTTGCAGTTTATATAGAATTGGATGAAACTGAGCAATCACCTTGAGTTCAGGCTCGGGTTGGTTGACATACCAAATCCA
Organism: Quercus gilva; assembly: GCA_023621385.1. Lineage (NCBI taxonomy): Eukaryota > Viridiplantae > Streptophyta > Magnoliopsida > Fagales > Fagaceae > Quercus > Quercus gilva. Next base: position 44,129,035 of record CM042476.1, on the reverse strand, counting down.
ATTAAGCCTTTTGTTCGGAAGCTCATAAAACACACTGTGAGTCTCAGAACCTAAGTCGAAGTACAAACACTTTCCTAGTTCAGGATATGAACTACGGATGTCCACAACAGTTTCTGAATTTTCATTTCCTGAAAAATCAAAAACCCCTCTCCATGCACAATAACCCGAATACCTTCAATGACAAACTTCAAATTCATAAGCAAGATATGAGGAAAAAAAAAAAAGAAGAAAGGAGCAAATTTTCATTTGTTTTTAGTTAGAAACCTCAATTTAAGGCCAGGAAGAAAACTCTGGCGGATAGAAGAGAGGCTCCCATCTGCTGCAACAAGTAAATTACCCACTATTTCGATTTCCTCCTCAGTTTGTAGAACCTTAGCCTTAATCTTGACAGATCTCTTGTCCTCAGAAATGCAGAAAGAGAGAAAAAGGTGACCCCACAGAAGTATGTTTGGGGGCAACGCATTGTAAAGAAGGCCATGGAGATCAGCCCAATGAGCTGCTCTGAAATTCAAGTTGTCATCTCTTGTCAATATCCAGCTGACCTTCTTCTCACTATCTCTTGCTTGGTTCTGTTTGCAAACAAAAATCCGTAAGGTTAGTTGTCTATAATTTTTCAAGTGAGAACAATCTTATATCAAAACTTATTACATGCTTTATGCCTTTATTCTAAACCAAAGCGAAAGAATCAAAAGGTGGCAGGAGAATTAAGTAACTGTTTGTGATCATGGCCGTTCAAAAAACAATAACAAAAGTAATAAGATTTTTTTTTTTTTTTTTTGGTTGACGGAAAAAATGATCAGAATATTGCCTCAAGTCAAAATGGATGCAACTAGAAGTAGACAGAAATAAAAAGAAAACCTGAGATTGCCTCAAAGTCAGAATCAAACTATTGTTCCAAGGGAGATTTTATTATTAATTAATCAAAGTTTGTACTTAGTAACGTTGCTTCATATAAATGAAATTCTGCAAGTAATCTGAAACAAGAATGGGAATCATGTATTGATTTTCATAGCATGTCAAGTCTATGCAGTATTGTTAGCAAAATAATAAAGCAATTTAATTTAACTATAGATAGCAAAGTAGCTGGGGCAAAACAAGAATAGACTGAGTACCATATCAATAGTGAGTGGCAAAGTGGAAGAGTAGAGAAGCTCTGGATCATCAAGCCAAGACTGAATGAGTTCCTGGGCCAGAGGGTCGAGCCCCAGTCCAGCTCCTGTGGGACTTCCCTTAATGGGTTCGCAAGTTTTCTCAAGCACAACTACATCCCACCCAGCTAAGATTAGTGTGTGTGCACATGACACTCCTGCTATGCTTCCTCCCACAACTACTGCTTTAGGCTTCATATCTCTCTCTCTCTCTCTACTCTGATAATTATTTGGAGGAAATGAATATATGAATGGCTTGGTGAATTGGAAAGGGTATATGAATATGTGAATAGCTAATTTGTGGACAGAGAGAAAGGTCACGGAGTTCAATTTCAATGTCAAAAGACAACAAGCTAGTGTTTGTTGTTACCTTTTTGGTGCTATCCTACATGTTTGGACTAGAGTAGGGGAACTAGATACTAAAACCATTCTTAAAAATAAATAAATAAATAAATACTCAAACCAAATTTTTTATTTTTTATTTTTTAAATTAAGAAAATTTGGAGGGGAAGGGTTTCCACTTTCCACTAATGTAAAAAATTTTGGAAATTGAAATCCTGCTTCCTTTCTATCATTTGAACTACATCTCCTTTGGCTACATAATCATATTCATATAAAAAAAAAATGGAGATTTAAGGTACCTATCCTTATTGCCTTTCAAAGGGTAAAGAATGCTCTACCATCTTAGTTATATTTCCTTATTATTGTGGAATATAATGTATTATTTTTATAATAATACTAATCGCAAACCCGTGCGATGCACAGGCAAACTATTAATAACTTACCTAATTTATATACCAAACCAATAAAATCTATCACTTGCAAAGTAATAAAATCTATCACATGTATTGAGATATTCTGATAGCCAAGAGCTTGAGATTTGATAATAGTTACAATTTAAGAGGAAAAAAAAAATACTAATACCAATAATGATAAGTCCAAATCCAATATAATTTGATATTTTTTTTCTATCACTAATAATTTGTTATACCTAAAATTTATGCTAAAGATGACATTAATAATTATTCTCAATACTTGAAAATCATATGTAATAGGAACAATATATATAAAAAATAAAGAAATTGTTAACAAACTTGGAGTAGTAGTAATTAAATTTGTAGTTGTTTATCTAAAAATAAGAGTAGGACTTGCAAAGTAAGTGTTTTTAAGTTATTAATATATAAAGGAAATAATGTAGACAATCCATTATGAGTCAACCTATTTTATAATTTAAAAAAAAAAAAAAAAAATCTAAACAGTTGAAGAGACGTGAGGGTGGGAAAGTACTTGGTAAAAAAAAGTTTTAAATTCCTTGTGCATTTCAATTTGTGAACCTATTTTCACTTTCCTCTCTTTTTTTCTTTATTATTATTATTATTATTATATCAACTTATAGGCTACAGCTGCAACCTATAATGGATGTCAAGAGGGCTGTGAATGTAAGGACAAAGATTCAGTGCACAAAGTATATGATTACCAATTCAAATAAACAAATCCAAAGAAAATTTAGAAAATATAAATAACAGACCATGGGCTAAAGCAATACAAGTCCACAGTAAAGCAATGACCAACTAATGAAATGTGAGAAAAGCAAGTAACCAGTACACACGTTGGGCTGTTGGGAGAAAGCAAGTAACCAGTGAAGTGCCAAAAATATGAGAAAAGAACAGGTGGACAATCATGCATTTATCAGATAAAAGGAATACAACAGGTGGACAGCATGCATCCTTCAAATAAAACCAGTACACACGTTGACAATCAGTTACACTGCCAAAAACATGAGAAAACAACAGGTGTATAATCATGCATCCATCAAATAAAACCAATACATGTTGAAGAAAAAAACTCCCAAATTTTCAGAATATTTAACACCTCCTTCGTCACCTATTTTGTAAGGTTAGCTATCTATTCTCAACAGGAAACAGAACACCATAATGGTGATTAGTTTATTGTAAGAAAAGTTTAAATAATTTGTAATATAAGCTTCAACAGGTTAAAGGACTCTTTGTTTCCTCTTCCTCTTTTGTCGATCTACAATAGGTGTGAGCTGTATATCATTTGCATCATTTGTAGGATTAGCATGTTCTTCACTTGGTAAGTTGTTGACAGAATCATTTGTAGCATCACTCATATAATACTGTCAAAAAAATATGGTGTAAATTGTATTATGATATGAATAAGTAACATTAAAAATATCTAATTTTTTTATTTAAATTTTATATAAAAGTACTCAAATTTTTTTCATTTGTAACTTTTATTTTAAAATTTATAAGCCATATTCACCCAAATTATAAGCCATGTTCACCCAAATCCATTCATGTTCATTTGATCTGCTTAGGAACAGCCATTTGCTTTAGAAACAAAGTTCTACCAAGCACCTATCTAAATTTGAATGCTTGAAAATTGAAACTAACGCTGACAAACTTATTATAAAAATTTTTGAAAAGAACAACAATTCATCCTTTCATTATTTCTATATCAAACGAAAATCTGGCAAATGAAATCAAATTTACTGATTAAGTACATTGGCTATCTATGCAAGATGCACAAAAAGTAGTCAATGACCAGTAGCAACTTAAACAAAGATGCACAAACTATAAAGTGGCTACAAACTAATGCAAGAGTAGGCATTTTGTCAAACACATGGTGTGCACAAAATTTGAATGTCTTAGTTATTAACATTTGTTATTATAAAAAAATAAAAAAAAATTTAAAAACAGAAATACACAACCTATTGACAAACTGAACAGTTCCTGTAATGCAACAAATAACACAACAAAGAGGTAGAACAAACAAATTGAGTAAAGTTGTATAAATCAAAAACAGACAATGGAAAAAAAATATTTCTATCAAATTAGTGGAAGGTTACCGTAGTGATTTTGCTGGGTTACTCTGTTTTTTCTCCACAACCTTTGCTGGGTTTCTTCTCGTAGAGGGAACAAAGAAAACACAAAACACAAAACGAAAAGAAGAAAACAAAAAGTCATCAATGCGGGTTTGAAAGATTTAGACCAACTAATGCAAGAATAAGCAAGACCAACTAATGTTTGTGAAGAAAAAGAAATACCAATAGCAGTAGCGTCAAGGGCCCTCTGTTTTTTGTCCACAACCTTTGCTGTAAGTAGTTACCCACTAAAACGGTGTGGGTTTGAAAGAGTTAGACCAACTAATGCAAGAGTAAGCAAGCGCAACTAATGTTTGTGAAGAAAAGAATTACCAATAACAGTAGCATCAAGGGGACTCTGTTTTACGTCCACAACCTTCGCTGGGTTTTTTCTCGCAGCGGGGAAAAAAAAGCGAAAACGGAAAAAGGGAAAGAAGAAAACAAAACGTAAACAGCCTATATAAGTAGTTACCCACTGAAACTAAATAAGCACGACTGAAAAGACACAATCGTTTTCGCAGCGGGGAGAAAAAAAACAGAAAACGGAAAAACGGAATTAGTTACCCACTAAAAGATACAACTGTGTTTGTTCAGTGTTTTTAAAAGGAAACGTGCCGTACGTTTGGTTAAAAGGAAACGTGTCGTACATTTGGCCAAACGAAGAGCCATCATGTATCGGTGTTCTTTAATATAACGTGTCACTCATTTGTGTAGCCACGTGGTGTAATGAGGCGCGGTCAACAAAAAATCAGACGTTTCGGCTATTAGTTATTATATATAGATATTATTTTCGATAATATGAATTTAAGAAAAACAAAAACAAAATTATTTTATGGCATTTATTGTCACAACTAGAAATAATAAAATATTATTAAGATAAATTTAAAATAATAATAAAACTCTATTTTAGTTTCATTAGTTTTTTGATAATTGAGGTTTAATGGATCTAGTATTTTCAATGTTTAGAAACTTTGATAATTTAATTTTACTTCTTTTTTATTATGTGAGTGGATAATTTGATATTTACAATAAAGGAGAGAAGATTTGAAACCTAAATGTTTCCGTTAAAACTAGGGATGGACCCAAGTGGGGGCTCAGGCCCTTGGCCTAATTTTTTTTTTTTTTTTTTTACTTATTATATTTTTCATCTATATATATATATATATAGTCAAAGTTCGAAGAAAATCTAATTGGATTCTCAATTTTGTGCCAAGTGAATTATTGAGTGTAAAAATCAAAGAGTCCAAATTCAATTAAAATTTAGGTGAAACTACACTATTGGTCTCTGAAGTTTGCCCTATGTGCGCAATTGGTCCCTTAAGTTTGAAGCGAGCATAATTGGTTCTTCAAGTTTTAAAACTGAGTTGACTCAATTAAAAACAAATCTGATATTTGTTTAATAAAGGCACGACGAAGCGAGAGAGAGAGAGAAGGGGAAGAGAGAGATTGACAGCCACGAGAGAGAAGAGCAGGGAGTGAAGAAAAACCCATGCCTAGCTGCCGTTGGTGGAGACCAAATCCCTAGCTGCCGCCAGTAATAGCACTACTTCTCAGCCACTTTTGTATCTTCGTGCTAGCACAGCCACCGATACCTCGCCCTTGCCGCTCCTCCTCCCCTTATTGAAAACCCTCTTAGGTATTGCTGTTTTTTGTCTGCGCTAGTGTGTTGTCATGTTGGGTGGGTGTTCAATGACTAGGAGTGCTTCTTCTATTTATAAATAATTTTGAATGGATATTTGTAACTAAATTCAAAAGATTATGGTTGGTTTCTAGTAAAGTTGTGAAGTTTTTGTTTTCTTTAGCATTGTTGATTTGAACCATGTTATAGCCATTTACTTTTGGTCCTTCCTGAAGGTTCCTTTATAGTGCGGGTACATACACCAATGTCAATTTTATTTTCTTGTCTTTGGTTCAACGAAGTTGACTGATTTACCTCACGTGATCAACTAAGCTTTGCATATACTTACTTGAAGCTAAGGAGAATGAATTTAGTAAGACCATTTTACTTAAGTATGTTTAAGGTAACACATTTTCTTTTAGTGATTCATTGTAGTTGTCTGTGTATTATTATAATTTCTATGTCACAGATTAAATAATTTACTTTTCTTTGGAGCTATGGCTAAAACAGTTCCTAGAGCTACCCTAATCATTCATTTATTGGTACTTTTGGATCACATGGAAATCAAATCTTTGCATATCAGCAAAAAATGACTACTGGTTATTAAACTAACAAAAGAAATAGAATATGAAAGAAAAGATCATATAGTGAACTAAACTAGTAGGGGTATGTACCATTATATTATATGCAATCCTTAGAAGCAATAGAAATTCGTGTATCTGTTTGAGATGTCATGGCTGATGGATACTATTGCATGACTTATTTATTTATTCACTCCCTCCCCTTCTCTCTCGTGGCTGTCAATCTCTCTCTTCCCCTTCTCTCTCTCTCGCTCCGTCATGTCTTTGTTAAACAAATATTAGATTTTTTTTTTTTAATCAAGTCAATATGATTTCAATTTCATCTAATGTAGAAACTATTTTTTTTTTAATTTTTTAATTAAAAATATGCCACGTCATTAAAGAAAATGCCAAGTCATTGTTTCGTTAGCCATGTAAGTTACACACTAATGACAGTTAGTAAAAAGACTAATACAACTCAGTTTTAAAACTTAAAAGACCAATTAAGTTAGCTTCAAACTTAAGGGACTAATTACGTACACAGGACAAATTTCAAGGATTAATAGTGTAGTTTCGTCTAAATTCTAAATTGGATTTCAATTAGAATCTAATTTTTCACCACGTGTCTATCTAAATTTTTAATTTTTTTGGCAAGTGAATTATTGGGTGCAAAATTTGAAAAATCTATAAAATATATATATATATATATATATAAGCTAATACTATGTATAATTTGAAACTCTTATAAAAAATATGTAATTTGAATTGTATAATTGTTGTAGGGTCCAAATTTGATGGGCTAAGCACAAACTTTGCAGAATGTGAGTCCAATGAACCCCGAACAATAAATTTGTAGATAATGGGTTAAACAACTGGGCTGGGTATGGATTTAGCAACGATTCAAATAAGCAAGTAAGGATAAAACGATGTTCAGATTAGTATTCAGTAAGAATCCTCTTGAATCCGAAGAGGCTTAATGTTTTTAGACCAAAATGAATACAATTTTTTTTCCTATATTTCAGAGACCTACTTCCTTTATATATCCTCCTCCTTCCTCATCTTTACCGTACACTTGTTCTTCATCCAAGCATTCACTTGAGTACATGTCACATCAGGCGTTTGCTTTAGTCTGCTGTGAGTGGTAATAGCTGAGGTTGAACTGTTCAGGTGTCTTCTCCACATAAATGTGGTTAGGAAAGTTGTTGCAGTGCATTAAATGCGGTGGTAGCAGTTTTTTCTTTAAGATATTTTGTATTCTTCTCATCCCTAGGCATGCCCAGAGTTCTCTCTTTACCGTGGAATCAGCTAGGTAGGTTGCTCAGGTCTTCAGTATATTTGCTTGATCAAGTTCTCTAATGATCCGATGAGGGAAACCTCTTCGGACCAATAAGATTGTCTTCGGACACATCCATCATTCCTTTTCAAGTGCATTTCCACCAAACGGACTCAACCCTGATCTCTTTTACCTCTTCGGACAAACAGTGATATTCAAATTGGGCCCCAGGCCCAATACGTAACGTTGGGCTTTCACTCCCACAATAGCCCCTCAAAATTCTAATTTTTCCCTCTTATCCGAAGAGAAAAAATGGGATTTTGATTTTTTGCGAAATAAAAGCTTTGAAATCATTGAATCTCTGAATCCACACGTGTATGCGCATAAATTTAGGCGCTTCATTATTGTCGCTGTTGTTGCAGCGTTTCCAAGGTGCCATTAATTACTCCAGGCGGTGTCTTGTCTATGGAATCCAACGGTAAGCTACTGATCCAACAGACGTGATTTATCTTAAAATTTGGGTGAGATAAATCCCACCATTTTGCCTGCCCTTATATAAAGCCCTAAAGGGGGTTATTTTTCCCCTTTACTTTGCAAATTCCAAACTTCTCAGCGAACTCAAGCATTCACGCTCACAAAGCCTCTCTTGTCATCAACTCCAACTCACCCCAGAATCCGTTACGATCTTCCTACGAACCTAAAGGTCATTCTTCAATTTAATTCCGCGTAAGTTCTTCACTTGAGACTTTCATATTCTTTTCAATTTGCCTCTTCGACCTTTGGATAGTCGCTCCCCAATCACTGTTTTGCACCTTTCTCCTCTATCTTAACTGAAAATGGGTAGGTTTAAATATCTGGTGAATAGTCCTTCCTAGATGGAGAAGTTTAGGGCAATGTGTTGCATTCTCCAGGATGTGGGCTTGAGATATTGCTCTACAGAAGAGTTACTAACAAACCGAGAAGTGGGCGAAGTTGCAATCCCCATTATCGCCTTCCTAGAAGGAGGAATGACTATCCCCATGGGTCACGTCAACAGAGACTATCTCCAAAACCATAGACTTTGCCCTGAGCAGTGCAGTTCTAACGTGTTTAGAATTTTAGGAGCAGTCGACGACCTGAACCAACATCTACGGTTGGGGCTCACCTGGCTCGATGTGGTACACATGTACGAGTGTCGTACCAAACAAGGGTCAAGATACTATCTTAGATCCCGATCCGATATAGTCAGGCTCTTCTCTTGTCTTCCCAAATCTAACAAAGGGATGAAAGACGACTATCTGATCGTCTCGGGCACATGGAATGACGGGCTTCATTGCCCTACCCAGCCAGGAGAGCCAGGTGGGATATCCCATACTTAGGTTTCCTAACAATAGGTTAAGGGTTTTTGCTTTCAATGATTCAGCCTTCTCTTTCTATCACGTTTTAAGTTTTCTGACAGTTTTATTGTGATATTTACAGATAGGGATCACGTTGCTCCTCGGCTGAGCCTTGCAAATACCGCAGCACTCAATTTCCTTCTTCAGTCAGAGATCTTTGCAAGCAAAGACGGGCAGCTTAGGGCCATGCATCTCATCCTCGGCTATACCCCAAAGTCAAAAGATTTTCAGCCAGTCAGTAACGCGATAACACTCGGAGACCGCCGCATTAACCGCATCGACGTCGCTCGAAAGGATTTTTTGGCTCCCTTCGACCTCGCCCCTGTGCCACACCCAAACCCACAGGGCATACCGTTGCTCATTCAACCTGTTCAGCAGGTTCTTCTTAAACCGGCAGCAGAGGGAGAGAGAGTTGCTTCTTCAACCCCTTCGCTTGACGAGCAGATTGACCAATTCAAATTCGAAGGGGAAGTTTCGGAAGAGGTTCAAATTTTGGACGCTGACGAGGGGATTGATAGGCAATCTGTTGTTCTCCCACAGAGGATAGACGTGCCTGATGACTCTTCTGAAGAAGACATGCAGAGTCTGACAGATTTGATGAAGAATAGAAGGCCGAAGGCCGCGACCAAAGGTGCTGGTACACCCCAGCCCACGGTCATTCTTCCCCCTCCTCCTCCCCTCCTCAAGCTCCCTCAGATCTCGGCCTAAAGCCACTGCCGGATCTAAAAAAGAAGAGGGTTGCAGTTGAGACTGAAGAGAAAGAGATGGCACCTTCGAAGGGGCCTAAGCAACAGAAAACGGCCCACGACACTAAAAGCAGAAGGGCTTCGTCTACTGAGAGTAGGGAAGACCCTTTGGCCGCAAACGTACGGCGAGGAACTCAAGTATGGTCCCCAAAGTTAACATTGGATGGTGCAGCCATCCCGTATGATGCCTCCCTCAGAAATTATGCTGGAGGGAAGGCCGGCCATATCGCAGAGGCATTGGAGCAACCTCTGCTCCTCCCAAAGGACATGGATTCCTACAGGCGCTTCAACCAACATGAGCTCTTTCTATCCCTTAAAAGGGATTTAGCCATGGTAAGAGAATTGACCCACCCTCTCAACTCTTTTCTGTGTTCACAACTAACATAAAATTCTTCGTCTGTCACGCAGATTGCTCAACAAGTATACGTGGCTGAGGAGTGGAATAAGAAAAAACACATTGAAGTACAAGCGGAGGTCCACTCTCGGACGGAGGTTGAGAAGGCATTGGGCAGCCTAAAAGACGAGTGTGCCCGCGTCTTCGAGCAACTGAAAGAGGAGACAAAGGTGAGAAAAAGTCTGGAGGCGAGCCTAAAGAGTGCTGAAAGGCAGGCCGAAGACCAACGCCAAAAGCTGTACACTACTGAGATCAACCTGGAGACAGAGAAGGCGTTGGTGAAAAGTCTTCGGGCCGAGCTTAACCAAGCCAGGGATTCTACTAAATTGGCCAAAGAGGACGCTTAATTGGCCAAGGAAGTACTTGAGGCTGAAAAGCAAGCTGTCTATATGCTGGGGGTGAAGGAGACCCAAATGAGGCTGACCGAGGAGTTTGCGAAGGTTTGCAGGGACTATTGTGATATTACGTGGGGCAAAGGCCTTGATGCGGCTGGAGTCCCCCCAGAGTCTGCCCTGAGGCAGCTTGGGAGTATTTATTACCACCCCGACATCTGCGACCTGCCAGAAACCTTGGATGTTTCATCAGCCGACCAAAACCTTCCAGACCCTGCTGAGGCAAGCCAGGCACCTGGTCAAACTGGTGATGTGGGCGAACCGTCAAAGACTGACCCATTGCCTCAGAAGAAGGCTTAGGTGTTTAGGGGATATATTTTTTTTGTACTTGTAATAGTTAGACCCCATTTTCTTTTGCTTTGTAACAAAGTTATTTCCCTTTGATCAATGAAATAGCTTCCTTTTTATCTTTATGGCTATTATGGTATATGTCAGGATGCATCATAACAGCAAATAACAATAGCTTGATAAATGAGAATCAGCTAATACCATGATTTTAACTTAAACATGGCTAGGGAGGCCTTATGATAATAACGATTGCATCGGAATGTTAATTGGTGAAAGTAATTTAGTTAGAGAACTATTGACATAGTTGAGTTTGAATTCAAATACTTGGGGAAATTGTAAACCTAACCACCATACCATGCTGATGACGTAGACAATAATACTTAAGAAAAACTATTCGTAGGGGAATTAGTTAGTAAATGAGTGTTAACTAACCCAAATTATCTGGTCCGAGGACTATAGGCATGATTGAATTTAAGTTTAAACACTTAGGAGAATCGTAAATGAGTGTTAACTAACCCAAATCATCTGGTCCGAGGACTACAGGCATGATTGAATTTAAGTTTAAACACTTAGGAGAATCGTAAATGAGCGTTAACTAACTCAAATCATCTGGTCCGAGGACTACAGGTATGATTGGATTTAAGTTTAAACACTTAGGAGAATCGTAAATGAGTGTTAAGTAACCCAAATCATCTAGTCCGAGGACTACAAGCATGATTGAATTTAAGTTTAAACACTTAGGAGAATCGTAAATGAGTGTTAACTAACCCGAATCATCTGGTCCGAGAACTACAGGCATGATTGAATTTAAGTTTAAACACTTAGGAGAATCGTAAATGAGTGTTAACTAACCCAAATCATTTGGTCTGAGAACTACAGGCATGATTGAATTTAAGTTTAAACACTTTGGAGAGTTCTTAGCATAATAAAATGGTACCATGACTGAAGGAAGGATTCACTTAATAATAATACCTTTTGAGGTTATTTACATTCCACGGTCGGGGTACTACATGATTATCCAGATCTTCTAAGAAATATGCTTCAATGCCAGCCCTTGAAGTGATGCAGTATGGTCCTTCCCAATTTGGTCCTAGTTTTCCCCAAGTTGGATTCTTTGCAGTACCCACCACTTTCCTCAGCACCAAATCACCAGGCTCTAAAGGTTTCAGCCTTACGTTGGCATCGTAGCCCTGCTTGAGCTTTTGTTGGTAATGCGCCAGTTGGACCATTGCATTTTCCCTCCGTTCTTTAATTAGATCCAAACTCTTTTTCATCTGTCCATCGTTGCCGATCGGATTAAACGAGCTAGTCCTGTATGTTGGGAAACCAGTCTCTAGAGGTATAACAGCTTCAGCCCCATAGGTCATTGAAAAGGGGGTCTCCCCAGTAGACCTGTGAGGTGTAGTTCTGTACGCTCACAACACGTGAGGCAATTCTTCCACCCATCTACCCTTCGCGTCGTCCAGCCTCTTCTTTAATCCGTTAACTATAACTTTATTAACAGCTTCTGCTTGCCCATTTCTCTGGGGAAAAGCAGGGGTGGAGTATCTGTTTGTGATTCCCAGTTCACTACAATAGCCCCTGAAAGCTTTACTATCAAACTGAAGCCCATTGTCCGGGATGAGGGTATCGGGGACCCCAAACCGAGTGACAATATTTTTCTAGATGAATTTCTTTACATCTACATCCTTGATGTTTGCTAGAGGTTCAGCCTTGACTTATTTGGTGAAGTAATCTGTGCCGACCAGAAGGTACTTCTTGTTTCCTGCCGCCTTAGGGAATGGGCCCACGATTTTCAATCCCCATTAAGCGAAAGGCCATGGGTTGGATAGTGGATTAAGAGTGCCACCTGGTTGATGTATGTTCGGTGCAAACCGTTGGCATTAGTCACATTTTTTAACATATTCATGGGCCTCTTTCTGCATATTTGGCCACCAATAACCTTGAGTAATGACTCGATGAGTTAAGGATCTACCTCCAGTATGACTCCCACAAATCCTCTCATGCAATTCTTCTAGTAGTGATTCAGCTGCCTCAGGATTCATGCACAATAAGTATGGACCTGAATAGGAACGCTTATACAGTTTATGGTCTTTGGACAGCCAAAACCTCGTAGCTTTCCTCCGTACTTTGTCCGCTTCCCCTTTTTCTTCGGGCAATACATCGTCCTTCAAGAACTTGATGATAGGATCCATCCAGCTTAGGTCAGCCCTGATATAATGAACTTGGACTGCCTCTCTTCTTAATTCCGTAGGTCTGTGCATGTCTTCAACGAGGATAACCCTTGGTAATTCTTGCACCGAAGAGGTGGCAAGTGTGGCCAAAGAATCAGCATGCGTGTTACCGCTTCTAGGGACGTGTCGCAGGTTAAAAGATTCAAACTTTAACTGCAGGGATTTAGCTCGGCTCAAGTACCCCTGCATCCTTTAGTCTTTCGCCCCAAATTCCCCCTGCACTTGACCAACGATTAATCTTGAGTCCGAGAACATCTCAACTGACTTTCCTCCCATCCTTCGTACCATCGTCATCCCCATCAATAAAGCCTCATACTCTACCTCATTGTTCATCGCTGAGAAATCCAGCCTTAACGCTTTTTCAATGATAATTCTCTCTGGGGATATCAACATTAGCCCCACTCCTAAACCTCTCTGATTCGATGCGCCATCTATGTACACTTCCCAGGGCAAAGGGCTTCGTAGAGAAACCATGCCAAGAAACCTTCCATCCAGGCCCAGTGTTGGTGTTACTTCTTCTAAATGGGCTCCGTGAACTCGGCGACCAAGTTCGCAAGGATCTGGCCCTTCACTGATGTGCGAGGCATGTACTTGATATCAAAAACCCCTAGGATCATGCCTCATTTGGCAATCCTTCCAGTGTAGTCGGCACTTCGGAGTATGGCCCTGAGTGGGAGCTGGGTGAGGACTATAACGTTGTGGGCTTGAAAATAATGAGGCAGCTTCTTTGTATCGAGCACTACAGCTAGGATGGCCTTTTCCAGTGGCAAATAACGAATTTCAACTTCATGCAGTGACTTACTAACGTAGTAGATTGGTTTTTGTACACCACAGTCTGTCCGTATCAACACCAAGCTTACAGCATTAGGAGCTACAGCGATGTAAGCAAACAAGACCTCATCTGGCTTAGGACTGGACATGATTGGAGGTCGCGCTAGGTAGTCCTTAAGTTGTTGAAAAGCAACAGCACATTCCTCAGTCCATTCGAAACCTTTCCACTTGTTGATCAATGAGAAAAAAGGCCTACACCTATCTGCTGATCTGGAAATGAACCTATTGAGGGCAGCAGTCATCCCAGTCAGCTTCTGAATTTCCTTGGGGTTCTGAAGAGCTCGTAAGCTGTTGATGGCCTTTATCTGATTGGGGTTAACTTCAATCCCCCTGTGAGTCACCATATATCCTAAGAACTTGCCTGATCCCACACCAAACGAACACTTGGATGCGTTTAAGCGTAATCTGTGTCCCCTTAGAATTTCAAAAACATCCCTAAGATCCCCAATGTGCCCAGCAATAACCTTACTTTTTACCACCATGTCATCAATATAGACCTCCATGCTTTTACCCAACTGCGGCTCAAACATCCTGGTCATCATCCTTTGATAGGTAGTCCCTGCGTTTTTCAGGCCGAACGGCATTACCTTGTAGTGGTAATTTCCCACAGGAGTCACAAAAGCTGTTCTCTCCTGATCACTGAGAGCCAGTGGTATCTGATGATAACCTTGAAATGCGTCCAAGAAGCTCATCCGAGGGTGTCCAACGGTAGCATGAACTAGTTGGTCTATCTTCGGCATTGGAAACGGATCCTTCAGACAAGCCCTATTAAGGTCAGTGAAATCCACGCACACCCGCCATTTTCCGCTTTTCTTCTTTACCACCACCGTGTTAACCAGCCATTTAGGATAAAAGATTTCCTTAATAGCCCCTGTCTGCTTGAGTTTCATCACTTCTTCCCTGACCGCATCTGCGTGTTCCCTTGATGAACGCCGGAGCGGTTGTTTCTTGGGGATGATGATGGGATTAACGTTTAGATGGTGGCAAATGAACTCTGGGCTTACTCCTAGGGCTTCTGCGGAGTCCCATGCAAATACATCAACGTTGGCTCTGAGAAACTCTATCAGCTCTTCCTTCTCTTGAGGAGGCAACATGGATCCGACTTGAAAGAACTTCTCTGGGTCGTTATCAACAACTATCCTCACTAAGCTTTCACACTCTGCCCCTTTGGCTGAGGTTTCGACGTCCAGCACCGAAGGCCTTAACTGCTATAAACTCTCATCGTTACAGTCCGAGGACTCAGCCTGAGGTTTGTGCTGGATAGCTGCCACTAGACATTGTCTAGACGTAGATTGATCTCCTCGGATCTCCTCGACTCGCCCTTCGGACGGATATTTAACCTTCTGATGAAGAGTGAAGGATACGGCCCCAAGGGTATGAAGCTAAGGTCTAGTCACAATCGCGGTGTAGGGTGAGTAGGCATCCACCACTATAAAATCTACCTCCACCGTCTCAAGTCCGATTTGCACAGGTAGTCTGATCTGGCCTTTCGGGATGACCACTTTGCCATCAAAACTCATCAGAGGGGAACTGTAGGGCGTTAAGTCTTCGAGAGCTAAGTTCAGCCCCTTATAGAGGTCTGGGTACATTATTTCTGCGGCGCTGCCCTGATCTACCATTACTCTCTTCACGTCGTATCCCCCTATTCTGAAAGTAACCACCAGAGCATCATCATACTGCTATATGGTCCCGATTTTGTCCTCGTCCGAAAAGCCCAAAACTGGTTGAGCCTCTATCCTAAGCCTCTTCGGCTCTCTGTTAACACTCTCTGAGAGCAGCCGAACGACTGACAGTATTCTGGATGGGCAAGACCCTATCCTCCCTAGTGCGGCAAAATAACATTTATCGTGCCCAAAGGGGGTTTTACAGAATCATCTCTCCGAGACCCTGCGTTTGCCTGGTTTCCCTGACCATATGAGTGGTGTAAAAGTTGTTTTAACTTGCCCTCGCTGACAAATTGATCCAAATGGTCCCACAGGCTCCTACAGTCCTCAGTAGTATGCCCATGGTCAAGATGATATTGGCAGTAGAGATTGTGGTTGCGCCTTTCAGGGTTTCCGACCATCTTGTTTGGCCTCTTGAAGAAAGGCTCATTCTTGATTCTCTTCAGGACTTGGTGCACTGGCTCACGAAATACAGCATTGACTGTCTGAAGGTTCGCTGAACCCTGTCCGACCCAATCCTTCCTCGACCTGTTATGGTTCTGCCAGTCCGACCTAAAATCCCTCCTCTCTTAAGGGATAACCTTATCCTTTCTCTTACCCTACTGCTGGTCTTCTTCAACTCTTTTGTATTTGTCAATCCTATCCATCAACTAGCGTACACTGGTAGTAGGTTTGCCCGTTAAGGACGTCCTCAAGTCATGTTCAATAGGAAGACCTAGCTTAAAAGAGCTGATGGCTACCAGGTCACAATCTTCCTCCATCTCATTATACGTTTCCCAGAATCTATTTGAATATGACTTCAAAGTTTCACCCTCTCTCATGCTGACGGATAATGGGGAGGCCATGGACTACGGAACCCTTCGACATGTGACAAAGCGCGACCCAAATACCTAGGTTAGCTCTTGGAAAGAGCTTATAGAGTTCGCTTTCAGACTATCAAACCATCTCATGGCGATCGGTCCCAGGCTGGACGAGAAGACCTTGCACATTAGGGCCTTATCTCTGGAGTGAACGGCCATCATCTGGTTGAAATGACTCACATGTTCCACAGGATCTGTCCGGCTGTTGTAGATGGTGAATGTAGGCTAGTGGAAACGTCGAGGAAGTCTCGCATTCTCGATATTATGTGTAAAAGGAGATCTGGAAATCTGATCCAGAGCTTTATTCATAGCATCGTTCCCTATGCCCCTAGGTAAGGGGCTCCGAGGATTCCTTTCATGATGGTGCATCTCCTCATAGGGAAAGGACTCGCTGACTGGTGTTCGAAGTTTCTACTTGTAGACAACGTCCTGTTCGTCCTCAGAATCTTCATCAGAGTACGAGAAAATGCGTTTCCTCTTTGCATGGTGCAGCTCCCTCTTTAGCCTTTCAATTTCTAACTGCATGCTTTGGTTTTTCTCTGCATGGGACATGTGGCTCTCTCCATGCGATTGGTTTCGATCGTCATGTGCGGTGTGTACGCTACCTTCACGATCTTGCCTCCGTTCTAGATTAAGAAAAGGATCAGTGTGCTGAGATGCTCTGGACTCTGCTGGACGTTGCCTTGGTTTAGCCATTTACGAGGTGTTGCTTCCACCTTTGCTCAAGCTGATTCCCACAGATGGCGCCAATTGTAGGGTCCAAATTTGATGGGCTAAGCACAAACTTTGCAGCCTGTGAGCCCAATGAACCCCGAACAATAAATTTGTAGAGAATGGGTTAAATAGCTGAGCTGTGTATGGATTTAGCAACGATTCAAATAAGTAAGTAAGGATAAAACAATGTTCAGATTAGTATTCAGTAAGAATCCTTTTGAATCCTAAGAGGCTTAATGTTTTTAGACCAAAATGAATACAATTTTTTTTTCCTATATTTCAGAGACCTACTTCCTTTATATATCCTCCTCCTTCCTCATCTTCACCGTACACTTGTTCTTCATCCAAGCATTCACTTGAGTACATGTCACATCAGGCGTTTGCTTTAGTCTGTCGTGAGTGGTAGTAACTGAGGTTGAACTGTTCAGGTGTCTTCTCTACATAAATGCGGTCAAGAAAGTTGCTGCAGTGCATTAAATGCGGTGGTAGCAGTTTTTCCTTTAAGATATTTTGTATTCTTCTCATCCCTAGGCATGCCCAAAGTTCTCTCTTTTCCGTGGAATCAGCTGGGTAGGTTGCTTAAGTCTTCAGTATATTTGTTTGATCAAGTTCTCTAATGATCCGATGAGGGGAATCTCTTCGGACCAATAGGATTGTCTTCAGACACATCCATCATTCCTTTTCAAGTGTATTTCCACCAAACGGACTCAGCCTTGATCCCTTTTACCTCTTTGGACAAACAGTGATATTCAAATTGGGCCCCAGGCCCAATACGTAACGTTGGGCTTTCACTCCCACAATTGTGATTGTTTTTTTTTTTATTGAAAGTGAATTGTGACAAATCCACCATTAAATTACATCTTCTTCTTATATCTTCCATACTTGCAAAATTTCTAAAACATTAAATATCAATAACTATGTCATCAATATAGTGTTTAAATTGTAATTTTTTTATAGTTTAAAATTATGCATAAAATATAAGCTTATAGATTATATAGTAAATAATATCTAATTGACATAAAATTTGATATGTGTATTAAGAACATAAACAACATGCAATTAATGGTTGGATTTTTAAAATATGTAGTAATATTAATGATATTAAGTAAAGTTGTATCCTTAAGTTACAATTAATTTTATAACTAAACTTGATTCTTATATAAACCACAAAAACGTATGAAGAATATGATTTCCATTAGATATGCTTTCCCCGACCTTTGCAATGTACCAATTTTTGAGCCAACTACTAGTGGTTTCTTATTAAGCCCAATTAATTAAGCATATATATATATATATATATATATGTATATGTACTAGTATTATGCCCGTGCGATGCACGGCTTAATAAAAAATATTTTGATAATATAATTAAATTTAATAACAAATAAAATGAAAAAAGAATTAATTCAAAATTTAATATTAAAAAATAAATTGTACTTGTACACTTAAAAGAAATTTAATTTTTATTTCTTATTTTGATATTTAAATCATTTGTTTTAGTGTTGACTTTCATTCAAATGGTTATAAGTTATATCAACTCTAAACCAGCATATGTATCCATATGTAACATTCTAAATTAATAATAAATAAAAATATAATGCTCTAACTTAATGTAACATTCTAACTTACTAACAAATAAATATAACACCCTAACTTAAAGTAATGTTTGTAATTGTACTATATTTTAGCCTTTAAGAACACATTATTTTTTTATCATAAAAAAAAAATATTAATATTACACATGAAAAAAAAATAATGAATTCAATAATTGAAAAAATATCCAAAATTTTTGGATTCTCTTGTATCCAATTTCATGTTTAAAAGCAAATTTTGTTTTTAATTAAAGAATATAGATTACATGGAACAAAGCACCAAACAAAAGTCATAACAAATTAAATCCATTATAAAATATTGATGTCAACAACAAATAATCATGTAATAAGAAATTAAAAATACATATATATTACTTGCTATATTGACTTCTAAAAAAAAACACTAAAATGTGTGATCAAACATAGAATTTCAGCCTATCTATAAAACTTGTTGATAAAAATCTTATTATATATAATAAAAAGGCAACAAATACACAAAATCTATTCAATTTGATGAAAGAAAGAAAAATTACCTACAAGGTTGTAGGTAGGGTAGAGAGGAGAAAGGAAGAATATAGTAAATAATTGTAAAGTACGTAGTAAAAATAATGAAACACCAAAAAACTATGTGTATATATAATGAGAATTTTAGGTTGTAAAAAAGATGATATGAACAAAAAGAAGTAGTTTAGGTGAAACTCAAATACCTTTTTTTTTTTACTTAATTGTTAGGAAAAAGATGACATAAGATGCAAATTTATCCACCAAAAAAAGAAAAAAAAAGAAACAACGTAGGAAAAAAAATCCAAGTTCTATTTTTTTTTTCCTTTTACTTTTTTTTTTAAAGAAATGTATACAAATTTGTATATATGATTTCAATATTATACAACGGAAGCTCTTTTTCCAATTGTGGGAGTTTCAATTTCTAAGTGGATGTATTAGACCTCTTTTATACAAATTTGTATATATATATATATATATATAATTATATATATGATTTCAATATAAAACATAAGCTCTTTTTCCAATTGTGGGAGTTTCAATTTCTAAGTGGATGTATTTTTTTTAGTGTAGTATACGTTGTTGCAATTTAAGATGCATTAGACCTCTTTTTTTTAGTTTAGTTTTATCTCTCTTTTTTATTTAACTCCTATGATAGGCCACAAACTGAATGACCCATTGTGATTAATTAACCAATTAATTAGCCAAGTGAATTAATTAGGTTCAATTAACATGCAAACGCATGGCAGCTCAAACAAATCACCGAATAACTAAATATGCAGCGGAAAATAAAAGACACGGTGATTTGTTCACGAATGGGGAAAACCCTAAAAGCAAAAACCCCACCGGATGATTTTCAGGTCACCACTCCCGAAACTCCACTATTATCAAATCAAGTGGTTACAAATAAGGAATCTCAAGTACCTTACCAACCTACAGTTGAACCCTTACCCCAATACCCAATCGGACTTGATCTGTAGTGACAGTTTCCCCTTTTGATGCACGGCTCCCAAGTACGTGACTAACCAGATGCGCGGATCCCAGTACGCGACTTCAAACACCAACTTTAGAAAGAGAGGTTGGTTGCAAAGTTCTTCAGTTCATCCTATGCGATGAAGATCTAAAAGATACTTGGTCACAAAACCCTATGGTGCAAATACACAGCAACTTCTTCAGAGAAGATGAACTAGGTCAAGAACTTCGTCTTTGATCACAATTTGCTTGAACAAGGATTGCTCAATGCTTTTGCAACTTATGTCTCTGTTGACGGCTCTTAAAACACTCCATTTATATGTTTAGGGTTAGAAGAAAAGAAGGCCCAAAAACATATTCACGGATCCCAAGAAAATCAGATTGAAATTCTGAGATTTTAAATCTCGACAGATAGCAGGTGTCGAGGTAGCTATCGAGAAGGTGTCGAGCTTTAAAAACTGTGCACTTCAGCTTGCTTTTTCTTGGACAGACTTGATGACTTCAACACTTGATCTTGAAACCTTGTTTCTTGAAGTATTAAAAATACCTAAAACTACCCAATTACAAGTAGAGTGCGTTTTGTCAAAGGATTAACCAATTTACATAAACATTATGACATATGTTCTTAAGATGTGAACACATATGTCCTAACAATCTCCCCCTTAGGCAATCTGTGACAAAACCACAACAAACAAATGAACATATGAGAGAAGTCATAAATCACTCAACTCATATTCCCTTGTTGAATACAATAAAATCTATCCTAACACAAACTCTTGAAAAACTTTGCAAGAAGAGAGTTTATGACAAGTAGACTTTGACAACCTGTATTTCTGAAACACTTTAAACAAAACTCATCAAGGCATCTTGTGTGAAACAGAAATAATTATATTGCATACAAGTATAAAGAACATGTGTCTAAAGATAAAAAAGAAACAACACATGAAAAGATAGGTGAAAAAGAAACATACATCCACATATAGAGAGAATAAGTACAATGTATGTAAACTGGTCACAAGACCTCATATACAAGATCAATGTATCTAACAAGAATAGAAAAGAAAAGATACAAAAAGAACTCACTACATCCCTCAAAAATATGAACACTCCCCCTATCAAAAATGTCCTATACTAACTCTCCCCCTAAGATGACTACTCTCATAGTCCAAAACTACTCTCCCTTTTTGTCACGAATGACAAAGGGTAAAGTGTCATGTAGACATCTCATCAGTAGAGCTAGCATCTCCATCATCATCATCCGAAGCATCATCGTCATCACCATCATCATCATCATCATCCTCAGAATCAGAATCTGAAGCGACTGGAGGAGGTGGTGGAGGAGAAGCCTCAGAAGCAAAACCACCCATGGTCGCCTGCCGTCGTGCAATACGACCAACACGAACGTTCACCTGATACAACTCAGTGGTGAGTGTATCGAGGCGAGCATCCATGCGCTGCAACTGCGCCATAATATCTCCAAGAGATACATCGCCTGAAGAAGAAGGAGGAGCCGATGTAGATGGAGCTGATTTGGATGGAGCCGAACGCGAGGGAGGAGTGGAATCCGGCTGTCGCGACCTAAACTGTGCCTCACTACGTTTTACGGTAGCGGCATCTATGGCAGATATGTATGTGAAGTGGTCGGACACAGGGAAAGGGATGGAAAAATGGCGTAAAATCCTCGTAATAGCGGAAGGAAAGATGAGCTTATCACGGGACGCCGCATCTAAATGAACATCTATGATAGAGAAAATGAAGTGTGAAGGAAAATCTATCGTAAGATGCTCAAGTAGAGATAACAAAAATTAAGCACGAGGCTCTGTGATAAAGTTATAGTGAGAGAGAGGATGAAGTACAAAAGTCATCACCATGTTTAGGAATCTAGAACCTTTAGCGAAAGGTCTACATGATGTATACTGATGCTTACCCCAGTCAGAAGGGCGCTCACAAAAAGCGGAAATGAGCTCATCCTTGGACACAGTCTTCAGTCGCTCACATGTAGGATAGTCAGGAAACTCTATCCTAGGGACCCTAAGCACATCCGCAACTAGCTGCGGTGTGACAGGGATGCGCGTACCTCGAACGCGAGTGAAAAAGAGAGATACTGAACGATCGATCCCGTGCATGTTGGAGTAAAACTCCTGAATCAGCACGAGAGGACAGGTGACCGGGACGTCACATAGTGACTCCCATCCCCTACTGTGAATGACAGAGGGACGGTCAGTGTCGGCGAAGTCCGCCAGAATGACTTGGCGTTTCGAATGAACGCCTCGTCTAGAAAAGTTCTCAGTAAATGCCTTGTGGGCATCTCCATCACGGAACCGAAGGTTAAGAGGAGCAGAATCAGAAGAAGAGGAAGCTCCAGAACGCAGAGGGTTCCGAGCTGGAGTGGATTTACGTTTGGGTGCCATAGACACTACTAACGTAAAAGAATGAGAACGAGATAGAGAGGAAGACAATCAAAAAAGTCCCAAACAGTTCAAATATGATAATATGTTGAACAAAAAGTACGTATGCATGGGAATGCATGGACATGTGACATGCAAACTTAAAAAGCATCATGGGCTCAGCCCAATCCAAACCTAGCAGCACACATATAAGAAATACACATCTAAATGCATGAAAATATCATTCTAATGCACATGGAATGCAATGTATGACATTTTAAAACATTTGAGTGAAAAACCAACCCAAAATTTCAAGAAAAACTCATCAATTTTGAAAAACCCCAAAATTTTCAAAAACTTCAAAACCTAAGATTCAAAATCATGAAATGCATGAAGAATGAGGGATAAAAAGATCATACCAAGTGATTTGAAGCAGGGAAGGGCCGAAAATCACGTTGGATGAAGGTTTTGAGTGAGAAAAATGGTTTTGGGAGATGAAGAGCCTCGGACAGATCGAAGAGAGATCGAGGAAGTGAGAGAGAAATCGCGACAGATCCTTAAATAGGCACCTCAGTAATTCTCGACAGCTGAGGTGTCGAGAGGTATCGAGGATGCTGTCGAGAAAGGTATCGAGAAAATGGTCTTTGACAGCTGAAGGTGTCAAGGAGGTGTCGAGGTACAAGACCAATTTCAAGGACCAGAAGCTCGATCGATCGACTAGGTGTCGAGGAGGTATCGAGGAGACAGGAGAAATCTCGATCGATCCATCAGGTGTCAAGACAGGTGTCGAGATTGCGATTAGAAAAAGGCTTAGAATCTCGACAGATGATCAGGTATCGAGGAGGTGTCGAGGAGGTGTCGAGCCAGCTTATAAATCCAGTTTTTCGAAAAGTGAAAAACACAGACATGAATGCAATCAAGACAAACATCTCAACCATGATCCAACCAACGTAAAATGCTCTCAAAAATCATCTCTCAGAGAAAATTTAAGCACATGGATCTCCCAAAAACTCACACACACACACACACTAAACAAGTCTAACAAATTTTATATTTCAAAAATAAGTCATGACAGTTTAGTGAGCATACAAAAGCACATGTAAAACCTTTGTGATGGCCAAATCATATTGTACCTGCACATGTATCAAAAGTAGCAAAGAATATTGCGTGTTGTGTGTGAAAAATATCGCAAGATTGCATATGTGTATACATGTTATGACGATCTGAGATATGAGAAAATAACTTTAACTCACACACAATCATAACTGTTTGATGGGGACTATCACCTTCGAGGTACATCTTATAACTCCCACATCTCCTAGAATACACGCTTGCAACCATATTTAAAGCATTTTTAATCTTTTTGCTTTTATTTCTTTGCATATTTTCTTTTTAAGCATATCATGCATGGGCTTATGAGAAAGAAAAGAAATACCCATTGATATTTGACATTTCAATTTTGCTATGCCTAAGCACACAAATGTCATTGACATCACACTTTTGCTATGCCGAAACATACAGATGTCATTAATGATTGGCGGGCAACAGTGGTGAGATGGTTATTTATGCCTTTCTCTTAGGATTTTCTAGTCCTACCCGTCAAAAAGAGTGATATGAGTGTTAAGTTTAAGAAATAACCTAATCTTACTCATCACAAACAAGAGCCACAAAGCTCACTTACTTAGTTGTGCATAAAGATGCTCATTTAAGCTACAAGAGATACAAAGTTTAGAAAACTTTGTTTCATTGGCCATCCAAGGTACACAAGTACCAAAGTACACAAAACACACACTGTTTTTGTATTTTTCAAATTTTCAATTTTTTTTTTATTAAAAACAAAATAAACAAAACTGAAAGTAAACACACAAAAACATGTTAAGCAAAGCAACAACAATGCATAAAACTAGACTGACTCAGTAAAAATGGAAAACACACAAGCAATGCAACAAATAAGAAAAACAAGAAGGGAGAAGAAAGTGATAAAATCACTTAGAGTCCTTTTTTTTCCACACCTTGGAAGAACCTTTCCTTTGATTAAATCCTTGAACTGGCGGTGAGGAGGAAGAATTAAAACCGTTCAAGTTCGAAAGGAACATGAGGGCTTTCAAAAGATCTCCAAGAGGAGCAAGAGAGGATTGAAGCTGATTTTGGCTTCCAGATGCTGTCATGCCGTTGCTCTGTTGGGTGGCTAGCCACTTGTAGCAATTTGGTCGAGTATGACCGGCAGCTCCACAATGATGACAGAGATGCTACTTCTTTTGTTTAGGCTTTTGAGAGTTAGCCTTCTTAGCCCTAGGGTTTTTAGCATCTTTCTTATCTAACTTAGGGGGTGCTCCTAAGATGGATTTACCCTTGTCTATGTTCTTACTAGCTAATTCAGATTTAACATCAATATTCTCAATTTTAACAGCATTAGCAGGAAGAACAAAAACAGTAGAACTAGTAGAAGCAGAATTAGAGAAAGAAAAACCATACCCTAAACCTGTTCGATCTGAAGCAGATTTCTGGTTGCTGAGCATCTCATCAAGTTTTGCACTTGAAGTTCTCTCTAGTTGAGCTCTGACTTGAAACAGCTCTGCTTCAAGCTTCTTGGTCTTCTCAGCCAGGAAGTTATTTTCAAACCTCAGTGCTCCAATAGTTTGATTCGCCTCATCAAACTTTGTGGACAACTCTTCTTGATCAAGTTCCACATCACTGAGCTTCTTGGTGGCCAGCCTATACAACTTCTCATGTTTCTCAGAGAGCTTGTAAAGCTTCTCATAGGCTGAATGGATATCATCTTTGTCATCCATCTTCTCACATTTAGTGTCCACCAATTCTTGTTCTTGTTCCACTTCTTCAACAATCCCTTCAGTAGGATTAACTGTGGCAGTGAAGGTATTCAAGATTCCGTCATCCTCATTGTCGGAATCATCTTCAGGCTCAGTGTCACTCAGGGTTGCAGCAAGAGCCTTGCTCTTCCCAATGCTCTTCAGATATGTAGGACACTCATTCTTCATGTGTCCAAACCCATGACACCCAAAACACTTCGGTCCTGTCGGAACAGTGTACTGACCGCCATCCTTAGCATCCTTTCTTCCTTTTTCTTGATTCTTGAACTGAGAAGAACTGGATTGCCTGCGGTCCTTGTCGAAGTTCCTCCCATTGGCGTTCTTCATAAACTTCTTGAACTACCTAGTAATGTAGGACTTCATCTTGGAATCTTCATCATCGGAAGACTCATCTGTATCACTGTTCTTTGCCTTTAGGGCCATGCTCTTGCCCTTGTTTGACTTGCCTATTCTTGATAACCCTAGCTCGTAGGTCTGCAAGTTCCCAACCAACTTAGTCAAAGGAATTTTGTCAATGTCCTTTGATTCTTCTATTGCCGTAATCTTGGCATGAAATCTCTCAGGTAGAGATCTGAGCACCTTTCTTACAACCTTGGGTTCAGGGATGGTTTCCCCAAGATTGAAGGCTGAGTTCACTATGTCCTTAAGTTTGGCATAGAACTCATCAAATGACTCATCCTCCTCCATCTTAATTTCTTCAAAGCTAGTAGTGAGCCTCTGTAGCTTTGAATCTTTGACAGCCTTTGTTCCCTCATAGGTTGTCTGAAGGATGGTCCATGCCTCCTTAACGGTTTCTGTTGAGGATATCTTCTTGAACTCCTCATTTGTGACTGCGCTAAATAGGGCATTTAATGCTCTGCTGTTGAAGTTTGCTGCCTTGATCTTGGCTTCATCCCAATCGGCCGGCACCTCTTTTGGCTTGGTCCAACCAATCTCAACAGCTTGCCACACCTTCTCATTTAAGGACTGCAAAAAAGCTCTCATGCGTACTTTCCAGTAGGCATAGTTAGTCCTATCAAATAAAGGAGGTATAATTAGAGATTGTCCTCTATCCATGACAACAGGGGTCAATGGATCAATCACAGCAAAGATTAAACCTAATCAGAGTGTACCTGCTCTGATACCACTTGATAGGCCACAAACTGAATGACCCATTGTGATTAATTAACCAATTAATTAGCCAAGTGAATTAATTAGGTTCAATTAACATGCAAACGCATGGCAGCACAAACAAATCACCGAATAACTAAATATGCAGCAGAAAATAAAAGACACGGTGATTTGTTCACGAATGGGGAAAACCCTAAAAGCAAAAACCCCACCGGGTGATTTTCAGGTCACCACTCTCGAAACTCCACTATTATCAAATCAAGCAGTTACAAATAAGGAATTCCAAGTACCTTACCAACCTACAGTTGAACCCTTACCCCAATACCCAATCAGACTTGATCTGTAGTGACAGTTCTCCCTTTTGATGCACGGCTCCCAAGTACGTGACTAACCAGATGCGCGGATCCTAGTACGTGACTTCAAACACCAACTTTAGAAAGAGAGGTTGGTTGCAAAGTTCTTCAGTTCATCCTATGCGATGAAGATCTAGAAGATGCTTGGTCACAAAACCCTATGGTGCAAATACACAGCAACTTCTTCAGAGAAGATGAACTAGGTCAAGAACTTCGTCTTTGATCACAATTTGCTTGAACAAGGATTGCTCAATGCTTTTGCAACTTGTGTCTCTGTTGACGGCTCTTAAAACACTCCATTTATATGTTTAGGGTTAGAAGAAAAGAATGCCCAAAAACATATTCACGGATCCCAAGAAAATCTGATTGAAATTCTGAGATTTTAAATCTCGACAGATAGCAGGTGTCGAGGTAGCTATCGAGAAGGTGTCGAGCTTTAAAAACTGTGCACTTCAGCTTGCTTTTTCTTGGACAGACTTGATGACTTCAACACTTGATCTTGAAACCTTATTTCTTGAAATATTAAAAACACCTAGAACTACCCAATTACAAGTAGAGTGCGTTTTGTCAAATGATTAGCCAATTTACATAAACATTATGACATATGTTCTTAACATGTGAACACATATGTCCTAACATCCTATCCTTAGATAATTCTATTCTATTGATTTTAGGCTTTATTGATAACATTTTAGATAGACACAATTGTTATAGTTGTAAATCAAATACTATTTTCTTTCATTACTTGATTTGTCATATTTATCCAAAAAATATGTATATATCTATTCTTAAAATCTAAAAAATTATTAAAATTTTTGCAATTTGGTGAAGTCATGTGACGCAATCACGGCATCTAAACTCAACTTTTATTATATATAATATGATAATATGATGTACTACCTTGCTGATTTTTTAAAGCGTACAACGTTGCTTTTTTTTATTATTTATTATTTATTTTTTTATTTTTACGCGTAGTAATATAATTTAAATTAAAAAATAAGGATAAGTTGAAGATTTTGGATTGTAATCAAATTGATATTATTTATTAACTTATAAATTATAATAAGAAAATGATTAGATGAAAAATTTGGATTGTAATCAAATTATCAACTTAGAAATTATAGGAAAAGAAGATGAGAACAAAAAAAATGTCTATTTTTTTAAAAAAATCTAACAAAATTTCTGCAATTTGATGGAGAGTGAGAGAATTTTCAATTGTGTGGAAATTTGATTTCTAATCATTTTAGGAATTATAACAAAGGAAGAATTAACATAGGATGTATGTTTATCCAAAATCTTCATCTAATACTTTATTTTTACGTGTATTATGTTGTTTTTTTTTTCTTTTGTTACACGTGATAATATAATTTAAATAATAAAAAAAAGGATTAGATGAAGAGTCCATTGATTTTAGACTTTGTTGATAACATTTTAGATAAACACAACTGCTATAGTTTTAAATCAAATACTACTTTCTTTCATTACTTGATTTGTCATATTTATCCAATATATATATATATATATCTATTCTTAAAATCTAAAAATTTATTAAAATTTCTGTAATTTGGTGAAGCCACTTGGCGCAACCACGGCGTCTAAGCCTAAATTTTATCCAATATATATTCTTTCATTACTTGATTTGTCATATTTATCCAATATATATATATATATATATATCTATTTTTAAAATCTAAAAATTTATTAAAATTTCTGTAATTTGGTGAAGCCACTTGGCGCAACCACGGCGTCTAAGCCTAACTTTTATTATATATAATAATATGATATGATATGATATAATATGATATTGAATCACTGAGATTAATTAAAATTAATTTTTATGGGCAGGTGGCGAGGTCAATGAATTGGAGACACTACTAATTTCTGATAGCCAATCCAAACGACCCAAGGAGAAGATAATTGGAGCAAAAGGCCCTAATCGACTATAAAGCCCGGGCCTTGGGCCTTGGGCCTTGGGCCTTGGTGAAGTTCACTATGGATTGGGCTTTGTATTCATCCAAAGCCTGGGCTTTTTTTTTTTTCGTTTTCTCCCCAAGTCGAGTTTTGAATTGTATTTCAAATTCAAAGCCTAACAAAAAAAACACAAAGAAAACCCATAAAAAAAAAAAATAACACAAAGAAAAGAAAATTCTCCGAGAGCGGAAAACAGAAACCCAGAAAATGCTTTTCAGGACCGTCGTTTAGAGAGGAGGAGATCAAGACATTTGGGCTGGGCCAATCCCAGCCTGTCCCACTTCTTTTCTTTAGAAACTTTAGGCCCTGCCTCATAATAAACATAAATTCTCTCAAACTAAAGCCCAAAAAGCAATAAAATGCCTAACCCAAAATAAAAAGAAACAAATTAACATGCTTAGCTTTTTTTTCTTCTTTTTTTGAATAAATTGTTGACATGTTGATGCATTTTGCATATGCTTACATACTCATGTATTTGCCATGTCATTTGCTAGTATAGATTTATGTGTTTATATAATCACATGGTCATGCATTTTTCCATGTCATTCTCTAGGGTAGGTTGTACTAATGGTGAATGATATAAAATTTTAATAAAAAATAAAAGTGAATGATTAAATTAATAAACTTAATATAGACTTCTAATAAAAAGATTAGCTTTATAATTAAAAAGTCTAGTTCGTTTGAAAATAAACTAGTATGCAGGGACATTTGCAAACTAAGAAGCTTATCAACTTTATTAAAATAAAAATATTTTTTTAAAGATTAATAAAATTTTCAAATGACATTGTTTTTACATTTTATAGAATTTAAACCCTTGAGTTTTTATTTTTATTTTTTATGTGTCTTTCTACATGAGAAAATTGCTTGGAGAGGGCTCACTATACTATGCAATGCTATGGAGTGAGGTAGGGTGCAATGCTATGGAGTCAGGTAAGCCTCATTAAATTTGTCATGCAATTTGCTTTCCTAGTAAATGCAATGCAATCATATATTTAGCTATACTTTTTAGTCTTGTTTTTTAGAATAAATTGTTCACGTGTTTATTCATTTTGCACATGCCTGCATGTTCATGCTTAGCTTTGAAGTGAGGTAGGCTGCAATGCTATGGAGTAAGGTAAGCCTCATTAAATTTGTCATGCAATTTGCTTTCCTTGTAAATGCAATGAGATCATATGCTTAGCTATGCTTTTTAGAATAAATTGTTCACATGTTTATTCATTTTGCACATGTCGTGCAAGACATGCATTTGACTTATCAAATCTTAGGATAGTTTTATGAGTTTATAAAATCACATGCTCATGCATTTTCCCAAGTCATTCACGTGGGTAGGTTGTACAAGTTCACATGCTCAATCTGTATATCATCATGTTCTCAAACCCAAGTCTGCCATTTGTTGTGTTCGTCACGCACTGGACCAGGCTCGGCGAAATAGACCCATTATACCGACTCAAGACGACCACAGCGAGGCATCAATGCCTCAATCACTCAGTGACAAGGAATCCGAGGACCTGAGGGGTCCCGAACAACTACCTGAATCCTAATACCTCATCGATGAAGATGATTGCTTGGAACTATCAAGAAGCTGGCAGTGTAGCATTCCGCAACCATGCTTACAAACTTCACCGTAGGCATTGTCCTGACATCCTGATTATTATGGAGCCCCGTATAGCTAAAGAACGGGCTTAAGTGGTTATTAACACTCTCCCCTACACTCACTCTCAGCGAATGGACCCCACCGGATTCTCTGGAAGCATTTGGATGCTATGGAACGAAAGTCCTTTCTGCAAGGTGGAAATCCTCACGCACATTGAACATAGTATCCATGCGTTGGTGAAGGTATCCTCTCCCCCCTATCTTTTTTACTTACTGCTATTTATGCTTCTCCTAACTACAGTAAACGTCAACTTTTTTGGGATTACTTATGAAACCTAGCTACTTTAGTGACGTTACCTTGGGTCTTATTGGGAGATTTTAATGACATGCTTTCGGAGGAAGAAAAAATAGGCAGGCTACCGTTAAATAGAAACAGGCTTAACGTGTTTAGAAATTGCTTAGATAACTGCGGTCTCATGGATCTGGACTTCCAAGGGCCACGATTCACGTGGACCAATAAAAACCATGACTGGCATCAAAACATTAAAGAACGACTAGATAGAGGGTTGGGAAATACCGAATGGAAAATTCGTTTTCCTGCGGCCGAAATACACCATCTCCCTAAAGTTAAATCTGACCACTGCCCTATATTACTGACTACGAACCCGCTTGAGCGAAAATCCCCCAAACCCGTTCGCTTTGAGTATATGTGGCTTACTGACCCTTCATTTTCAACCCTTGTGGAGAGTAGTTGGCATGAATTTGAAAATGTCCCCTCTACGTCCTCCTCCTTATCGAGGTTCCCTCGTCGCCTTGAATACTTAACGCAAAAGATCAGTGTTTGGAATAAAACCCAGTTTGGAAATATCTTCCAGAGGAAAAACTGCTTGCTTGCAAGGCTCCGGGGAATCCAAACAGCTACGTTTAGGAAACCCTTTGTGTACCTTTACTCCCTAGAACAACAGCTCACCCAGGAATATAACAACATCCTTCATCAAGAATATCTATTTTGGCAACTTAAATCACGCATCATGTGGTTAAACTATGGAGATGCGAATACCAAATATTTCCACCTGCATACTATTCAACGATGAAGTCAGTCTTGTGTGCATACCTTAAAAGATGACATGGGGCTTTGGCTTACAGGTGAACCGCTACTTCAATACATAAATGATGCTTTCCATAAACATTTTCAAGCTACCTCCGCTCATATGCGACCCTCGTATATAGGTGAGAGGTAGTGTTCTCATACCAATCCTTTTGTGGAACATGCCCAGCCTTTGACCCAAACCCCCCAGCCCGAGGAAATATTTAGGACTCTTAAAAACCTCCCTCCTTTAAAGGCATCGGGCTCGGACGGATACCACGCTCTTTTCTTCCAAACAAATTGGTCCAATATTGGCTCCAGTATCATTCAAGTGATACAAGAGATCTTTGAACAGCATAGTATCCCACCATCCTGGGGTATAACAAATCTAGTCCTTATCTCGAAAACAACTCACCCTGAGATGATTACCCAATTTCGCCCGATCAACCTTTGCAACACACTTTATAAGCTGGTCTCCTGGATGATTGTGCAACGTCTCAAACCCTACATGGCTGAGATTATCAACCCTTGCCAAGCAGGGTTCGTCCAGGGTCGAAGAACCAGTGATAATATAATCCTCATCTAGGAGGTTATTAGGACATTAATAAATAGGAGAGGAGGAACAGGGCACATTGCACTAAAATTGGACGTTGAAAAAGCTTACAATCGATTAGTGTTAGGATTAGTACCCTTAAATCCTATTGTAAGATGCTATGTATGATATTAAGTGTGACATTGTGTTTGACATTATGTATGACTTAATATTATGTTTAATAAATTTGTTTTATTATTATCTGAAATAATGGTAACATGAATATTCGGACATTATCATATAGTCCATGAGATGCATAGTATGTGATTTATGTGAAGAGTCACAGAAGATATAAATCACAAGTTCTTTGTAAACTCAGAATTATAGTTCGTAGTCGGTGATGAAATTGGGCATTTCATCTGCGAAGACTATAACATATCAACTACGATGATTTGTCTTGATCATGGAAGTGGAGACTTCTAATTGATGTGTTAATATGTTTTAAGAGTTAAAACATATTGAACTGGACCGCTGTGAGATTTATTATTCTCCTAAAGACTGTCAAATGAATAATAAATCTCACGACTTGTATTTGCATGAACTCTTAATCCTGAGAGAATAATGAACCTGATCATGAGGTGTAGGTTGCTTTGATATATCAGGAGTGAGATCTATAGTAATGGTCAAAACCTCAGTATGTTGGGCAGCCACATTTAGTGTTGATGGAACATGTATTCTCAAGATGGAATTCATAGTCTCTTAACGGAGATATAAAATATTCCCTTGAGATAAGTTTAATGAGTTTGTTATTCAGAGAGTTAGGCCTAACCACTTTAGTAAGTAGTTACTAAAGTATATATATTTATGAAATTAGATTTCATAAATATATGATGAATAACTTAAAGGATTAAACCGGGTACTCAAGGATTAAGATGTAGTAATTTACAAAGTGGCAGTCTACATTATTGATTTTGTATTACTACGAATATTTTATGAAGGGGTTGCATGTATAATAAAGTCTTGGGATATAATTTATAGATAAGGCCTAGAGTGCAATTATATTTTTATAGTGGTATTAAATATAGTTAATGGTAACTTTGGACTTGTCAAGAGTTGACAGAAAAGTCCAAGGTCCATTGAAGCTAGTGTCTTATTGGTCCCTTTTGGTCCCACTCCAAGCCACACACTTAAGCCCAATTGGAAAGGCCCAAAAGGCCAGCCCAATTAGATAATTGGTTAGATACAAAAGGGAAAAACGTACAGAAATGTATGTGTAAGAAAAACATCATTGTAATGGTGTGGAAGTGAGTGAAAGTCACTTTCTAATAATCCTTTTGTTACCAATTGAGAAACCACATATCTTGGGCGTTAGTGGAATTGGAGTGAAGATTAAAAGTATTCCCAAGTGCTTCAATCTTCGGTTTTAAAATTCACCGCTTCAAGGTACGATCTCTTGT
Organism: Quercus gilva; assembly: GCA_023621385.1. Lineage (NCBI taxonomy): Eukaryota > Viridiplantae > Streptophyta > Magnoliopsida > Fagales > Fagaceae > Quercus > Quercus gilva. The sequence continues at coordinate 44,095,667 of CM042476.1, read as the reverse complement.
TCTCAAATTCTGAAATTTACTTTGTGCATGTTATCAATATCGAATGAAGTAGATCCGTGTCAAAACTTACTTTTCCGCTGCGTTCACACTTATTTTCCATCAATTAGAATGGGACTTCATTTGGGAATCGCTGGAATTCTTCCAGCTCCTACCAACCCTTATTACCCTCATCATGAATATGGTCTCCACTACCCGATTCCACATCTTTTGGAAAGGGAGTCCCCTTCCGGAAGTGGTACCAACTAGGGGCGTGCGGCAAGGGGACTCGCTGTCCCCCTATCTTTTCATCTTGTGTTTAGAACAGTTATCTATCCGACTGGAAGAGTTTGTCCACGACAAACTTATTCATCGAATGGCTTTCAGGGGTCGGGTCCGCATCTCCCATTTGTTTTTCGCAGATGACATTTTTCTTTTCACCAAAGCTACGGTGAGAGATTGCAGACATTTAAATAAAATTCTGCAAAGCTTTTGTGCATCTTTGGGGCAGATTATGAGTGCCACCAAATCGCAGATCTGGTTCACCCCTCGTACCCCTAGAAGCTTAAAAGATCAAGTGGTTAGCATTTTCGGCATCCCAACCATGGATCGTATTGGCACATGTCTTGGGACTCCCATCTTCACTACATGCAGAACAACTAACTCATATCATTATTTAGTTGAAAAAATCCAGAAACATATTGAAGGTTGGCAAGCAAAATATCTGACAATGGCTAGTTGGGCTGCCCTCATCAAAGCAACTGTGACATCCATCCCATTTATGCTATGCAAACCAGGCTTTTACCCCAAAAGATTAGTCACCAAATTGACAAATTAAGCTGCAACTTCTCATGGGGGGATACCGCCGCTTGGTGCGGTTGTCACATGGTCAACTGGGAAACTGTCACCTTACCAAAGGAGGCGGGAAGATTGGGCATACCGTCAACCTGCCATCATAATCGAGTAATTCTCATGAACCAAGCGTGGCGACTATACACTAATCCCAATGTGCTCTGGGCTCAGGTTCTTAAAGCCAAATATTTCCCTCACACAACACTGTTTACCAACACTAGACATACAAGAGGGTCACATATTTGGCATGCATTTTCGCTCAGCAGTAAATTGCTTCTGGACGGTTTGCGTTGGATTGTTGGAGATGGGCAAACTATTCGGATTTGGAAGGACCAGTGGTTGCCTCAGGGCACCCTGCGCAGCTACATTGAAGGCCCTATCCACTTCCAAGACGAGGATCAACGGGTTATCTCCCTAAAGACCCACCACACCTAGAATTTCAACGCATTAACCTTCCCCCTTCCCTCCCCGCTTCAGAACCTCATTCAGGGGATTCCTATTGCACATTTCACGAGTTTTTCGGACACACTTGAGTGGCCCCATGATAATGTCACGTGTTTAGTGAAATCTGCTTCCAAATATCTCTTTCAAAAGTAGAATGTCTCAATTAATGCTCAGAAATGGAAATGGATTTGCGCATTAACCTGCCCCAAAAAGATACAAGTGTTCATTTGGAAATCTATGCGCGATCGGCTGCCCACTCGCACGTTCCTAACCTTAGGCCGACCACAGCTTAATGCGCACTGCCCTAGGTGTCATCACCCGGAAACAACTCTACACATACTTCGAGATTGTCCTTGGGCAAAAGAAGTATGGTGTGAATCCCCGGGTATCCTTCCCCTATCCTTCTTTTAGATGACATTGCAAGATTGGCTCCGGAGCAATGCAACTGCTGATTACAATATAGTGCAACTACAACTACCTTGGCGCACTTATTTTCCATTTCTTTGTTGGAACTTATGGCTGGCTAGAAATGATAGGATTTTCACGCAACAATCCCGATCCCAACACAGTCTTATACATTCCTCAGTCCAAGCTGCAACTGAATTTCATTTCCTAGTAGGATCTAACAGCTGGCCCTAGGTTAGGACGCCTCAACTTATATATTGGACATTGCCTCTTGCCCCATATATCAAATTAAACACTGACGGTAGTGCCATTAATAATCCGAGGTTAGCCGGGGTAGGGGATATTTTGCAAGACCAATCGGGAAAATGGATCTCGGGCTTTTCCCTTCACTTGGGCCTCGCATCAAATAATATGGCTGAATTGGCCGCGGTCCGACAAGGATTGGCGATTGCATGGGATATGGGATTCAAGTTCATACAGCTTGAACTTAACTCTAGTGTGGTGCTAAATTGGTTAACTGATCATAATGTAACTTACCCCCCTTATATGTTACTGTTAATGTGTGACTGCAAGAATCTCATGGCACGGGACTGGGAGATTCGGCTGCTTCACGTGTATCGTGAAGCACATGGATGTGCGGATGCGCTGGCGAAGCGAGGAACTCTCCAACAACAATTGTTGACTGTTTATGGGTCATGTCCTGGTTTTGTATATGTGCAATATGTAAGGGATTTGGCAAGCCTCGGAGCTACTAGACTTTGTGCTTGACGGCCCAATGTTGTTGCTATGTAAAACTTTATCTTATAAATAAAACCCCCGTTTCCATAAAAAAAAAAAAAAAATGCCAATATTTTTAATTATCCTTTAAATCTTGAACCTTGGAGTTAATTTCAAAATAACGTGTTATATCTTAAGATAGGTGTTGTAGGGTACCTAACTAAGATTTTGAATTAGTATGGTGAATGATTAAATTTTTAATAATAAAAAAGTGAATGGTCAAAATTAATGAGTTTAATATAGACCTTTAATAAAATTTGAAATAAAATGACAAAACCTTATTATTTAAAAAACTAAAGTCTAGTTCTTTTGTAAATAAAACATGTAGTGACATTTGCAAATTAGGAAGCTTACTTTTTGACTCAATTTTCCATTGAATTTACACAATTTTGTATATTCAATGTATCTAACGTATTCAATTTTTCTACAAATTCAGAGAATTCGTACATCTAATATACACAATTTTCCTTTGAATTTTAAAATTTCTATACATTCAATGTATCCACTATTTTTAAAATTTTCTTCAAATCCAAACAATTTGTACATTTAATGTATACAATTTTTCGTTGAATTTTAAAAAATTATGTACATTCAACATATCCAAAGTGTTTAACTCTTTTTCAAATATAGACAATTTGTACATCTAATGTACACAACTGTCCTTCAAATTTAACAATTTTGTACAATCAACAAATATAATGTATCTAAATTTTTCCTTAAATCCAAACAATCTATAAATATAATGTATACAATTTCCGTTGAATTTTCAGAGTTTTGTACATTCAACGTATTAGACATATCCAAATTTTTCTACAAATTTAGATAATCTGTAATCTAATATACACAATTTTCCATTAAATTAGTAATTTTGTACATTCAATGTATCCAATGTATTTTTCTTCAAATCTAGATAATTTGTACATCTAATGTACACAATTTTCCATTGAATTTTCACGATTTTGTATATTCGATGTGTTAAACATATTCAAATTTTTCTACAAATTTAGGCAATCTGTATATCTAATGTACACAATTTTCCATTGAATTTAATTTTATACATTCAATATATCAAATGTATTTAAGTTTTTCTTCAAATCCAGATAATCTGTGCATTTAATGTACACAATTTCCGTACACAATTTTTCATTGAATTTAACAATTCTATATATTCAACGTATCCAATGTATTTAATTTAATTTTTTCAAAATCTAGACAATTTGTACATCTAATGTACATAATTTTCTGTTGAATTTAACAATTCTATACATTCAACTTGTCCAACGTATTTAAATCTTTTTCAAAATTCAGACAATCTATACCTTTCATGAATCCAACATATTTAATTTTTTTTTTCAAATCTAGACAATTTGTACATTTAATGTACAAATTTTTTTTGTTGAATCTAACAATTCTATACATTCAACCTATCCAATGTATTTAAATATTTATCCAAATCCAAACAATTTGTACATCTAATGAACAAAATTTTCCATTGAATTTTCACGATTTTCTACATTCAACATATTAAACGTATACAAATTTTTCTACAAATCTAGATAATCTATACATCTAATGTACACAATTTTTCATTGAATTTAACAACTTTGTACATTCATCGTATCCAACGCATTTAAATTTTTCTTCAAATCCAGATAATCTGTACATCTAATATACATAATTTTTTGTTGAATTTGAAAATTTCTTATAATTAACGTATCCAAAGTATTTAAATTTGTCTTCAAATCTAGACAATCTGTACATATAATGTACACAATTCTTCATTGAATTTAACAATTCTGTACATTCAATGTATCCAATGTATTTAAAATTTTCTTCAAATCCAAACAATTTGTACATCTAATGTACAAACTGTTACATTGAATTATATCAAAGTAAGTTTTTCATGCACTACAAATCATATAATCCAAGAAACAATTTTATTCAATGTACAACCTGCATCGTGGTGATGAACTTAAAAAAGCCTTATTTTGAATCTGCAAGTGCCCAAACCTTTGGAAACGAAAAAAATAAAAAAATAAAAAACAAAAAAGTGAGTTTTCAACAATCATTTGACTCTTAGAGGGGAAAAAAAAAGTAAAATAAACCCCATCCAAAAGGTACTAGAATCTCATCCATTTTGCTATACAAATTTAGTTTTTCATGAAGCAGACATAAAATGGTGTTATGTCCAGTAAAATCACACATCATTCTTTATCAAGTTAAAAAAAAAAAAGAAAAAAAAAAGAAGACACTATAGATTCATGAAAAATTAAATCTTCACTACGATGAATTGAAAATAAAGGACCAATTAAAAGCAAAATAACTCTCTTATAATACAATGGACCAAGTTTAGGAAAAAAAAAAAAAAAAGTCCTTTATTAATTTCCTTCAATTCAAAACTCAATATGGCCAAATAGTTTATCTATACTATAATCCCAACACCTGTTTGGGCTTGTAAACTAACATAGGTGCAAAAATGCCAAGTAATACAAGTTGCTCTAAGGCCTTTTGTCAAACACCTAGCAAATACAACCAAGAAAGAGAACTTGGTTACTCTATAGGTGCTATAATAGAAGGACACATAATTTCCAGTAACTAAAAAATATTTAGAATATTGGAATCTACAAATTAGAAACATATTGATTCCTCCTATTTGCTATTAGCCCTTCATGGTGCTACCTCAATGCACAAGAAAGATACGAAAATTCCATTGATCTGAATCAAAAAGAAAAAGAAAGAAACAAAGATAGTTAAGGACCATTATTTCATTTAATTATGGCTTAAAAAGACTTGTATGGTTATATAACATTGGTTGTGAACAATAGGAAAATCTAACCAATATAATATTGTCTTCTTATGCTTTGTTTCTGCTTCTCTATTTCATCAATAGACTTAATCTCTATTTCAAGTAATTCAACAGAACAGATAAGAGGGAAAACAAAACTTGAAAATTAAAGTGACATGATTAAGTTTAAAAGATCACGAACCATTAGAACTCAGGTAGAATTTCATCTTGTAGTGTTTTCCCTCATGTCAACAAATAGAGTGGAAAAAGGTTATGAACTGAAATTCCTAAAGTGACTGTAACCCATAATTGAAGAGAATGTTAGAAAAAGAAATTAATACATTTGCTTTGATGAAATTAAATTCTCTACATTGTGAAAAATTCTACGTCACCTCTTGCAGAGAAATTGAATGATTTAATCCAAAAGAGACAAATTAAAAAAAAAAATTGTTCTTTTGAATCAAAGTAGTGTAAGTCTCATTCACAACTCAAATATGAGTCTAATTGACAACTATAATTAAACACATTCAAGGCAATTTATCAAATGACAAAACACCCAACTCTTAACTTTTTAATTAGCACACATTGTTGCTTTCAACAGTATAAATATAAATCTTAATCAAGAGCCAAGCTAATTAGTGAAATTAAATCCTCAAATTGCTTCAAAAACAAATCATGAACTTATGGAAATTATTCTATATAAAAAGAATGCAAATTAAAAATTTTCAAAACTGTGGTGCTTACTGGCTTCTCTTTAAACTTGTTTGGGCCAAAAATCTTCAATTGGGTTTCAGCATTTTCGAATGAAAATACACTTCGTTCTTCAAAAATTTCTTCTAATGAAATGTGATCCTATCAAACCTAAGTATTTCAAAGATGCTAATAGTATTACAAGAAGTGAAATAGATTAAATACCCAAATCAATAATGCCCAAATTTTAAAAGTTAAAAACAAAACTTTATAGGTAACAATTTCAACAATCTGACCATGTGTGAAGACTCTAATTTTTCTTTCTCTTCTTTATAGTCTCAAATCTCTACATCGTTACTCTAGAAGCCCCAATTTTTTCCTGTTTGATATTGAAATGGATTTTATCGTCAACTGCAGTTCTACCTTTCAACAGCATTTGCCAACCAAAAAAAAAAAAAAAAGAAGGAAGAAAAGAAAAGCCAAATAGAATTCAGAGAATGAATATGAAATTGAAATAAGAAGAAAGAATAGAATAATAGCATTAGCCAAAAAAAAAAAAAAAAGGAATATAAAAATCTGAAAAATAAGAATTAGAACTGATTTTTTTTGTTAGAACTTTGTGAAAATTTCTAAGAGAACTTTTCACAAACGGTCAAAATTTAGTTACAAAATTAGTTGTAACCTAAAACTACAACCTTACTCAATATCTTCTTATTGTGGTGAATTTTGGAAAGTCTATCATTGGATTACATTTTCTTATTATATTTTTTACGCTTGCAAAATTTCTAAAAAATTGAAGATCAATAGTTATGTTATCAACAAATTGTTTAAATTGCAAGTTTTTGTAGTTTAAAATTATGCATAAAATATAAACTTATAGATCATATAGCAAATAATATCTTATTGACACAAAAATTTTCATGTGAATTAAGAGTGTAAATAACATGCAATTCAATGATTAGATTTTCAAAATATGTAATAATGTCTATTTTATTGAGTAAGATTGTAGTCTTAGGCTATAACCAATTTTGTAGCTAAATTTTATCATTTACAAACACTTTGCATACTCTTTTGACACTAAACCCACGTCAAACTACACACACAAACCACATAAGGGGTTCAAATACCCACATCCAAACTACACACACAACCCTATATAAGCATATTAAGCAATAGATACAAGAAATTTTCCAGTTTTAATCATGTGTGAAACCATGGCAATTCCTACCAAAAACAAAAATTCATTAAAGGGGGGGAGGGGGGGACAAAAAAAATCACATACTGGTAACTAATGCCAATGTCGAAGAGCATTTACATCAAAGATGTTAAAAGTGCTAAAATGCTATTTTATAGCTCAAAACACTAAAATATGCTCTACATCAAAGGTGCCAAACCTAAGAAGTTTTAGCAACTTGCTACAGTAAGGTGCTACAATTAACACTTATTGTAGCAAGTGGCTATAAATATATATATATATACATATATATATTAAATATATATATTTATATTCTCTCTCTCTCTCTCTCTCTCTCTCTCTCTCTCTCTCTCCAGGTCTCTTTCTCTTTTTCTCTCTGTACCTCTCTGTCTCTCTCTGTCTCCCTCTTTCTCTCTACTCTCTGTCTCCCTCTTTCTCACTGAGGTTAGTGACGGTCTGCCTTGTTGGAGCCACCATGGCTGCGATTCCAATTCCTTCACAACCCCATTTCTCAAATCTCTTTCTTTTCTTCTTTTTTACGCTGCATTTTGTTCTTCTTCTTCCTCTCAAATCTCTTCTTCTTTCTCTCAACTTAGGCAATTCTCTCAAGTGAAACTGTGGCTCACGAGACTTCACTAGAATGTGGTGTGTGATTTTTAGTTTTTTTTTTTTTTTTTAATTTTTTTATTTGAGATTATAAAGCAAATAGTTTTTATATTTTGCTTGCCCTTTTTATTTTTTGATTTCCAATTTTGTTTAATCTATTTTCTGTCGGTGACCTTTGCAAGTTTTCCATTTCCAAATTATTATGTTTCTACTTCACACTCTCTTTTTCATTTTTGGTTTCTTTGTTGATTTATTCAATAGAGACTAAAAATTTTACTTACATTTTTATTTTTAAAAATTGGGTTTTGGGAAAATACCATTTTTTTGCTTTGCTCTTAGTTTATCAATCTTGCTTGTGGTGTGTGTTTGATTAATTCGAATCTAAAATTAGTTCAAAAAGATGATTCTTTTTCTAAAAGATAATAACAAAACTAATATATGTTTTTTTTAATAGTGGGTCCACTTTCAGTGTTTTCATTTTAAGGGTGGTGACATACTAACATTGAGTGGGTGGTGGCTAGCAGTGGCCATGAGGGGGGTTGGTTGGTTTTTCTTAGAGAAGAGAGACACAGAGAAAGAGGTGTCTCATGGAGAATAAAAAGGAATTATAAATAATAAATAAATAATATTTTAATAAAGTGGTAAAAAAAAATTTTTACGTCGGGTGTATCATAAAGTGGAGTGTTAAACTAGATAAAGTAGTATTTTGAGATACTAAATGCTATATTTTTTAACATATTTGATGTGAATGCTCTAAGTTGAATACATTTATAAGGGGGTGTGGAGAGAGAGAGAGAGAGGGGGAGAGAAAGAGAGGTTTTTGGGAAAATAGCCGTTGGAAATTGGAATGGTGGGCCACAATCTTTGTATTTTTTTTGAAAATATACCCCAGAGTTTTCATCTTTTTGAAAATGGCCATCAACTTTCGACTGCTATCTTTGTTTTGGCTTCTTCATTCTTTTAGCAGTCGGACTAAACTTTAGCAGGTGAATTCTTATAAACTCTTATTCAATGTATGTATTTTAGTTGTATATACTCACTACCTTCTCAATACTATTTTATCAAAATAATAATAATAATAATAATAATAATAACACCTTCTAAATACTAGTATATCTAAAAATTTTGAAATTTGAAATTTGAAACTTATCATTATTCAAAAATAAAAAAAATAAAAAGAAAGAAAGAAAGAAGAGTACATTAGTTCTATTCCCACACTTTATTTTTAAAACTTATCATTATCCAAAGTAGTAGTAGTAGTAGTAATAATAATAATAATCTACATGTTACTTCTAAGAAATAATAATCTACACGTTACTTTTGAAAAATAAATTTTTTAAAATCTTAAATTTGAAACAGTCTCCTAAACATTTTTTTTTTAATATTTCAAAAATTGTTCTTAAAAGTGAGGTATAATGTAAAAATTATTATCAGAAAACTAGTTTCACATTCAATTTTTCGAAAATTATTTTCATGTTGTTTTGAAAACAAAAACAAAAATCATCTTATAAAATAAGCCATTAAACGTGCGTATCACATTTTCTTGTTTATCATATATCATACTTATTAATTTTCAAATCAGTTAATATAGATAAACATGGTAAGGTCAGATAGTAGGGATGGCAATGGGGCAGGGTGGGGCTGAAGGATGGGGTCTTCGTCCCCGCCTTTTATGGTTTTGTCTTGTCTCGTCCTTGCTCTGCTTTGCCCCGTGTGACGGGGAAAACTTTCTCACCTCATACTCGCCCCTTGGGGCCCCACGAAGCCTCGCCCCAACCCGTAAAACTCCACTTTTGTTAATTTGCCCTACAACTAGTACAATTTTTTTAATGAAATCTATTTCATTAATAAAAATATACTTGTATAAAAATAAAAATAAAAATATACTTGAAATTACAACTAAATTTATCCCATCAAATCAAATCAAATTTTAGAAAAAATTGAATAATAGATCCAAGTGTTTAACAAGACAATCACAAAAAAAAAAAAAAAAAAAAAAACAAAACAAAACAAAACAAAAATCTCATAGTATAACACATAACAAAATAAACGCAGAGATCCACATTGGGTAGAATAAAATAAGCTAATATTGATATATTTGTTTAAATAGTAGGGTTTTAGGGTATAAAAAATTTACAATTATAACCCTTAATAATGCGGAGCGGGGTGGAGACGGGGAGGGGAGGGGCAAGGCAGGCCTAAAAAGTCTAAATCCATCCCCGCCCCGCCTCGTGGTGCGAACTAAAATCTTGTCCCATTCCCACCCCACCACCTTTACGGGTTAGGGCGAAGCGAGGAGGGGTGGGTTATGCGGAGCGGGGCAAAATTGCCATCCCTACCAGATAGTCTACAATATAAATTAATTTGCAACATAAGATGTTGGTAAAATACTAAAATTAGTTAATGCATTATTTACAACATAGTGGACACTAGATCCATTTTCTTTTGAAACCCAAATGAAATAATATATGGGTTAAAATGGGAAACATAGGCTTGATTTCATTACAGTTCATAGGTGTTTTCTTTTTCCTGTTCATTTCTTATCTAAATCAAGAATTGTATTAAATTATTGAAAGGTACAACTCAACCCTTAGCTGTAACACCCTAAGCTAATTATATAATTAATTCTATGAATTTATATGCATGTTATTATCTTAATTACTTTTAAGTGTATGAAGCTTTGATTTTGTGATGTTATAAAACATATATGTTCTTTTAATGTTATGGATATAACTTTGTATAGGTAAGGATATATATATATATATATATGTATATATGTAAAGTGATATTATTCTTTGTAGAAAAGTGTAAGTGTGAATGCCAAAAAGGTTGAAAAAAGGGGCTGTGATTTTTCTCTCCTTAGCATTATACGTATTAATTCCACCCCAAGTCCACTCTCCCTATCTTCTTTTGCTGCCCCAAAAGTCTTCTCCCTTATCTTTTCTTTTGCTGAGCCAGAAAGTTCAGCCCCTCTTTCTCTACTCCTTTTTCCTTGTTCTTGTTCCTTTCTTCTCTCTTTGCTCTTACACGGCAACGCATCTCCCTCACTCTCTCACCCAAAATCATAGACATCTCTCTAAGAAGAAATTAAGAGCCTAAACGCTAAGGTTTCATCTTCAAAGTGTGTGGGTAAGTAAATTAAACCTCAACTGATTTAGGATGTTTTGATAGTATAATTGTTTTGTTTATTTTCCTTCTTTATTCTCTAATCTGATTTAGAGGCTAAACTTGTGATTCTGTTTTAGTAAGTTGAAAGTGTAATGGTGTTATGGTCTATTGGATGCTTAATAACATATTTTAATGTTTATAGTATTGGTATAAAAATACTCAAGTGATATGAAGGTCAATTGCTATTTGTTGATGATTTTAGTAAGAACATGTGCTGAAGCTGTCACTGTGACAGATTTGATGTCTACAACAAGAAAAATTCGTATTAAATCATATTCTGTGAATTAGGATATTAGGGGTAGTTTTTATGAATTCTGAGACACACATAGTTGTTATGGAAGTGGTCTCACAGCATTTGGATGAGTATAAAAATAATGGTTTAATTTCTAAGTTGCATGAGTTTCTGTCAGGACAAATTTGAACACGTTGCCTTGTATAATTTTTAATAAATTATGGTTTTATTCTTTTATTCCGAAATTTTTATATATACTAGACATACAGGAGAGTAGCTCTGTAAAATTTCATGACATTTGGATGCGTGTGGATAGCCAATTCATATTTTACAAATGGGGCATATGCTGCTGGAATGAGCAGTGAACAACATATGCTACACCTGACTTTGTGGATTTAATTCTCAAGCTAGGGTGAATGTTTTGAGCTATAATTTGATATGCTCATTCTTTGTTTGGATTATATATAAATTTTATTCCCTGGTTTCGCTATGGTTTGGGTGCATAATGTGTTTGATGATTGTATCATATGCTTTAAGGAATCTTGTGTGATGGGAAGTAAGGCTTTTCTTGAGTTTGAGAGTTAGGTTGTAGTTGAAGTATAAGTTTATATGTTAGGAAGAGTTGGTCAGTAATAAGTTTTGGTTTTTCATTTAGGTGGCAAGAACGAGAACACGAACACTTGAGCTCCTTTTGTACAACTCTCTCGTGTCTACTGTTTTCAGGTAAGGGATTCATGACATGTACTTTTGATAAGTGTAAAGATTGTTTAAAAAAGTATTATGCATTAAAGTTTTTAATTAGAGATATTACATATATGCATGATTTAAGTAAAATATGTGTTCGTGAGTTGTTCAATCTTATACACATAATAATTTTAGCATATTGATGTTATTATTTATATCACGAATATAATATTTAAGAATGAAGTGGATATGCTACTGTTGTGAAACATTTATGTATAAGCCAAGTTCTCAGAAAAATGTAGTTTTCAGTTATTCCATTGTTATGATCTGAACTCAGCCAGTAGGGGTTATAGTATTGGTATTTCCATGGAGATTCTGATTGGCCATTATAAGTGGGATTGGCTCTGCTGTACCCGCCTTTGTTGGTAACAGCCAACTTGTGGAGGATGTCAACCTACCCCCATGGTTGAAAATATGTGTTATGATATGATTCCGGAATTACCTAGTATTGTGGGGAATGCTGGATGCCTTGCACTCTGTGCTAGAAGCCTCCCAAAGTTGTGACAAACTTACAATTGGATTAACTAATATGTATTATAAATGAGCTATTAAGCTATTTGAAAATTATAAGAAAAGTATGATGATAAGAAAAATATGTTGAATGTATTATAAGTTTGATGAGAATTTTATTATAAAGTATATTATAGTCTTTTAAAGATAAGATTAATGAATTATGTTTAAGTTCCTTATTATGTCTTTTTATTATTATATGAAAGGAAAATGAAGTATCTTTATCTGAAAGTTCATAAGTTATTTTAAGAACAACATGAATAGTATGAGGCTATTTTATCAAAGCTGGCATATCCATAAAATATTTGATTTACATACATTCTTATTAAAGGCCTATGGAGCTTAAAACCTTACTGGGCTTCGCAGTTCACCCTATTATATTTCAGTGCACAGTTTCTTCCTGGAAGTAGCGAGAGTGTTAGAGGTGGCAAGGATTTTGTGATTCTCATTTGTTAGAATGTATAGTTAGTTCTTATTGTATAGTAGTTTAGCTCTTTTGTTGTATAGGAAGAATCAAGATGTACTTGGCTTTTGAGCACAGATGTAATTCAGTATTTTAGTTTGTTTTGAACCCTAATTGTATATCCTTGGGGTTAGGTTTGTAATAAGAGTTTTGCTAAATGTTTAGCTATGTAATATTTACACAAATATCCTAAGTTTCAACTAGGTGGTAATCTTCCAAGTTCAAAGGAAATGAAATTTCAAGGTTTTCATCATTTTTGTATATTGTGGATTAATGCACGAAAACAAATAGGAATTCAAGAAAAATTCTTGATAAGCCCTTTTAGTTTAAGTTGGTTCGTGTTAGTATTGAGGTAAACTTGATATTAATATGCTGGTCATGTCTAAATCCTGAAGTACAGGTTTGGGTCGTGACATTAGCTATTGTGGCTGACGACATACACAACATACAGTGAATTTTTATCATTTTTTTTATAGGGATGCATGTATGTTATCTAATTTGATTTAGTATTTCTTGGAGAATAGATCCATTTTCTTTTGAAACTCAAACAATATATGGGTTAAAATGGGAAACATAGGCTTGATTTTATAACAATTTATAGGTGTTTTCTTTTTCCAATTCATATCTTATCTAAATCAAGAATTGTATTAAATTATTGAAAGGTACAACTCAACCCTTAGCTATTGTGGCTGACTACATACACAACATACAGTGAATTTGTATCATTTTTTATAGGGACACATGTATGTTATCTAATTTGATTTAGTATATCTTGGAGAATCATATAGTTTTCGATAGTTTATTTTCATAATATTTATAAAAAATTTTAAAGTTGAAATAGTATTCCAAACTTGTTCTTAAAAGTGGGAGCGAAACACATATAATGTAAAAATTATTTTCGTGTTGTTTCGAAAACAAAAACAAAAATCCTACGACCAAAGAGGCTCTCTTATATCTACCACAAGTTGATAATATTTTATTTCCTTATCTAATTATCCAACTTCTAATAACAAAATAAAATCTTGAGAAATTAAATAAGATAGTGTGTTAGTTTAAAGAAAAATAAAACAGAGATTATACATAACATATATACATAGAGAGATAGAGAGAGGGGGATTGAGATAATCACATAACCGAATAATCAAATAAAAATTTTTATTTTAGGGAAATCGCTAGTGTAGGGACTCAATTTGGAGTGGACCCTTAACAATAAAAATTTGTAGAGTGTGGGTAAAAGGGCTTGGCAATATCGAAGTAAATAACGGTTGATATGAAGTTTATAACGAGTAATAGATGACATGAAATTCATCGGAATCTTTTTAAAGAAATTTGGCTAAGTGCTTTTGTAGGGAATAATCATCACTTTGGTTATGTGTTTACAAAGCATACTTGTCCTCGGCTCAGGCCGAGGACCTATTTTTCTTAGAGTTGATAGATATTCTGTTCTTTTTCTTTGGACTGATTCATCTCCGAATCCCCCTTATGTTGGGAATCCTCTTGGTTATATAGTATTGTTTTAGTTAATCTCAGCCGTCCATCTGTCGGTTATCCGGTCACTGTAGATAAGGGTTTGTCCCATCATCTGCTTTTGCAGGCTTTATGTTAGTTCTTAGCCGTCTTTGTAGGCTTTCTATTAGTTGGAGTGACCAAGGCACCTGAGCTCGCTGGTCACTTCACCATCAAAGCGGCCAGAATGTTGGTGAAGTTCATTTAATGGAGGGGAGATATTTTCCCTTTATCAACGTCAGTTTGCCGAGGAGGTGGGCATCCTCGGCGAGACCCCTGGAGGGCCTGGGATTTTCCCTTTTACCCTCGGCCTACCAACTCTCCTCGGCGCGGGCCTTGGGCCGGCTATGGAGTGGGCCGGGGTTGTTTAAACATTTGGGGCCCCACAATAGCCCCTCAAAATTCTGCTGCACAACCTCTAAGGCGGGGAGGAGGATTTTGACTTTCGTCGGCGTGTGTTCGTGCTCTGCTGAGCCTTACTTCTTTGTTATTGTTGTCGTTATTTTAGCTGTTTTTTGCGGCTTTCTTTTGGTGCAAAAGGCCTGTTCGAGGGGTATTTTCTTGTTAGTTCCTCTAGGAGAGGTAGGATTAAATCCCATAGTGTTTTTAATGCTCGTCTTCGCTTGGTTTTCGTCCCTAGTAAGGTTTTTCGTTTAATGCCCAAAGATTGGTTTTTGCCGAAGGTTTAAACCCGTGGTTAGCGTAGAGACCCTGGTTCGGCTTGCCGCGTATATCGCCCTATAGAGACTGATTTCCGTACAGGCTTGGGTCCGAAGACCATGCAAGACCTCGGCCTTTCTCAACACTTAGTATTTCATGAGGGCGTGCTCTTCCTGTTGGCCTAAGCTCCTAGGCTATGCAGTGCACGAAATTTTCTTAACACTTCGTTTCCTTGTTTTCATCTGAAGTATCTGGTTTCCCCATGAGGCTTGGGTCCAAGGACCATGCAATGCCTTGGTTCTGTCCAGTACCTAGTTTTCTCATTTTCATCTGAAGCATCTGGTTTCCCCATGAGGCTTAGGTCCGAGGACCATGCAATGCTTTGGTTCTGTCCAGTACCTAGTTTTCTCATTTTTCATCTGAAGTATCTGGTTTCCCCATGAGGCTTGGGTCCGAGGACCATGCAATGCCTTGGTTCTGTCTAGTACCTAGTTTTCTCATTTTTCATCTGAAGTATCTGGTTTCCCCATGAGGCTTGGGTCCGAGGACCATGCAATGCCTTAATTCTGTTTAGTACCTAGTTTTCTCATTTTCATCTAAAGTATCTGGTTTCCCCATGAGGCTTGGGTCCGAGGACCATGCAATGCCTCGGTTCTGTCCAGTACCTAGTTTTCTCATTTTTCATCTGAAGTATCTGGTTTCCCCATGAGGCTTGGGTTCGAGGACCATGCAATGCCTTGGTTCTGTCCAGTACCTAGTTTTCTCATTTTTATCTGAAGTATCTGGTTTCCCCATGAGGCTTGGGTCCGAGGATCATACAATGCCTTGGTTCTGTCCAGTACCTAGTTTTCTCATTTTTCATCTGAAGTATCTGGTTTCCCCATAAGACTTGGGTCCGAGGACCATGCAATGCCTTGGTTCTGTCCAGTACCTAGTTTTCTCATTTTTCATCTGAAGTATCTGGTTTCCCCATGAGGCTTGGGTCCGAGGACCATGTAATGCCTTAGTTCTATCCAGTACCTAGTTTTCTCATTTTTCATCTGAAGTATCTGGTTTCCCCATGAGACTTGGGTCCGAGGACCATGCAATGCCTTGATTCTGTCCAGTACCTAGTTTTCTCATTCATTTTTTTTTACTATCTTTTCTATTTACCCGTAGCCATTTAATTCTACATCGCTATAATCTATAATAAACATTAATTAAATACACTTTCACGCAACATAATGATACACGCAAGCTGGAGTTGGGGTAGGATAAGACTCTGTTCCGTTTTACCTCTTCGTTTGACGTGACTCTTCTGATCACGAAGCATCTCTTGCATCGATTGAGTAATGCGTTTTGACGATTCGGTGTCTCTGCATTAATGAGGCGCCTCCTCATTAATGTCAGTCGTGAATCTGCGAGGATCTAACGGTTGACAAGCCCCTTGGAATTTGGGGCAGAATTATTGCCTCCGGAAATCTCGCCCTGGGATTTATTGCAGACTGGCCCTCGCCCATATTCCGCCTTCTATATAAGGTGTCTCTAGGGTAACCTTCTTCTTCACACTTGCCAAACACTCGTCCTAAATTTCTCCAACAATACTGCCCAAAAACTTTGCGAGACACAGCCATTTGAGCCCCTTCGAATGAATCGGCCCTGGGAAAGGGCGGTCCCGAGGATGCACAGCCCCCCTCAGGAGCCGAGGATGACACTCCGACCCTGGACGTCACGTTGGGGTTGGGGTAGGAGAAGTCCGAAGATTCTCCTTCTTTTCAACCTAACCAGAAGTGGATCCCTCCCTGCCGTCTGGAGGAGGATTCAAAAAGAACGTAACCTCCTTCCCTTGGGTATGGGTCGCTGACCCTCCAAGCCGGCAACGATGGGGGTGGGAGGAAAATCAAGCGGAATCCAGAAGTGGGGACGTCCTACGCCGCGGCCTCTTCCGCCTCCCATGTTGTCTTCTTTTTTCTTTTTCCCTTTTATCTCTTCTATTTCCATCTCCCAACCAGTCTCCCCCTCTTCATTTCCTCTTCTCTTACTTCTCTTCTTTCTATCTTTTGTTCTTCTGCCAACTTTGTTTCCTATCTTTCCTCCTCTCTTCCTTCACTTCTTTCTTTTGTTCCTCAACGAGCTTTCTTTTCTATCTTTTGTTCCTCTGCCAGCTTTGTTAGGCGTCCGCCTTTGTAGTTAGCTTTAGAACAAGCCCCATGGGCATCACTTGTAAGAGATGTAACTTTTTCTTCATATATTAATAAAGAAGTAGACTTGTTTTGTACTATTTTTTTTTTACTTTTCGCATACTCTTGTTTCTTGTGATTGTAGACCTCTGAACGAATGTTGTTACTGTAAACTGTGTTGTTCTTGATTGATGATTTTTTTTTTTTTTTTTTACACCAACCGCCGCACTTGCTAGCGCACAAGTCCTTCCCACAGACGGCGCCAATTGTAGGGACTCAATTTGGAGTGGACCCTTAACAATAAAAATTTGTAGAGTGTGGGTAAAAGAGCTTGGCAATATCGAATAAATAACGGTTGATATGAAGTTTATAATGAGTAATAGATGACATGAAATTCATCGGAATCTTCTCAAAGAAATTTGGCTAAGTGCTTTTGTAGGGAATAATCATCACTTTGGTTATGTGTTTACGAAGCATACTTGTCCTCGGCTCAGGCCGAGAACCTATTTTTCTTAGAGTTGATAGATATTCGGTTCTTTTTCTTTGGACTGATTCATCTCCGAATCCCCCTTATGTTGGGAATCCTCTTGGTTATATAGTATTGTTTTAGTTAATCTCAGCCGTCCATCTGTCGGTTATCCGGTCACTGTAGATAAGGGTTTGTCCCATCATCTGCTTTTGCAGGTTTTATGTTAGTTCTCAGCCGTCTTTGCAGGCTTTCTATTAGTTGGAGTGACCAAGGCACCTAGGCTCGCTGGTCACTTCACCATCAAAGCGGCCAGAATGTTGGTGAAGTTCATTTAATGGAGGGGAGATATTTTCCCTTTATCAACGTCAGTTCGCCGAGGAGGTGGGCATCCTCGGCGAGACCCCTGGAGGGCCTGGGATTTTCCCTTTTACCCTCGGCTTACCAACTCTCCTCGGCGCGGGCCTTGGGCTGGCTATGGAGTGGGCCGGGGGTGTTTAAACATTTGGGGCCCCATAGCTAGTAAACTTTATTTGTTCATAATCAAAATATGAAATTGGGAAGAGAAAAGTGGCATAATGCCTTCTTTTTCTCTCATGCAACTGCTAGCAAGTGCTATGGCAATTCTAGAACATCGCAAAGAAAAACTAGAAAAAAAAATTAATGAAAACTTTCTTAAGTTGGAATAATATCTTCAAGTATTCCCGTGAGTCGTAACCTTTTCAAAGTGTACAAAATTGCTTCCTTCATTACGTATGGATGTAGTCCAAAGCCAAGCATGACTTCTTCAAGATAGCATCTTCAACGCTAATTTAAAATTAACTAGGAAGCTGATATGCATTTTTAATTAGAGGTGGCAAATTAAGCCCAAACCCATTTGCCCACCCAAACCTACCACTCTAATTGAACCCAAACCTACCCAATTATTAGTTGGGTTAAATAAGCATCAACCCAATTAGACCCAATGATTATTAGGTTTTAACTAAAAACCCATTGAGTCCTATTTAACCCAAAAATAATATACCCAAATTCAACCCAGCCCTTCCCATTAAAAAAAAAAAAAAAAAAAACCTCAGACGTTCTAGTTTCAAGGTTTTCATTTTCCTTAATTTTCTTAGCCTCCAAACACTTCTCTTTCTCTTGCTCTTTATTTCTCTCTCTAGCTCACATAGATAGGGATGTCAAATGGAACAAAGAGATTCGAAAACACCAAGTCCGACTCCGGTTTTTTGTTATCCAAGGCGTCCCCATTGAGCACCGTTGACTTAGCGAGTTTCTCCAAGCTTGCCGCCCAGAACTCGCTCTCGACTCACTTCTCGGCCTTCTGCTCCTCCACGAACTTCCTCTGCTTCCCCAATTTAGCACCAAGTCTCGAGAAGCACGACAAAGGCTTGAACTTTGCCGGGTACGCGAACTGGAACTTCACCAACTATGGCACCGATTGGCTCGGCAGAGCCGACTCGTTCAAGACCTACTCCAGCGACCAGAACTTGCCAGTGGACTCGTTCCGCCGATAAAGCCAGGACTCCATTGGTCACAAGCACAAATTCAACAACTATGCATCGAACGGAAACATGGTGGACTAGGGTTTCAATGGCTATGCCACTGGCTCCATCGGCCGTTCTAGCAAGTTCGCGAAGTCCGACTCAATCAATGCACGTTGGATTTTCTCGAGAAAGTTAGAGAGGGATTTTCTTGGAAAAGTTAGAAAGGGAAATCAAACTGAGAGAGAGAGAGAGAAAGAAAGAGCAGAAGTGAAAGTTTTTCGATTTAATGGCATTTTAGTAATTTTGATAATTGGGTAATTGAGTGAGTTGGGGTTTACTCATAATAATTGGGTTGAATGTGATTTCGGTTAAAAGTAATTAGTTAAATGAATTTTAATGGGTAAATGAGTTTTATATACTTAACTCAATTATGCCCACCCCAAACCTCTGCAAACTCACCCATTTGACATCCCTATTTTTAATTATATATTACTAGCAAATAATTTTTGATGAACTACTAGCAAATAATTAATACTACATTGAAAGCCTATTCAAACCCACTTTTTAATACAGAATATAATATATATATATATATATATTTTTTTTTTTTTGAATAGTGGGTCCATTGAAACCTAAATGATAACAAAATACACTTCTTTTTCTTTTTTTTTGATAAGCTGCAATTGCATTAAATTAAGAAGGAAGAACAGAAGGACAATCTGCATTACAAGCTAACCATTAGGGAGGGGGCAGATTGTCATAACTGAAACAAAAAAGAAACAAGAAGAAGATAAAGCTAGCTTAGCAGCATTATGTGCTGGAACATTACAAAGTCTATTAACCCAGACAAAGGAACAACTAACAAAGGATGGTGTGAGATTCTGGAAATTTAACTGCGCAGACATTGTTTGTGTGCTGCGACTTCCTACTATTGCTTATTCTTTTAATTTGCTGCAAAGTCGTAGCAGCTCCTGCACCACTCCATCAATCTCTTCATCTCCCTTATTTTCGATGTTCTCCTTCAATTCTTTTGCCTTCCTCTTTGTAGTATTCTCCAAAAGTACCTTCCTAATCACCTTTGCGACCTCTTCTCTTTCAAGCCTCCCTTTCGTGTCTCTCTTCACTTCTACACCTGCACCTATTGCCTCCACCAGCCTAGCATTCACTGGCTGATCAAGATGCATTGGCATGGCTATAATTGGAACCCCAAACTTCATGCTCTCCATCACAGAACTCCATCCACAATGACTCACAAACCCACCGATGCTAGAGTGCTTTAAAATCGTTTTTTGTGGTGCCCATCCCTCTACAACCATTCCCCTATCTCCAACCCTATCAAGAAAACCTTTTGGAAGTGACATTTGAAGATTGACTTTCTCACCTCGAGGGAATCTCACTACCCATATGAAGGTTACCATGCTGAGCTCTAGCCCATAAGCTATCTCTTCCATTTCCTCCTTGGACAAAAAATACTCGCTGCCAAACGAAACAAACACAGCCGATGATGGTTCCTTGTCATTAAGCCACTCTATGATTTCCTTTTTCTCATCTTCTTCAACGGGGTCTTGAACAAGTGGACCGACCGGTACAATCTTCTTCTTCGCTAAAACAGAGAGATAATCAATATGCTTAGCCTCGAGTTCTATAAAAGTTCTGATCAAAACGATTTCAGAAGATTGTTGGAAGCATTCTCGTATTCGATCCCCATCGTCAGTATCATTTGCGAACTTACCAACCTCATAATCCTGAAGATAAATTTCTGGAGAAGGATATTCAACACCAGGGTTTTTGGCAAGGTGCATACAAAAAGATGTTATTGTAGCACTCATGACCACGAAATCGACGGCTGGAATATTTTGTGACTGAGCTAGTGATGGTGCCAATATCTGAAGAAAATCATAAATAACCAAATCAGGCTTTAGTTGCGTTAAAATGGTGGTGATGTTTGGGCTAGCCATGTCCATGGCCTTTTTGAGTGTGGGCATGAGATGGGGTGGCAAGCCATTGGTTGTGTGGTAGTGTGGTGGAAGCTCAGGTAAGGATGGAAGATGGAGTTCCACAAGTTCTATTGAAAGTGAATCCTTTTCAGATAGTTGTTGGTTGACGGGGCCAAGGTTTATAGGTGTAGTACAAAAATAAATATGAATGTTTCTAGTTGTGAGCTTCTTGGCTAGCTCTAGGAAGGGTGATATATGGCCATGAGCTAACCATGGGAGCATTAAGACGCTAATAGTATTGTGTGTAGCTTCCATTCTCAATTTCCTGCTCGGCTATTGTTTTTGGTTTTGTTTTGGGGACAGATACATGTATCGTAGGAGAGGAGGAAAAGCGTAAGAAGAGACGTAAGCATATGTATGTAAAATTTCTGTGAATTTCTGTGAGCTCGGTAAAATTTTTGGTAATTAAATCAAAGATCTGGGTTTTAAACTTTGTTTATATCACAAACTGATTAATATTTTAACTTAATAATAAAAAACAAAACAAAAAAGAATATGAAGAAAGTAGGTAAGACTGGTAATAGAAAAGTTAGAAACGTTAACTCTGGTCTAAACTAAAATAAGGGTGTGAAGAAAGTAGGTAAGAGTCTAGGCCTGTTCAAGGATATACCGGCACCGACGAAACCGGTCTGACCGCACCGCCCCACCCCACTCAAAGCCCCTCCGGAGGTTGCTGGCAGGTGATAGGCGGTGGATTTTCAGTGCCGACGTCGGACCGGTGCGGCCATCGGCGCCGAGATGTGCACAATGACAAAGACCGAAACGACACGAGCATGTTTTATATATATATATATATATGTTAATATGTATAAGAAAAACTGAAGAAGAAGAAGAGGCCTAATGTTCTAAGAACCAGAAGAGGTAACGTTCATCCATGAAGAGGGTCGTTCTTATAAAAAAAAAATTTTGAATTCTTATGCATGAACGTACAGGTCTAACGTCCTTATCAAAAAAAAAATTTAATTTAAAAAGGAAGTTAACGTGTGTGAGGCTGTGAGCTACTTTTCTCCGTTCAAAACGTGTGTCAGGAGGAAATATTAGAGTGGTCTTGTCTATAAGTCTGTGCCTCTCAGATACATTTTTTGAAAAAAAAGATATTAAAAATGTTGTATGGCTGTATGGGCTAGTGGGTAACAGTCATGCCCCTTGACTTTTTTGAAAAAAAAAATTGAAAGAATAAAAAAATGCCGCATGGGTTAACCATTCTCTTGCCACTTACGTTTTCTAAAAAAAATAAAAAATAAAAAACGATGCCTGTCACTGTTTGAATAAGTTAATTGTTTTCTACTCAACTACTCTCATCAGTCATTTCTCCCTTAACTTTCATTTCTCCTTTTCACTCTTTAGACTTCGGCACTTTTAAGTCATTGTATAAGATTTTTTTTTTCCGTATCAAATAAAAAAAAAAAAAGATTTTTTTTTTCTTGTTTTTTCTCAGCCGCACACCGTACCCAGTTGTCTAACACTCTAACTTGTCTCTTTCTTTCTTTTTTAGACTTTTGCTCTCAAAGCTACATAAATAAAATAGATCTTACAAGATCCAAACTATTATTATTTTTTTGAACAAAAGATCCAAATTTAACTTGGTTATATTATCAAAATTTTTTAATGGAAATTATAGAATTTTCACATGTGACGTCTATTACATGATGTAATTTATCATATATCTCTTATTTAGCAATAAAAAAACGATACAATAAAGTCAACTAGAATTGATATGTTATATTACCAAATTCAATCTAACTAGCTAGTGAATGTATAGGAAAGTTCAATAAAATATAATTTTATCTCTCTTTTCTAATTGGCATATAAATATGAAAATTTGTTAATTTATTTTTGAAAGAAATTTGTTAATTGTAATAGTCATAAATAGCTATTTATTTAAATTATGTTTGTATATGAAATTTTATAAATATGTTAGTGTGGGGCCCAAATACTTTGAAACCCCGGCCCACTTCACATCTGGCCCAAGGTTCGTGCCGAGGAGGGTACAAAGTCCGAGGATGAGCGGGAGAAGCCCAAGTCATCCGAGACCTCGCCGAGGACGCTCACGTCCTCGACAAACCAACATTGAAGGGAATGAGCAGTCACTCACTCATTAAATGCACGCCATCAACACTTTGTTCACATCAATGGTGAATTGACCAGCCAACAGTGTTGCCTTGGTCACTTCAACTAACAGAAAACCTGCAAAGGCGGCTGATAGGACAAGCCCTCAGACACAAGTCCAGATGGCCTACAAATGGACGGCAGGGATCAACTAAACAAGACTATATAATAGATAGAATCCCCAAAGTAACAGACCCCCTTAGATGGATAGAGGGGGGGAGCTTTTCTTTCTTTTAGGGTGTTTAAAGGACAACCATTGTATTCATTAGTTCTAAGGAAAAGAGCTCCTCGGACTGGGCCGAGGACGAACTTTCCTCAAGAACACTTAGTCAATTTTAGTTACCCTTCTTGTAAGCCCACATCGACTGTTATCTTTCTTGCTAGTGTCTGGCCCTTCTACCTACTCTCTACAAATTTATTGTATGGGGGTTGCCCGAAACGGGTCCCTACAATTGACGCCGTCTATGGGAAGGACTTGTGTACTAGCAAGTGCGATGGTTGGTATGAAAAGATCAAGAGCAATACGTCTTTCAAAAAAAAAGAAGAAAAAAAAATACAGTCTACAGCAACAATATTCGTTTTGAAGGCAACAATCACAAGAAATGAAAAGATGCGAGAAATAAAAGAGATGAAATGGGTCTACTTCTTTATTAATATATGAAGAAAAGTTACATCTTACAGCAGGTGCCCATGCAGGCTTGTTCTAAAGCTAACTACAAAGATAGATGCCCATGCAGGCTTGATTTAGAGCTAACTAGAAAGAAAAACGTCTAAACAGGCTTGTGCTGAAGCTAGAGAAGAGGAAAAGGTGAGAGGCCTAGGCAGACTTGTTTTAAAGCCAAGTTAAGCGACGGAGGGAGAGGTGGAGATAGGCCTATGTTAAAACTGTCCACAGCTCCTCAACCAACACTTGCGGCGCAAGGAAGGGGAAGGAAGAATAGGCCGCGACGCCTGGCGATTCCACCTCAAGGGTCCGCTTGGTTTCCTCCCAATCCCACAACGATTGGGAGCCAGCGAATCACTATCAGCCTGGAGGGCTGACAGATCCAAATTCGGAGGGGAAACGTTACGTTCCTTTTGGATACCCTTCCAAACGGCAAGGGGAGTTCCATCTCTGGCTAGGTTGAAAAGAAGAAGGATCTTCGGCCTCTTCCTACCCCACCCTCAGCATGATGTCTAGGGTCGGGGTGCCATCCTCGGCTCCTGAAAGGGGATAGGCTTCCTCATCACTGCCCTTTCCCAGGGCCACTTTGTTTCGTGGGGCACGAGCTATTATTTTGGCAAAGCCCTTGACACGTCCAGAGAACAGTGCGTTTGGGAGATATGAACTTAAATGTTTGTGAAGTTTGAAGAAAAGGATCGTCCCAGAAATGCCTTATATAGAAGGCAAAAATTGGTGAAAGCCAGCGCGCACAAAATCCTAAGGAGAAATTACCGGAGGCAATAACTCCGCCCAATTTCCAAGAGGCTTATCCGCTGCTGGACCTTCGTAAATCTGCAAGGACATTAATGAGGAGGCGCCTCGCGCATTGAAGCGTCAAGCGCGTTACTTGAATAGCCCAAAAGACGCCTCGTAATCAGAAGAGGCACGCTAGACGAAGAGGCTAGACCAAAAAAGGGTCCCCTCCTCGGCAGAGCAGGTCCAGAACTAGGTACTAGATAGAACCAAGGCCTTGCATGGTTTTCGGACTCAAGCCTATGGGGAAACTAGTTACTTCAGAACACAAATGTTAGACAGAACGTAGGCCTTGCATAGTCCTCGGACTCTAGCCTCTAGGGAAACTAACTACTAAAGAAGAACTAGGTACTAGACAGAACTAAGGCCTTGTATGGTTCTCGGACTCAAGCCTATGGGGAAACTAGTTACTTCAGAACACAAGTGTTAGACAGAACCTAGACGTTGCATGGTCCTCCGACTTAAGCCTCTAGGGAAACTAACTACTAAAGAAGAACTAGGTACTAGACAGAACTAAGGCCTTGCATGGTCCTCGGACTCAAGCCTATGGGGAAACTAGTTACTTCAGAACACAAGTGTTAGACAGAACCTAGGCGTTGCATGATCCTCGGACTCAAGCCTCTGGGGAAACTAACTACTAAAGAAGAACTAGGTACTAGACAGAACCAAGGCCTTGCATGGTCCTCGGACTCAAGCCTATGGGGAAACTAGTTACTTCAGAAGACAAGTGTTAGACAGAACCTAGGCGTTACATGGTCCTCAGACTCAAGCCTCTGGGGAAACTAACTACTAAAGAAGAACTAGGTACTAGACAGAACCAAGACCTTGTATGGTCCTCGGACTCAAGCCTATGAGGAAACTAGTTACTTCAGAAGACAAGTGTTAGACAGAACCTAGGCGTTGCATGGTCCTCGGACTCAAGCCTCTGGGGAAACTAACTACTAAAGAAGAACTAGGTACTAGACAGAACCAAGGTCTTGCATGGTCCTCGGACTCAAGCCTATGAGGAAACTAGTTACTTCAGAAGACAAGTGTTAGACAGAACCTAGGCATTGCATGGTCCTCGGACTCAAGCCTCTAGGAAAACTAACTACTAAAGAAGAATTAGGTACTAGACAGAACCAAGGCCTTGCATGGTCCTCAGACTCAAGCCTATGGAGAAACTAGTTACTTCAGAAGACAAGTGTTAGACAGAACCTAGGCGTTGCATGGTCTTCAGACTCAAGCCTCTGGGGAAATTAACTACTAAAGAAGAACTAGGTACTAGACAGAATCAAGACCTTGCATGGTCTTCGGACTCAAGCCTATGGGGAAACTAGTTACTTCAGAAGACAAGTGTTAGACAGAACCTAGGCGTTGCATGGTTCTCGGACTCAAGCCTCTGGTGAAACTAACTACTAAAGAAGAACTAGGTACTAGACAAAACCAAGGCCTTACATGGTCCTCGGACTCAAGCCTATGGGGAAACTAGTTACTTCAGAACCCAAGTGTAAAGCAGAGCCTGGGTCTTATATGTTTCTCGGCGTCAAACCTATAAGGAAACTAGCTGCGTCAAGAGAACCCAAGTATTAGACAGAACCAAGGTCTTGCATGGTCCAAGGACTCAAACCTATGGGGAAACTAATCACTTTAGGAGGATCTAAGCACTGGACAAAACCAAGGTCTTGTGTTGACCGTGGGCCCAGACCTACAACGAAGCTGACCACTTAGGTACTAATGGTGAGCGCTGCAGGGGACGACGATCAGTGTAGTCGGCCGAGGCGTAATTGAAGCCAGTATCGTACAAGTGATGTGTGCATACATGTATAATATAATACAAACAAAGCGAATAAAAGGAAACAAAATATGCACTTTACTGAGTCTTTAAAAAAGGAGCTTTACAAGGCAAATATGCTAACACAATAATAAAAAATAAAAATAAAAAAGAGAACAGAAAACAGGGCAGAGACGCAACAGGGGATCACTCTTTCAGCTCTATCTCAACTCCCCCCTCAGGGGGCTGGGCAGAAGAGGTCTCAGAATCCTTAAGGCCTTCGCCTGGGGCTGCAGCCTGAGAAGGTTCAGCTGGGTGGGGTACCTCCTCTACAAGGAGTGCTTGGACATCAGCTGAAGAGTCTACAATTTCTCCAAGTGCATCAGCAATGGGACCTTGGCTTGCCTCAACGTTCCCAGAAGGATCAACTTCCTTGGTGGGCTCACCCAGAGTAAGGGTAGCTGGGGTACCTTCCTCAAAAACAACCCCAACACCCACGGCAGCCACCTCGGCCTCAAAACTTGGAGGGGCAGTCTCACAGATGGCAGGAGGATAATATACGTTCTCCGCCCTCCACAGGTTAGACGAGGCTTCAACCCCAGCCTGTGTAAGGGTCTCATTCCAAACTTGGGAACAGTAAAGTCTGCACACTCCAAGCACTTGGGCTTTAAGGCTGTCTTCTGTTTCAGCCGCTCCTTCCTTATAGGCATCCTGCACAGCCTTGTCTTTGGAGGCCTCAGCCTCAGCCTTGGCAGATTTAACCTCTTCCTTGGCTTTTAAAGCCTCATCCCTGGCAAACTCCGCAGCGCCTTTAGCCTTATCTGCTTCAAGCACCCTCTCCTCTAGGGTCACGATCTTCTCTCTGGCTGCCTTCAGCTGATCCTCGGCCTTGAGCAGGTTGTCCGTTTGATCTAGAGCTAGTTTTTTAGCAACAGCAAGGGCCGACTCAGCAGTGTCTCGGGCCGCCTTCATCTCCTTCAACTGGTCCATAGCCTTTTTAAGGTTGGCCTTGGAAGCATTGAGGGCCTGTACAGTGTCCGACAGCTTGGTGCGCTCTGAGCCAGCGACCTGGCTCTGGCTACTGGCTATGTCCTCCAGCCTAAAAGTAGCCTGAATAGCCTACCAATTGAAACTATTGTGCAACAGATAAGGAGCCATGGAAGGTCAAGAAAATCACAAGCAATTAGGAAACTTACCATGCCCAAGTATTACTTAAGGCCGAGGAAGACCTCCTCGCTCCTCAAAGCCTCTAGCTAGGCCATGTCCGTAGGGAGTAGCAAGGACCTCTCCAATGCGTCGGCCACGAGCGCACCTTCGCCCCTTGAAGGTTCCTAAGGGAGACATCATCCGTCAGAGGCCCCTCATAGAGCATAGGGGTAGGAAGCCAAGCCTGGACCCCGACCTGGATAGAGGCTTGCTTCTCTTGGCCTCGGCGCCCTATCTTTAGCTGTTTTGATGACAGCAGACCATCGCCACCACCTCGGGAGGGATCAGACTCTTCGCCCCTCTAGGTCTCTTGCCTTTGTCCTTCTTCAGCGGAGGACTAGCGGACTTGGACCTAGGCGTCGAACTCTGTTGGGGTGGGGGAGGGGGAAGCTCGAGAGGAGACTTCCCCGGCGTATCCCTCCCCGGCTGCCCCTCAATCAGTGCCAGTAAGCTCTTTTGGGGCCACTTCTTGAAACTCATCTTCGACTGAGGAGTGACTTCTTCAGACAGAAAGTCCGCTTCAGTTAAGCTAGGGTCACCTAAATCATCGGCAGGGTCCTCGGGCGAATGGGGCTGGTCGAACACGCCAAACTCGTCCCCAGACAGACCTGAGTCAGCAACCTTCTCTTCCCCTTCAACCTCAGCAGCTTGAGCCAACGAAGAAGTACCTACCAACGGTACGCCCTCAGGAATGAGAGACCTTTTGGGAATGAAAAACCCATTCTCGACTATGGTGATGCTACGCAGCCAAGGATCTCCAGCTCGAATCACGTGCCTCAGAGCCGAGAACGATTTTTGGATCGAGACGTATCCTAAGACCACGTGGGCGGCTCTAACTTGGTTGTCGTCTCTATTCACAGAGATCTTCGACCTCAGTACCGTCTCCAAGTCTTCTTTATTAACCTGGCTGAAGTGACGCTCAGAAGCACGCGGATCTGCATAAAAGAAAGCAAGTCCCTGTCAAAATCCAAGTGAAGCAGGACACTAAAGCACAAAAAACTGAAAACGCTCTCCTAGTCTAGATGCCCCACCTGGTGTACCCTCCACTGTTGGGCATGGAAGGCCCTCATGCCATTCCCCAGACACAATGAGAAAGTCTTTGTTCAGACCCTTACTGGACTCAGGGAGGCACTGGATGAGCCGGACCCTATCGTCCCTTGTCTTCATGTAATAAAACTTTTCTTTCAGGTGCTGGAGTTTGTAGCACCAGTTCACATCATGATGGGTTAACCTCAGCCCCATCTTCTCATTCAAAGCATCCACACAGCCTAAAATCCTAAATATATTAGTAGCGCATTAAGTAGGAGATAGGCCGAAGTGCCTAAGATAGTCCCTTATCACCAGCCCCATGGGGATCCTCATTCCGCCCTCCAGAAAGGCGATTATAGGAATTGCCACCTCACCCTCTTTCCTACTCGAACTCAATTCCCCCTCTCTGCAGTACCTCAAGCCCACCGTAGCGGGGATCCTATGATCGGCAACGAATTTGTCCATTAACTCCTCAAACTCAACTAACTTCTTAAGCCTACCCATCCTAGAGAACTAACAAGGAACTCAAGTGAACAGTACGAATTAGAGAAAGGAGAGGACTTACGGAAACGAGGGAAAGCTCCTCGGGCAAGCTTTTTGTGCTATAGAGAGTTGCAAGTACAGTTGGATATGTGACCAAATTCGGGGTAGATGCGCAGGATCTCTTGAATGCAAAAGTGAAAGGACGAACTAGTTCAACTGGGTATATATATACCCCTAATTGAAAAATAACCGCATGGACTTTCCCGCCCAATGGGCCAGGAGCATCCCCACCGTCCATTCATCATCGCACCATTGAACGTGGGAGGCACAGAGCCGTCGAAATTTAATGAAGGCACACTCCAGATACCAAAACGCCAGGAACGTCCCCTGGGCAGTTGAAGGGATTGTGACACTGACAGAAAGACAAGGCTTGACAGGCCAGGACATTGGCCCGAGAACATCAAAATCCTCCTCCCCTCTCAAGAGGCCGGGCAGCAGAATTTTGAGGGGCTATTGTGGAGCCCAAATACTTTGCAACCCCGGCCCACTCCACATCTAGCCCAAGGTTCGTGCCGAGGAGGGTACAAAGTCCGACGATGAGCGGGAGAAGCCCAAGTCATCCGGGACCTCGCCGAGGACGCTCACGTCCTTGGTAAACCGACATTGAAGGGAAGGAGCAGTCACTCATTCATTAAATGCACGCCATCAACACTCTGGTCGCATCAATAGTGAATTGACCAGCCAACAATGTTGCCTTGGTTACTTCAACTAACAGAAAGCCTACAAAGGCGGCTGATAGGACAAGCTCTCAGATACAAGTCCAGATGGCCTACAAATGGACGGCAGGGATCAACTAAACAAGACTATATAATAGATAGAATTTCCAAAGTAACAGGCCCCCTTGGATGGAGAGAGGGGGGGAGCTTTTCTTTCTTTTAGGGTGTTTAAAGAACAACCATTGTATTCATTAGTTCTAAGGGAAAGAGCTCCTCGGACTGGGCCGAGGACAAACTTTCCTCAAGAACACTTAGTCAATTTTAGTTACCCTTCTTGTAAGCCCACATCGATTGTTGTCTTTCTTGCTAGTGTTTGGCCCTTCTACCCACTTTCTACAAATTTATTGTATCGGGGTTGCCGGAAACGGGTCCCTACAGTTAGTATGTGGTTTAGAAAGTGAGCACATTTCATTTTTTTATTGTAAGTTGTAGCCAAATTTTGTTCTAAAAATTACCTTCTTTTGAAAAAAAAAAAGGTGATACCTAGAGATACAGCGTACATTTGGAACTATGCTAGTCTAGAGCATTCACAACCTATATGCAAAATTTTATCCAACTTTTCTAGCAAAAAACCACTTTTTAATTTCTTATTTTCAATTTCATTTATCCATTTTTCAAATACATGCTACACCTCGTTCTTCATTTTCTTATAGATTCAATCAAAATATTTTATCTATATATTAGAGAATAGAAGGAGTGGAGAGATAATAATTTAGAAGAAAAAAAAATAGTTGGAAAAGGTTCCAGAAAAAGTTACAATGCTCCTCAAGCCTTTATTTATATATATATATATATATATATATTTTGGCAGCGTGCCTAAGCTTGTTGAGTAGTACAGTTTTTTGCAAAAGAAATGATCATGTTTTAATTTCTTGGTAAAAATTAAAAACTCAGCTTATTTTATTGTGTAGTTTATTTTTATTACTATTTATGAGTCTCATTTTATTTTTTAATACTATTCATGAGTTTCACTATATTATTTCAATTAACTTTTACTTTTATCTACAATATTTTTAGTAAAAAAATTTTAATTTCAACAAAATAAGCGAATCTTTAACTGACCTTAAATAGGGTGCTAATTTGGCATTGAATCGGTGACCGCTGCTAGAGTAATGTCACATCAACTTCCTATTTCCACTAGAACCAGCTTGGAAAACTCAAGCTTTCTATTTACTTCAAACAAACAAACCCAAAAAAAAAAAAAAAAAAAAAAACGAAAAGATGACTTGTTGCACATATAAATAAATAAATAAATAAATATATATATATATATATATATATAAAAGTAAAAGTGTGTATGGTGTGAATTTCAGCTCAAAAAGTGAGCGTTCTTCAGTTCTTTTTGAAGAGAATAAAAAGAGATTTTTTTTTTTTCTTGTCAAATGCAAGCTGTGTGGCCCGCTCCGCCACTTAGAGTAAGAAAAGAAAGACAGAATATTCTTTTAGTACGTTTGGTATTCTGGAGATTTTAGGTAGGATGAAAAATGGGATTTGGTATTCTAGAGATTTTAGGTAGAATGAAAAATGGGAGAAGGGAAAGGGGGAGACTAATTCAAATTTTCCACCATTTGCTAAGAAAGAGATTTTGGTTTTGGTAGAAAGAAAATAGGGCTGGGGAGCATAGTCTTGACATGGTTTTAAAAATCGGACCACACCGGCCGGTTCAACCGGTTCAATCAGGAACCAAATGTTGGGATAAATTCTCGTCTATGTGTGAATTAATTAAATTAAATATAACCCAAGTAACAAAGTAAATAGAAATCTATGGAAGCAATAAAAAAAAAATCAACCAACAAGAATACCAAGAAATTACATGAAAAACCCTCTAGTGTAGAGGGAAAAACCATGAGGCAAATCCAATCAATCTACTATAATAAAATAGAGATTACAACAATCAAGTTATACCCAAACCTGAGTTCACAATAAATTGGTAAAATACAATAATGTCTCTAGGAACAAATACAACCTCGCCACAAAATCTAGTAGCAAGATCTTCCACTCTGAATCAAGAGAATTAATACCGTACCGGAAGTTGTACCAGTTTGACCCGCGGTATAATATATTTTGGATACCGATCAATACCGATGTACCGTTTCGGGTTTACCGCTATTTTTTATTATTTTATACAATATACAAAGTTATATTTCTAATAACTCAATATATCACTTTAGCAACTTTTTATATTTTCTTTATGGAGTTATCAACGTAAATATATAAAAATGGGAAAAAAAAACTATTAAATAATCAATCACCCCAATCACCCACCAAACTCAATAAATGCCAATCTCACGTGTCAAAAGATTGTGACACCAATTCAAACTATCATCTTCTGATGCTAAGAAAATCAAAAGGCAAGCTACTATTTACATCTGAAAAGTCTATTTCTTGGGTAGAGAGGTTTGAAAAACTGAGAAAAGTTTCAAAAAAAAAAAAAAAAAAACAAAGAAAGAAAGAGAGAGAGAAAGAGAAAGTTAAACGAGCACAGAGAGAGAGAGAGAGAGACAGGAGAAGAAGATGATGAAGATGAAGATGAAGATGAAGATGAAGTAGCAGCAGCCAAATTAGTCCACGACCTCGACTTGAGGTCAAGAATGTAGAGATCGTCGCCGATGGAAGGTGAGAGTGACAAAGAAACATTTTTCTTTTTCTGATTCGGTATGCATTTACCAGCCAGAATTCGATATTTCCTCTGATATGGCCGAAATGACTCGGTATGGGCCGGTATATTTTCCGGTACGAAACAACCTTATTTCTGTATCAGCCAAGGTACCAAAACGGTAAATACCAGCTTATACAATACGAAACAGACTTCCCTGCTCTGAATACGTACTTTAACTCTCTGTGATTGTAGAATCCAAATAATAGTCCTAGAGAAAACCCCCAATTTATTTTCCTTGTGTGTCTTGAGCAAAAGAAAAATCACATTTTCTTTTTTCCCTCAGTACCGCACAAAACACTAGTCTTTTTCCTTTAGTCGGCTTCAAAACTGTGTTTTACTTTTTAGTCTCTCTGAATCTCTCTCTATCTTGAAACCACATGCACCAAGCTTTTTATAAGAGCTTCTGCTGCCTGAAATTCCTAATATAAGTAGGAATAGAAGTCTTTGACTTCTTGGGCAATTGATACACCTATTTCTATATGAAATAGGATTCCATGAGGGCTGGACTTCTAGGTGTCGTGCCCCTCAACAACAAACACTAATCCGGTCCTGTTATTCAGAAAAACCAAAAATAAAGGAAAAAACGGATAAAACCGGTGATTGGCAGTTCAACCGAAAAAACCAGGAATCAGGATGGTTGAACCAATTTTGCTAAATCAGTGAAACACATCTATAAAGCAGTGTGCTTCGCTAAAAAAACTCTCAGATTTGCATCTGTAATGATTGAAGTAAAGCATGGCATCAGAGGTTAGCCTCTTAGGGCAATCAAGATTCCAAACCTCCATGTCCTCATCAGTGAAAGTTATGGCATTGGTTGTCTCCAAGAAAGCTCGGCTAGCATGTGATTCTGCTATGAAACATTCCATTCCTAAATCTACTGCTATAGTCATGAGGGACTCCGTGGCCACCCTTCTTGCTTTTGGTCCGAATCCCAGTTAGTTGAATAATGATCTGAACTTTGGATTCTTCTAAAGGGTTCTGACTGTGTTCGGGTGGAAGGATTCTTCAGATTCTTCTGCTTCTGCTAGGTTCCCATGGATTAACACGGCCACCACCCTCTTTCCTTTGTGGTTGGGTAAGGGGTTCTTTTGTACCTCTGGCTCCTTCTGAGTGAGTTCCAGAGTCCCTTCTCTTAGCTTCTTGTGGCGGAGGGTCCAGCAATCCTTGGTGGAATACTTGACATAATTATAAATTCTACAAAACAAGGGATTTTTTCTTTCTTCTTCGGTTGGTGGTCTGGACACAGTGAATGGCCTAACCACTCCATCCCCGATCCATTTGTCTAGGACGTGGTTTAACTCTTCTGCGGTACATGGGATCGCCGGTGGTTCCTCGAACACTTTTCCGTCAGGCCTCTTTCTTTTTTCTCCCACTAATGCTGTCATGGCTTGGGGTGCCGGCATCCTCTTTGCCCTCATAGTTTATGCCGTCCTTCTAGTTCTCTGTAACAGATCAGCGAATTGTGTGACACATAGATTTTCGAGGTTGATTCTGTAATCGAAAAGCATGTTAGATATGCAAGTCTCTACAAGTTCTTTTTCTTCATGGTCCCCATAACAATCTAGGGACACATCTTCAAATCTTTTGATGAATTGGACGGGATCCTCTCCAGGCCTCTACCTTACCATTTGAAGGCTTTGGAAAGTGACCTTGTCCTCACCCGGGTAATATTTTGCACAAAATCTTTCCATCATCTCATCCCAGGTTTTAATGAACCCTAGTCTCAGTGTGGTGTACCAAGTGTATGCTATGTCCACTAAGGACTTAGCAAACTCTCTTAGACATAGCTCTCGATCTTCTGCGTAGGGGCCCATGGTGTGGACAAACCTACTCATGTGTTCCACGGTACTGCCATTTCTTCCATAAAAAAGATGGAACTTTGGGGGTTCATAGCCTTTGGGGTATGGCTTGCCAAGGAGTTCTGGAGGGAATGGAGGATCCCGAGAAAATTGCTTAGGGATCCCTGAAAGTTTTTCTCTTTCTTGGTCCAGGAGGGCACTGACATTTGCCAGTGTCAGGTACTGAGGGTTGGTTCCTCCTCCCACTGCTGACCCTTCTTCTGGCTGGGTCCTATCTTGGTTGCCCACAGGGGGGGCATTATCTCTGATTTCCTAAGTCTTGCCTTCTTTGAGAAGTCGAACTTCTTGCTGCAAATCCTTTAACATTGCAATCATTCGAGCCATGGGGTCTAGCTCCTACCTTGCATTCCTTTGTTCTGATATGACATCCTGCTCTGTCGGGGGCACCTCACCTCTCTATCTGGAGACCACTTCATTTTCCCCCATAAGCTCAGAAGCCACGAGTGGCATATTAGCACCTTTGCTGTTCCTTGGTCTTGGAGGCATGCTCTGTGAAGGGATTGCTTCTTCCCTTTTCTTTACCCAATCCCCAGCGGAGTCGCCAAAATGTGTAAGTGCCTTTTTTTTTAGCACAGTGGCCCAAAGATCTTGGGCCAAATAATTGTTCTTGGTAGACTGGGCTTGGTTCACCGCAGCTAAAAGGCTGTTTAAAAACCAAGTGGTGCACAAAGCAAGCTTCCTACAACACAATTAAACTAACAAGCAAAAATGTCTATATTGAATGACAGTTTAAGCAGCAAGGAAATGCACAGCAATAAAGATACAGTAAAACAAAAGGTTAGGGATCCTTTAATCAATGAGAGACATTTTATTAATTTTCTTTAGTTGTAATTACAATGCTCACTAAGACGTAATACAAGGTTCAACTAAGTTTAAAAATTACAGACTTTGATAGCTATTCAAGCTTCCAAGACTTGCAAAGTTTGAATTTTTTGAATCCAAGTATGTGCTATAGTGGCTGTCTCTAGGATACTGGGAGCAGTTTCTCTATTTTTCTTAAACTTTACAGAGTTCTTTTTACGATTCCATGTCTTTTCTAGAAATCCAAAAGAATGGCGATGAATGTCTGGAATAAAAATCAATGAGTCAAGAATCCTCCCTTAGCAAGGATTTCCCCCTTCTTTTATAGTGCAGCTCTAGGGTTCCAAGGTACCAGTGATTTCTCCCTTTTGCCCCTCAGAGTTCGTGCTGTGTCAGTTTGCTCAGGGGCTGGTCATTTCCTTTTTTCTCATAACTTCTTTCTTTTAGTGTGTTGAGGTCCAAAATTTCACAACAAAGCCTATTCCATAAAAAAAATAAAGAAGGCCCAATTCGTGTAGCAAGAAGAATCGACATCAAGGCCCTATGTATGTTCAGATTTCCAGCAAAAAAGGCCATTAAAAAGTCCAGCAAATTCCAGTGAAAGAGCTGGGCCGGGATCCCCAAAGGCTGCCAAAGGCTCGGGATCCTCGGGACGTGCAGCACAACTAAAGTGGATTGAAGCAGGTTTAAAAAAGGGATAAAGACAAAGAGCATGCGGGTCTCATGCACCCAAACATACAGTGGGATCAGAAAATACAACGCAGGAGCTGTGCCTCAAGGAACCAACAATGAGAAAACCATAAAAAAAGAGGTAACTGGAAGGAGCTTTCAACCCAGCAATAAAAGATTCCAACTATTTGAGGAAAATGACAAGGATGGAGTGCAATCAAAAACTGGAAAAGTAAAAGAAATGGCCAAATAGCTGAAGAATCAGCGAACAAAGGGAACCTTGAAATGGAAAACTAGCTAGGGGCTTTCCGCTTGGTCGCACCAAAAAGAAGAAATTATAAGAAAAAAGGAAACGACCAGCCCCTGAGTAAACTGACATAGCACGAGCTCTGAGGGGCAAAAGAGAGAAATCACTAGTACCTCGGAGCCCTAGAGTTGCACTATAAAAAGAGGGAAGTAGCCAATATTAAAGAGGCATAATGCAGAATAGAAAAACTAGAAGGGAATCGTTAAGATAACTCTGTAAAACTCAAGAAAAACAGAGGAATATCTCCCAGTATCCTCGAGAATAGCCACTATAGCACATACTCGGATTCAAAATTATTCAAACTTTGCAAGTCTTAGAGGCTTAGATAGCCATCTAAGTCTGTAATTTTTGAACTTATTTGGACCTTGTATCACGTCTTAGTGAGCATATTGTAATCCACAATCAAGAAAAATAATGAAATACCTCATATTGATTTGAGGATCTTTAACAATTATTTCGTGTATTTCTTTATTACATTGTCTTTCTTTACTATTTCTTGCTAAAATCCTTCTCACCTAACTATCTTGGAAGGCAAAGCCCAAGCAAAGCCACTCGGACTTGAGTTCCAAATCCCACAAGTCTTGTGCAAAAGCACCAAGTTTGTGAGAATTAGGGCCAGGATCCTCGTGGCTGAATTATTCTCATGAAACTCATTTACATATATGTATATATATTAAAATGTATATCCTAATCTAAGAAACTAATAATTATTTGAAGATATGTGTATTGTATAGTGTGTTTTATGTAGCACCTATAGAGGTAAAAGGGAAAGAACAAAACTCTATTGCATAATAAACATGGAGAAAGATCATATAGTTCAGAGAATCAGATTTTGGGTTCTTACAGGCTTAGTACGCCCCGGGATCCCACGACAATATGCCCGGGATCCCACGACAATACGCCTAGGGTCCTAAGTGAAGGAACTCTTTTAAATGTTTATACAATAAAAGATAAGTCTTAAATACTCTATTTCAATCTCCTTCTCATTGTGAATATTATGAACACTTATTTTACTTGATTCGTAAGAGTAAATGGTCATTTTACGAGACTAAAACACTTATAATGATATTTTATTACTTAGGAGGAATTGCATTTTTCGTCTTGAGGAGCTTTATGTGACTTGCATACAACTTGGTTCTTAAACAGCCTTTTAGCTGCGGTGAACCAAGCCCAGTCCACCAAAACAACAAGTAAAGGGCTCAATATCCTTGTTTTCTACTTGGGCCTGTGTGTTAGAAAAAAAAGCACTCTCACATAGTGCAACCAAGTTGAAAGCCCCATAGCTGTTTTTCTATTTCAAGCTCTCCTCAGGTTGCTGATCTTCAGCCATTTGGCCCTTTCTTTCACCCTTCCAGCTTTTGGTTGCACTCCATTCTTGTCATTTTCTCGAATAGTCGGAATCCATATACTATTGGGTTGAAAGCTCCCTTCCATTTGCCTCTTTTATGGTTTCCCCATTCTGGGGACCTTGGGGCACAATCCCTTCGTTCATGCATGTTTTGCTTTTGTACTTTCTGATCCCACTACATGTTTGGTGCATGAGACCCGCATGCTCTTTGTCTTTTATCCTTCTTTTGAATCTGCTTCAATCTTACTTATGCCGTGTTGCACATCCCATGAATTGCCGGACTCTGGTGACTTTTGGGATCCCGGCCCAGCTCTTTGGGCTCCTTTTGGTTTATTGATCCCGGCCAGTTGGGCTTTTACTTTATGTATTTTAAGTTCTGTCCTTCCATGGGTCTTTGGATCCCAATCCTTTGGACCTCTCACCCTTTCCTTCTTTTTTTCCATGAAATTGGCCCAATGTGCTATTTCTTTGGGCCTTAGACTGTGAGCAAATTTGAACCTCAACAACTGTTAATAAAAACAGGCCTTTGGGATCCCAGCTTGGCTCCCAAGTTTATTTCCTTTAATTCCTCCTCAGGCTGAATCTGGACCTCTTTAACTGGTTCCTCTAGGACTTCCTCTTGAGCCACCATACACTCTGGTGGTCCAAGACCTTCCTGCACGATGCACTCAGGCCCCGCGCACCATCATAAGCAGTAAATCAACCTTCTTCCAAGTTCCCGTACTACTACACACTCCCGGGATCCTGAGGTGCTAGGCTCCCTTTTTTGCCTTTTTCTCTCCAAGAG
This sequence comes from Quercus gilva, assembly GCA_023621385.1. Taxonomy (NCBI): domain Eukaryota; kingdom Viridiplantae; phylum Streptophyta; class Magnoliopsida; order Fagales; family Fagaceae; genus Quercus; species Quercus gilva. The sequence continues at coordinate 44,057,303 of CM042476.1, read as the reverse complement.
GTCTCTTAAGTTGCAGGTACTCCCTCATTTTTCCTTTTACAAGATAGGTGCTCATAGGGTCCCTGGCATGGGACTCTCATTGTCTAGTTCTAACATATCATAGAATATTGTTTCCACAAAATTTATTTATCCCTGGCTGAAAAGGTTATGGTTGGCAGGGATCCTTACGGGCCTCCCATTTAACCTCCCTTTAACATATTGATGGTACGTGAATGGTATAAGGTAGTGCTTATGGAGCCATGGGCGTCCCAGCAGTACATGGTAGGACACCTCTGAGTTGATTACATGAAATCTAGTCAAGGCTACTATTGGCCCCACTCTTAAAGCCAGTTGTACATATCCCTCGGTTGATTCTGCTGATCCTCTAAATCCTGTTATTTCCAAGGGAGCCCCCAAGATCCTTCTGTCAGCTAGGCCCATGGCTTCCAGGGTATTTAGGGCTATGAGGTTGAGTGATGCCCCTATGTCCACCAATGCCCTTCTAATTTGGACACCATTTATGGTGGCCATTAGATAAAAGGGTCTATGGTGGTCTGGATGCTCAACCTCCATATTCTCATTAGTAAAGGTTATGGCATTGGTCATCTCCAAGAAAGCTCGACTGGCATGTGATTCTGCTGTGAAACATTCCATTTCTGAATCTGCGGCTATACTCATGAGAGACTCTGTGGCCACCCATTTTGCTTCTAGTCCAAATCCCAGCTGGTTGAATAGTGACCTGAACTTGGGATTCTTCTGGAGGGCCTTGACTGTGCTCCGGTGGAAGGATCCTTCAGATTCTTCTGCTTCTGTTGGGTTCCCATGGATCACTACAGCCACTACCCCCAATCTTCTCTTTTGCTCGCCTTATATTTTTCTTATGCAATTTATCTCCATTAAGAAGACTATATCGGGATCCTAGCACTATTTAATTTCTCGCCATGCATTAACTGTTCGGGGGTTCCCAAGCCTCGCAGTTCCAGCTTAAGGCCCTCATTGCTCATGACAGTGCTACACAGCAGCCACCGCCGATAGCTGATCAATCTGATCATCATCAAGAGTATGCACTTCACACATATGTTTCAGAGGCCTCTCACATGGGTCTTCAACATCCTCTGGTCTTTTCTCCCTTTTTGTGCCTACTGACGGCATTTGGGTTAATGACATTTGATTCTAGGCCTTACCCATTTCCCTAGCTATCCTTTTCAACTTTCCTTTACTCTGGGCTTTCTTATTTTTTACTGAGTCCAAGTCAGAGATATTACATACCTTATTCTCTTCGGTCTTTAACTCTCTTTTATTTAGGTTGGTTACCTCATGTGCTTCTTCATTGGGCTTCTGACTTCGGCCCACACTTGATAGTTCATCTTCATTCATCTAGAACAACTCTCTAACCAGAACTTGTTTAGTTCCCATTTCACCTTTAGAATTTCCTTCCTTTTGCCTCGAATCTTGTCGCTCTTTTTCTCTACTGTCCCATCTCTCCTGGTTGTCTGTTGACAGAGAATCTGACATTGGTAAAGCTTTTCTTACACTTTGGAAAGGAACAAGGATCAATACATCATATCATCATATCTTTTTGTAATTAATTATTAGTTATTCCTGGAATACGATGACTTAGTGCTCCCTCCTCTACCATGAATGTAATAGTATCTAATAATTTTTCGACAAAAATACCTTTTTTGTCTATACATTTTGACCATATTCTCATTTTGGTCCCTACTTTTTTATTTTACTATTTTTAGTCCTCAAAATAAAAACGCGTTCCGTTTCAATCCCTACTGTCATCTCACTAACAGAGATATCCTATGTGGCAGAAGAAATGCACTATTGGTACACTAGATGCTAACGTGCCCATTAAAATATTATTAAAAAATGACACATCAGCATCCACATTAGCATCTAACTTAAAAAAATAAATTTATCAATTTTAAAAAGAATAAAACATAATTAAAAACAAAAAATGGTGGAATTTAAATTTGTGTGTTTTTTTTTTGTTTGTACTAGTTTCTTTTTCTTTTTCTTCCCTAGGTCTTTCTCTCAGTTTCTCTGCCTCTCATTCTTTCTATTTCTTCTTTCTTTTCTTCTTTCTTATTTCTTCCTCTTCTTTCTTTTTCTTCTTTTTCCTTCTTCTTTCTCTTCCTAGATCTCTGTTTCTCTACCCTCCTCTTATTTCTTTTTCTTCTTTCTTTTATGCTATACTCTCTTTCTCTCTCAATAGAACACCATGGTTTCTTTCTTCCTTTCTTTCTTCCAAATCATCAATGTGATGTGGGTCCATGGCTAGCGATGGAGCTATGTAGGATTGACAGTGTTTGTAGGTGGTGGGTCAGTTTTTTGGTTGTGTAGTGTGGTGTGAGTTTCCAGGTAGATCTGAAGCTCATTTGGGATTGAATTTGAATCCTCTTCATCCTTACTTTCTCATCTCACTCTCTCTCTATCTTAGGGTTGAATCCAAAGCTGATCTTGGGTTTGTTGTATTTGTTTTCAATTTTTGACAAATTTGAGTAGGGATATTTTGGGTTTGTGAAATAAATTTTTTGGGTTTGTGATATAGAATTTGTTGGGTTTGTGAAAAATGTTTAGATCTTGGGATTGACATAAAAATTTTGGTTGGTTGACAAATTGAATTTCTTTTCCTTTTTTTGTTGAAATTGAAAAATTTGTTTGGTTGCCAAGAAAATAGGTAGTAAAATGTTATTTCCTTTTAACTGTAAATGAGTTTTGAAGTGTTTAATTATAAAGAAAGTACAAGAAAGATAAAGAAAATAAAGAAAATAAGGATTAATTTACTAAGAATATGAAGAACGTGTACATGATTAGTTATGTTCTAGGGAAGAACACAAAGTAAATGAACATGATCGTCCAAAAATAATGAAAGTAATAAAAAAAAATTAATTTTATTTCTTTAAAAAATTGAAATTCAGAAATTTATTTTAATTTTTTTTATCTGATGTGGCTTTTTTTAAAATTTAAATTGCTGACGTGGCATTTTTAAAATGCCAAATAAATTTTTTTTAATATTATTTTAATGGTTATGTCAGTATTTATTGTGCCAACAATGTACTCAGTTTGTCACGTAGATAATTTCCTTTAATGAAATGATGATAGGGACCAAAATAAGATCATTTATTTATTTATTTTAGAGACTAAATGCAGTAAAATTAAAAAGTAGGGACTAAAATAGGAATATGGTGAAAATGTAGGGACGAATTATTTTCGCCTAATTTTTCTTTTTTCAAATACCCAAAAAAAAAAAAGGTGTGACCTAGGGGTGTGCGTGTGAATGGTTGTTGGGTTTTTTTCAACACAACACGAGCTTGTTGGGTTGAGAAAATCCCAATTTTTTTTTTGTTTCTTGTTCATGATTGATTTCACTTTTTGTATATACCATGTTGTCAATTTTCATGACTAATTTAGTGACACTTAATGTTATTATACAAGTGACATGTCTTAATGGATAACACTACTCACTTACAACTTACAAGTTAGATTACTGATAAAAATGTACATATATAGGTGACAAGTTGTAATGGATGATATATGATATTAAAATGCTATTTAACAGATTAAATTACTAATAGAAATAGAGAGTATGGTCAATATAAAAACGTAATCAAACATAAAATTTATAAATGAAAATTTTGTAATGTAACAGGTAAAAATGAGAACAACCCCCAAAATTAAAGTGTAAAACATATGCTCTCTTTTTTTCTTTTTTCTTTTTTTTCTTTTTTTTAATGTATGAAATTTTTTTTGCAAGGTATCGATCGTCATTCCTTAACAATGCTTTGGTTATATGCTCTGCCATTTGAGACACCCAAAAAATAAAAATAAAAATGATATTATCATGATTTTCGAGTACATTACATATTTCTTTCTCATACTCATTATAATATCACTCAATGCATTATCCTCACTGCTATACAAAAGGTAACACATATGATTATACTGACACAAGTTCATAGTAATAGCGAAGGAATATCATCAAAGAAAGACATGTTCTTCTGCTGTAGCTCTTGATAATCCTCCTATCTAGCATTCTTTGGATCAAAAGGCTCACAATCAGGAAGAACTAAACCTTGTTTTATGCAACCCATTTTCCTAGCATGCAGAACTTGCTTTGAAACGACTGGAAGCTGAATGGATTGATACTCTCTTAGAGCTGATTGTAAATTTTCTGCTCCACTCTTTGCAAGACATCTGCCTAAAACTACTGCATCCAAAACTGACATGTTTGTGCTTCATACAGCGTGAGGTGTTGTGGGGTGAGCCACATCTCCAATTAATACCACATTGTCCCAAAATATTTGTTCCAAGGGATCACTATCATATATGAAATTTAAAAAGGGATCCTTTGTTTCTTTCATCACCATAACCAACTCAAGAACACAAACCTGCTCTGCTTCTTGATGCATCTTCTAGACCATTTCACAACTTATTTTCATGGTTACTGAGTTTCTCTAGATTTATTAAGTTAAAGTATCAGCTCTGGTAGGCAGAACCAAAGCAAAAGCAATTTTCCATTGAGATTTCATAGATATATGCTGGGTTATTTTTTGGATGGTTCAATTATGTTATGTTTTATGGGCAAAAGTTATCAAGCCACTATGTTACAGGATGAATGCTATGTCAAGAAGTTTTTAAACCATGTGTCCTAAATGAATGCTTGCCCTTTTCCATTGGAGAATAGTTAGGTACTTGAAGAGTTCTGCACCCACATTATCAATATAAATAAATATACCTTGCTTTATTTTTTGGATTAGATGCCTCCATTCTAATGAAGCCACAAAACCATTCAATGTATCTTCTATCACTATTCACCAAAGAAGATTTGCAATTGTCTAGAAGGGGATGAGAGCAGGCAATGGTCTCCATTTCTATTGTCAATCTTTCTTTAAGCTGCAGCCTGCAGGCCTACTGTGAACCAGACTAGACTGGAGATCCAACTGATAGTCATCCCATCACCAGCAACTATTTCTTCCTTGATACCTCACATTTTTTGGTGTAGCAAAAAATATTTGTTGTAACCTAATCCAGCACTAGTACCAAGATTAATGAGCCCTTGTGAGGCTATGTTTGAGCTTCTATGTGTCGATGGCTCTTAGCAAATACGAGTTCTCCCTAGATCACAAGTACCATTATCCACTTTAACAAATGAATGCTATCCATATTGCCTATAATGATGTCCCCCATTAGCATACCAAGCACATTGAGATTAACTATCACTTAATCCGACATCATCTCCAAGACTCCAACAGGGTAGTCTTCACGTGCACTCAGTTTTGTCTAAAGACCAACTTGCTAATGTGTTCACTAAGTATCATCTGTCAGGTTGCCTCCGTTATTTCCTCTTCAAACTCAAGTTGGCTTCCTCCATGACGACTCAAGTTTGAGTATAATGTTAGTATAACACATTTGGCACATGTCATATGTTGCATATCATGGTTAGTCCTTGATATTGAAGAGGCCCTCATAACATAACCCTCAAATCTATCTATAGAGACCATCACAATAAAAACTAAAACCAAATTTTTTTTTATTGGGCATTAACTTGGAGCCACGTGCATCTATAGCACTTTTTACTAAGATCAATGTGGTTGTAAATCTAGAAAATACAAAGAATATAAAGAGATTCCACCACAAAATCATGTCATTACTAATGCATTATCAAGAAAGAAACCATGTTTATTCCACCATTTTATAAAACACCATAATCATATCAACTAATTAGGCTATTTCATATGGTTCACCACCATTATTCATTAATTTGCAGGATAACAATCAAATTGGTGCCTAATCATGCAAACCATAAGATTTTGTTGACCAACAAGCCAATGAAGCATTAACATGGAGACTTTGGCGACTACGGATAGTAGTGGAGAAATTTATTTCAATTGCAATGCAAAGCAGAAAAAACTGATTGTATGTTCTTCAAAATCAGGGACTTTTCTTTGGGTCAATAGATAGTATCATACTATACAAACAAGGAAATTCCAGCCAAAAGCTAGTTCTCATGTAACTATAGCTACTGTGAAATGATGAGCAAAGAATTACAAGGAAAGTAACCCTATGCCATTTTCAGTTGCAGAGATATGCTATTATTTCCAAGTAAATAGAGGACATCATATTAATAGTAAAGGAACATCATCAAAGAAAGGCATGTTCTTCTGCTGTACCTCTTGATAATCCTCTGATCTAGAATTCTTTGGATCAAAAGCCTCACGGTCGGGAAGAACTAAACCTTGTTTTATGCGACCCATTCTCCTAGCATGAAGAACTTGCTTGGAAACAGCTGGAAGCCGAGTGGTCTGATATTCTCTAAGTACTGCTTGTAAATTTTCTGCTCCATTCTTTGCAAGGCATTTACCTAAAACTGCTGCATCCAACACTGACATGTTTGTGCTTCTTAGACCGTGAGGAGTTGTGGGGTGAGCTGCATCTCCAACTAATACCACATTGTCCCAAAAGATCTGTTCCAAGTGATCGGTATCATATATCAAATTCAAAAAGGGATCCTTTGTTTCTTGAATGACTCTCACGAACTAAGGAACCCAAACCTTCTCAGCTTCTCAATGCATCTTCTGGATCATCTCACTGCTTATTTTCATGGTTACTGAGTTTCTCTAAATATATTTTAATTAATATATCAGCTCTAGTTGATAGCACCAAAAAGTCTCAAAGCCAAAGAAATTTAACATTGTGTTTTCATAGATCTATCTTGGTTTTTTTGTTTTAATTTTTTTAATTTTTGAATGGTTTAAGACCAAAAGTTATGAAGCTGCTATGTCATGGGATGAACAGCATGTTAACAACTAGTTAACCATGTGTCCTATATGTGCCTAAATGAATGCCTGCCCTTACCCATAAATATTAGCCTTGCTTTTTCAGCTTCTATGCCTCTGTTCTTATAAAGCCACTAAACCATACAATGAATCTTCTATCACTAAACACCAAAGAAAATTTGCAGTTTATATAGAATTGGATGTAACAAATGGGATGAAACTGAGCAATCACCTTGAGTTCAGGCACAGGTTGGTTGACATACCAAATCCAATTAAGCCTTTTGTTCGGAAGCTCATAAAACACACTGTGAGTCTCAGAACCTAAGTCGAGGTACAAACACTTTCCCAGTTCAGGATATGAACTACGGATGTCCACAACAGTTTCTGAATTTTCATTTCCTGAAAAATCAAAAACCCCTCTCCATGCACAATAACCCGAATACCTTCAAAGAATATTTCAATGACAAACTTCAAATTCATAAGCAAGATATAAGGAAAAAAAAAAACGAAAGGAGCACATTTTCATTTGTTTTTAGTTAGAAACCTCAATTTAAGGCCAGGAAGAAAACTCTGGCGGATAGAAGAGAGGCTCCCATCTGCTGCAACAAGTAAATTACCCACTATTTCGATTTCCTCCTCAGTTTGTAGAACCTTAGCCTTAATCTTGACAGATGTCTTGTCCTCAGATATGCAGAAAGAGAGAAAAAGGTGACCCCATAAAAGTATGTTTGGGGGCAACGCATTGTAAAGAAGGCCATGGAGATCAGCCCAATGAGCTGCGCTGAAATTGAAGTTGTCATCTCTTGTCAATGTCCAGCTGACCTTCTTCTCACTATCTGTTGCTTGGTTCTGTTTGCAAACAAAAATCCGTGAGGTCAGTTGTCTGTAATTTTTCAAGTGAGAACATTCTTATATCAAACCTTATTACATGCTTTATTCTAAAGCGAAGCGAAAGAATCAAAAGGTGGCAGGAGAATTAACTGTTTGTGATCATGGCCGTTCAAAAAACAATAACAAAAGTAATAAGATTTTTTTTTTTTTGTTGACGGAAAAAATGATCAGAATATTGCCTCAAGTCAAAATGGATGCAACTATTGTTCCAAGGGAGATTTTATTATTAATTAATCAAAGTTTGTACTGATTAATGAAATGAAATTCTGCAAGTAATCTGAAACAAGAATGGGAATCATGTATTGATTTCCATAGCATGTTAAGTCTATGCAGTATTGTTAGCAAAATAATAAAGCAATTTAACTATAGATAGCAAAGTACCTGGGGCAAAACAAAATAGACTGAGTACCATATCAATAGTGAGTGGCAAAGTGGAAGAGTATAGAAGCTCTGGATCATCAAGCCAAGACTGAATGAGTTTCTGGGCCAGAGGGTCGAGCCCGAGTCCAGCTCCGGTGGGACTTCCCTTAATGGGTTCGCAAGTTTTCTCAAGCACAACAACATCCCACCCAGCTTAGTGTGTGTGCACATGACACTCCTGCGATGCTTCCTCCCACAACTACTGCTTTAGGCTTCATATCTCTCTCTCTCTCTCTACTCTTATAATATTTGGAGGAAATGAACATATGAATGGCCTGGTGAACTGGAAAGGGTATATGAATATATGAATAGCTAATTTTTTTTGAACAGAGAGAGGTCAGGGAGTTCAATTTCAATGTCAAAAGACAAGAAGCTAGTGTTTGTTGTTACCTTTTTGGTGCTATCCTACATGTTTGGACTAGAGTAGGGGAACTAGATACTAAAACCATTCTTAAAAATAAATAAATAAATAAATACTCAAACCAAATTTTTTATTTTCTATTTTTTAAATTAAGAAAATTTGGAGGGGAAGGGTTTCCACTTTCCACTAATGTAAAAATTTTTGGAAATTGAAATCCTGCTTCCTTTCTATCATTTGAACTACATCTCCTTTGGTTACATAATCATATTCATAAAAAAAAAAAATGGAGATTTAAGGTACCTATCCTTATTGCCTTTCAAAGGGTAAAGTATGCTCTACCATCTTAGTTATATTTCCTTTATTATTGTGGAATATAATGTATTATTTTTATAATAATATATTATTTTCAATAATATGAATTTAAGAAAAACAAAAACAAAATTATTTTATGACATTTATTGTCACAACTAGAAATAATAAAATATTATTAAGATAAATTTAAAATAATAATAAAACTCTATTTTAGTTTCATTAGTTTTTTGATAATTTAGGTTTAATGGATCTAGTATTTTCAATGTTTAGAAACTTTGATAATTTAATTTCACTTCTTTTTTGTTATGTGAGTGGATAATTTGATATTTACAATAAAGGAGAGCAGATTTGAAACCTAAATGTTTCCGTTAAAACTAGGGATGGACCCAAGTGGGGGCTCAGGCCCCCTGACCTAATTTTTTTTTTTTTTTTTTTACTTATTATATTTTTCGTCTATATATATATATATATATATAGTCAAAGTTCGAAGAAAATCTAATTGGATTTTAATTGGATTCTCAATTTTGTGCCAAGTGAATTATTGAGTGTAAAAATCAAAGAGTCCAAATTCAATTAAAATTTAGGCAAAACTACACTATTGGTCTCTGAAGTTTGCCCTATATGCGCAATTGATCCCTTAAGTTTGAAGCGAGCATAATTGGTCCCTCAAGTTTTAAAACTGAGTTGACTCGATTAAAAACAAATCTGATATTTGTTTAACAAAGGCACGATGAAGCGAGAGAGAGAGAGAGAAAGAAGGGGAAGAGAGAGATTGACAGCCACGAGAGAGAAGGGGAGGGAGTGAAGAAAAACCCATGCCTAGCTGCCGCCGGTGGAGACCAAATCCCTAGCCACCGCCGACAATAGCATTACTTCTCGCCCACTTTTGTGTCTTCATGCTAGCACAACCACCGATACCTCGCCCTCGCTGCTCCTCCTCCCTTTATTGAAAACCCTCTTAGGTATTGCTGTTTTTTGTTTGCGCTAGTGTGTTGTCATGTTGGGTGGGTGTTCAATGCCTAGGAGCGCTTCTTCTATTTATAAATAATTTTGAATGGATATTTGTAACTAAATTCAAAAGATTATGGTTGGTTTCTAGTAAAGTTGTGAAGTTTTGTTTTCTTTAGCATTGTTGATTTGAACCACGTTATAGCCATCTACTTTTGGTCCTTCCTGAAGGTTCCTTTATAGTACGGGTACATACACCAATGTCAAATTTATTTTCTTGTCTTTGGTTCAATGAAGTTGACTGATTTACCTCACATGATCAACTAAGCTTTGCATATACTTACTTGAAGCTGAGGAGAATGAATTTAGAAAGACCATTTTACTTAAGTATGTTTAAGGTAACACATTTTCTTTTAGTGATTCATTGTAGTTGTCTGTGTATTATTATAATTTCTATGTCATAGATTAAGTAATTTACTTTATCTGGAGCTATGGCTAAAACAGTTCCTAGAGCTACTCTAATCATTCATTTATTGGTACTTTTGGATCACATGGAAATCAAATCTTTGCATATCAGCAAAAAATGACTACTAGCTATTAAACTAACAAAAGAAATAGAATATGAAAGAAAAGATCATATAGTGAACTAAACTAATAGGGGTATGTACCATTATATTATATGCAATCCTTAGAAACAATAGAAATTCGTGTATCCGTTTGAGATGTCATGCCTGATGGATACTATTGCATGACTTATTTATTTATTCACTCCCTCCCCTTCTCTCTCATGGCTGTCAATCTCTCTCTTCCCCCTTTCTCTCTCTCGCTTCGTCATGCCTTTGTTAAACAAATATTAGATTTTTTTTTTAATCAAGTCAATATGATTTCAATTTCATCTAACGTAGAAACTAATTTTTTTTAATTTTTCAATTAAAAATATGCCACATCATTAAAGAAAATGTCAAGTCATTGTTCCATTAGCCACGTAAGTAACACACTAATGACAGTTAGTAAAAAGACTAATACAATTCAGTTTTAAAACTTAAGAGACAAATTAAGCTAACTTCAAACTTAAGGGACCAATTACGCACACAGGACAAATTTCAGGGATCAATAGTGTAGTTTCGTCTAAATTCTAAATTGGATTTCAATTAGAGTCTAATTTTTCACCACGTGTTTATCTAAGTTTTTAATTTTTGTGGCAAGTGAATTATTGGGTGCAAAATTAGAAAAATCTATAAAAACAAATTGTAGGGTCCAAACTTTATAGCCCAATCCCAAAATATTTGGATTGTGAGCCCAACGAACCCCGAACAATAAATTTGTAGAGAGTGGGTGAAAAAGCTGGGCTGATTATGAATTTAGCAACGGTTCACTCTGATGATCTAGGATGAACTGAAGTAAAAAAACACGCTTGAAAGCTAAATAAACTCAAATCTGAAGAGGCTTGTTATTGATTGAAAGGTGAATACAATTCTTCCTGTTCTTTCCTTCCCAATTTTTTGTCCCTCCTCCCTTATCTAGAGGCCATTACATTTATATATTCTTCTCCTTCTTCATCTTCACCGTCCTCCTGTTCTTCATCTAAGTATTTACTTGAGTACATGTCACATCAGATATCTGCTTTAGTTTTCCGTGAGTGGTGGTAGCTAAGATTGCACTGTTCAGGGGTTTTCTCCACATAAATGCAGCCAGGAAAGTTGCTGCAGTTCACTAAACGCGGTGGTAGCAGCTTTTCCTTTTAGATATTTCTCTGTTCTTATCATCTCTAGGCATGCCCAAAGCTTGTCCTTGTCATGGAAGTAGTTGGGAAGATCACTCAGACTTTCAATATATTTCTTTGATCAAGTCCCCTTGGAATCCGAGGAGAATGACCTTTTCGGACCAATAGGGTTCTCTTCGGACTGCTCCTTTCGTTCATTTCTAGGTACATTTCTTCCACCAGGACTCCTTCCTAATCCCTTTCTTCTCTTCAGACACATAGTGATATTCGAATTGGGCCCTAGGCCCAACACATGTCATTGGGCCTTTACACCCACACAAATAATATATATATATATATAAGCTAATACTATGTATAATTTGAAACTCTTATAAAAAATATGTAATTTGAACTGTATAATTGTGATTTTTTTTTTAATTGAAAGTGAATTTTGATAAATCCACCATTGAATTACATCTTCTTCTTATATCCTCCATACTTGCAAAATTTCTAAAACATTAAATATCAATAACTATGTCATTAATATATTGTTTAAATTGTAACTTTTTTGTAGTTTAAAATTATGCATAAAATATAACTTATAGATTATATAATAAATAATGTCTAATTGACACAAAATTTGATATGTATATTAAGAACATAAATAACATGCAATTAATGGTTGGATTTTTAAAATATGTAATAATGTTAATGATATCGAGGAAGGTTGTATCCTTAAGTTATAATTAATTTTATAACTAAACTTTTTTTTTTTTTTTTTTTTTTTGAGAATGAAGACTGTTACTTTTATAAAATCAGCCAAGTTCGGCAAATAGTACATCAACTAAGTGTGGTGGAACATCCTCCACCCACACAGACAAACCTCTGACATTTCTTGCATGTCTAGCTAGGTTATGGGCTATTTTATTACCACTTCTACGTACATGGGAGAAGTTTATGCAAGTACTTGACACAAGCATGGATTTTGCTGACTCCAGAAGGTGGCCAAACGAAGAGAATAAGGCTTCATTGCTGTGAAGGGAGTTAATCACCACTTCTGAATCTCCTTCAAGAACAAAATCAGCTATACCCAATTCTTGAGCAAAAACCAACGCCCTTGCAGCTGCCATGGCTTCCACGATATCTGATGAGAACGGTAGAGGCGCTTGCTCTGACAGCGAAGCAATCACGTTTCCTTGGCTATCATGAATGGCCACTCCCAATCCGGAAAAGATGCCCCGTCTAAGTTTAGTTTGAAACAATTCATATGGGGTGGACTCCACTGTGCACGAGAGGGAAGTCGTGGTGTTGCTGGACGCTGGCAGGAGGCTTGTTGGCTTTGTTGGAAGGCAGCCAAGGATTGAGTCGCTTGTTGGAGAATATGATTTCCATTAGATATGCTTTCCCCGACCTTCGCAATGTACCAATTTTTGAGCCAACTACTAGTGGTTTCTTATTAAGCCCAATTAATTAAGCATATATATGTATATTGAATCACTGAGATTAATTAAAATTAATTTTTATGGCTACAGGTGGCGAGGTCAATGAATTGGAGACACTACTAATTTCTGAATTAATAGCCAATCCAAACGACCCAAGGAGAAGATAATTGGAGCAAAAGGCCCTAATCGACTATAAAGCCCGGGCCTTGGGCCTTGGTGAAGTACACTATGGATTGGGCTTTGTATTCATCCAAAGCCTGGGCTTTTTTTTCGTTTTCTCCTTAAGTCGAGTTTTGAATTGTATTTCAAATTCAAAGCCAAACAAAAAAACACAAAGAAAACCCATCCAAAAAAAAAAAAAAAACACAAAGAAAAGAAAATTCTCCGAGAGCGGAAAACAGAGACCCAGAAAATGCTTTTCGGGACCGTCGTTTAGAGAGGTGGAGATCAAGACATTTGGGCTGGGCCAATCCCAGCCTGTCCCACTTCTTTTCTTTAGAAACTTTAGGCCCTGCCTCATAATAAACATAAATTCTCTCAAACTAAAGCCTAAAAAGCAATAAAATGCCTAACCCAAAATAAAAAGAAACAAATTAACATGCTTAGCTTTTTTTTTCTTCTTTTTTTGAATAAATTGTTGACATGTTGATGCATTTTGCATATGCTTACATACTCATGTATTTGCCATGTCATTTGCTAGTATAGATTTATGTGTTTATATAATCACATGGTCATGCATTTTTCCATGTCATTCTCTAGGGTAGGTTGTACTAATGGTGAATGATATAAAATTTTAATAAAAAATAAAAGTGAATGATTAAATTAATAAACTTAATATAGACTTCTAATAAAAAGATTAGCTTTATAATTAAAAAATCTAGTTCGTTTGAAAACAAACTAGTATGCAGGGACATTTGCAAACTAAGAAGCTTATCAACTTTATTAAAATAATTTTTTTTTTTTAAGATTAATAAAATTGTCAAATGACATTGTTTTCATATTTTATAGAATTTAAACCCTTGAGTTTTATTTTATTTTTTATTATTTTTTATTATTATGTGTCTTTCTGCATGAGAAAATTACTTGGAGAGGGCTCACTATACTATGCAATGCTATGGAGTGAGGTAGGGTGCAATGCTATGGAGTAAGGTAAGCCTCATTAAATTTGTCTTGCAATGTGATCATATGTTTAGCTATACTTTTTAGTCTTGTTTTTTAGAATAAATTGTTCACATGTTTATTCATTTTGCACATGCCTGCATGTTCATGCTTAGCTATGGAGTGAATGCTATGGAGTAAGGTAAGCCTCATTAAATTTTTCATGCAATTTGCTTTCCTAGTAAATGCAATGCAATCATATGCTTAGCTATGCTTTTTAGAATAAATTGTTTACATGTTTATTCATTTTGCACATGCATGCATGTTCATGCATTTGACTTATCAAATCTTAGGATAGTTTTATGAGTTTATAAAATCACATGCTCATACATTTTCCCAAGTCATTCACATGGGTAGGTTGTACAAGTTCACATGCTCAACAATGAACCAAATGCCAATATTTTTTGTTATCCTATAAATGTTGAACCTTGGAATTAATTTCAAAATAACGTGTTATCTCTTAAGATAGGCGTTGTAGGGTATCTAACTAAGATAACAACACTAGTATGGTGAATGATTAAATTTTTAATATAAAAAAAAAAAAAAAAAAAAAGTGAATGGCCAAAATTAATGAGTTTAACATAGACTTTTAATAAAATTCAAAATAAAATGACAAAACCTTATTATTTAAAAAACTAAAGTCTAGTTCTTTTGTAAATAAAACATGTAGTGACATTTGCAAATTAGGAAGCTTACTTTTTGACTCAATTTTATGTTGAATTTACACAATTTTGTACATTCAACGTATACAATGAATTCAATTTTTCTACAAAATTTAGAGAATTTGTACATCTAATGTACATAGTTTTCCTTTGAATTTAAAATTTCTATACATTCAATGTATCCATTGTATTTAAAATTTTCTTCAAATCCAAACTGTGGGGCCCTATTACATTAACCGCGCTGGCCCATCACATGCGGCCCAAGGCCCGCGCCGAGGATAGTGCTGAGGCCGAGGACAATGGGAAAGAACCCAGAACGTCCGAAGGGCCGCGCCGAGGATGACCTGTCCTCGGCGCACCGACTTCATTAAAGGGAAAATATCACGACTTCATTAAAGGGAAAATATCCCAACAACATTTTGGCCGTCTTAATGAAGACATGACCGGCGGACACAGTCGCCTCGATTACCCCAACTAATAGAAAGTCTGTAAAGGCGGCTGAGAACTAACGTAAAGCCTGTAAGCTGCAGATGATGTGACAAACTCCTGTACACGACGATCAGATAATTGACAAGTGGATGGTCAAGATCAACGAAAATAAGACTATATAACTAGCAAGATTCTAAACATAGAGTGGGACTGCCGAAAAAAGAAGAAGGGAGATCCTCAGACAGAACCGAGGATCAATGGTCCTTACAAACACTTGGCCAAAATTCGTTGTCCGCCCGTTTTATGCTTAGTCCTTCCTACCCATTCTCTACAAATTTTATTGTTTAGGGTCCATTATATTTTGAGCCCTTACAATTGGCGCCGTCTGTGGGAAGGACTTGTGCATCAGCGGCGCGACGTTTGGGGAATGGAAAACAAAACGACAAATCAATCGAGAAGAGATGTCGATCCATGCAGTTTTTAGCAACAATATTCATCCGGCAGTCTACAACAACAAGAAACAAGTGCAAAAAAAAAAAAAAAAAAAAAAGAGAGACAACGTGTAAAATAAGTCTACTTCTTTTATTCATATATGGAAAAAGATTACATCTTTTACAAGTAATGCCCAGGGGGCTTGTTCTAAAGCTAACTACAAAGGCAGACGCTTGATAAAGCCGGCAGAGGAACAAAGTGGTAGAGAGCAACAATGGCAGAAGAACAAAAGGTGGAAGAGGAGAGTAGAGGAAGAAATGAAGAAAAGAAGAGATGAAGAACAAATATTAAAAAAGAAGTGAAGGAGGAGAGGAGGAAAGAAAAGAGGAAGGCTCGTAGAAGAGCAAAAGAGAGAAGAGAGAAGAAGGATTTGAAGATAGGAAAGCTACATTAAGGGGCGGAAGAGGTAGAGGCACAGGACCGCTCCGTTTCTGGGTTCCGCCTGATTTCCCTCCCACCCCCAATGCAGCCGACTTGGGGGGTCAATGACCCGTACCCAAGGGAAGGTGGTTACGTTCTCCCCGGATCTTCCTCCTGACAGCGAGGAGGGCTCCTCCTCTGGTTAGGTTGAAAAGAAGGAGGGTCTTCGGATCTCCCCTACCTCCACACCAGCGTGGCGGCCAGAGTTGGAGTACCATCCTCGGCTCCTGATAGGGGCTGTGCATCCCCAGGATTGCCCTTTTTAAGGGCCCACTCATTCAAAGGGACTAAAACGGCTATGTTTGGCGGAGCCTTTTTGGGAGATGTTTATGGGAGAAATTTGATATGGACTTTTGTCAAGTGTGAAGGAGAAGGTTGCCCTGGAAGCGTCTTATATAGATGGTGGGATATTTATGAGTGTCAATCTGCCATAAATCCCAGGGAGAGATTTCCGGAGGCAATAATGCCGCCCCAAATTCCAAAGCGCCTAACAGCCGTTAGATCCTCGTAGATCCACGGCTAGCATTAATGGGGAGGCGCCCTATTAAATGAGAAGGCACCGAAGCGTCAGCGCACGTTACCTGGACAACCCAAGAGACGCCTCGTAATCAGAAGGGTTCCATCAAAACGAAGAGGCAGAACACGGCGGGGTCTCATCCTTCACCAACCACAACTTGTATTTATTATTATTTCTGCTTGAAAAGTGTAATTATCTATGGCTTATTGTAAACTATAGCAATAAAGAACCAAACGGCTCCGGATAAATAGCTAAAATAAACTCAAAAAATGAGAAAACTAGGTACTGGACAGAACCAAGGCCTTGCATGGTCCTCGGACCCAAGCCTCAAGGTGAAACCAGATACTTCAGATGATCAAAAAATGAGAAAACTAGGTACTAAACAGAACTAAGGCCTTGCATGGTCCTCGGACCCAAGCCTCAAGGTGAAACCAGATACTTCAGATGATTATTAAAAGAGAAAACTAGGTACTGGACAGAACCAAGGCATTGCATGGTCCTCGGACCCAAGCCTCAAGGTGAAACCAGATACTTCAGATGATCAAAAAATGAGAAAACTAGGTACTGGACAGAACCAAGGCCTTGCATAGTCCTCGGACCCAAGCCTCAAGGTGAAACCAGATACTTCAGATGATTATTAAAAGGGAAAACTAGGTACTGGACAGAACCAAGGCCTTGCATGGTCCTCGGACCCAAGCCTCAAGGTGAAACCAGATACTTCAGATGATCAAAAAATGAGAAAACTAGGTACTGGACAGAACCAAGGCCTTGCATGGTCCTCGGACCCAAGCCTCAAGGTGAAACCAGATACTTCAGATGATTACTAAAAGAGAAAACTAGGTACTGGACAGAACCAAGGCCTTGCATGGTCCTCGGACCCAAGCCTCAAGGTGAAACCAGATACTTCAGATGATCAAAAAATGAGAAAACTAGGTACTGGACAGAACCAAGGCCTTGCATGGTCCTCGGACCCAAGCCTCAAGGTGAAACCAGATACTTCAGATGATTACTAAAAGAGAAAACTAGGTACTGGACAGAACCAAGGCCTTGCATGGTCCTCGGACCCAAGCCTCAAGGTGAAACCAGATACTTCAGATGATTACTAAAAGAGAAAACTAGGTACTGGACAGAACCAAGGCCTTGCATGGTCCTCGGACCCAAGCCTCAAGGTGAAACCAGATACTTCAGATGATCAAAAAATGAGAATACGAGTGCTGAAACGAGACCAAGGCTCCTATACGGATCACGAGTTCAAAACTAAGGCAAAGCTAACTCCCTTTCAGGCACTAAATGAACGAGCCCCATCAGGGACAAAAACCATGAGAAATTGAATGTTATAGCACAAACAACTCAAGCCTAACCATCCTCGGACGGCACTTTGCGCAAAAAGAAAGCTGAAAAAACAACCGAAGTAAAGATAAACGCTGACGATAAGATAGAATCCACCAGGCCGAGAAAACATGCCGAGGTAGTCAAAATCCTCCTCCCCGCCCAAGGGGACGTGCAGCAGAATTTTGAGGGGCTATTGTGGGGCCCTATTACATTAACCGCGCTGGCCCATCACATGCGGCCCAAGGCCCGCGCCGAGGATAGTGCTGAGGCCGAGGACAATGGGAAAGAACCCAGAACGTCCGAAGGGCCGCGCCGAGGATGACCTGTCCTCGGCGCACCGACTTCATTAAAGGGAAAATATCACGACTTCATTAAAGGGAAAATATCCCACCAACATTTTGGCCGTCTTAATAAAGACATGACCGGCGGACACAGTCACCTCGATTACCCCAACTAATAGAAAGTCTGTAAAGGCGGCTGAGAACTAACGTAAAGCCTGTAAGCTGCAGATGATGTGACAAACTCCTGTACACGACGATCAGATAATTGACAAGTGGATGGTCAAGATCAACGAAAATAAGACTATATAACTAGCAAGATTCTAAACATAGAGTGGGACTGCCGAAAAAAGAAGAAGGGAGATCCTCAGACAGAACCGAGGATCAATGGTCCTTACAAACACTTGGCCAAAATTCGTTGTCCGCCCGTTTTATGCTTAGTCCTTCCTACCCATTCTCTACAAATTTTATTGTTTAGGGTCCATTACATTTTGAGCCCTTACACAAACAATTTGTACATTTAATGTACACAATTTTTCCTTGAATTTTAAAAAATTATGTACATTCAACATATCCAAAGTATTTAACTCTTTTTTCAAATCTAGACAATCTGTATATCTAATGTACACAACTGTCCTTCGAATTTAACAATTTTGTACAATCAACATATATAATGTATCTAAATTTTTCCTTAAATCCAAACAATCTATAAATGTAATGTATACAATTTCTATTGAATTTTCACAGTTTTGTACATTCAACGTATTAGACATATCAAAAATTTCTACAAATCTAGACAATCTGTAATCTAATATACACAATTTTCCATTGAATTAGCAATTTTGTACATTCAATGTATCCAATGTATTTTTCTTAAAATCTAGACAATCTGTATATCTAATGTACACAATTTTCCATTGAATTTTCACAATTTTGTACATTCGACATATTAAACGTATTCAAATTTTTCTACAAATTTAGCCAATCTGTACATCTAATGTACTCAATTTTCCATTGAATTGAATAATTATATACATTCAACATATCAAATGTATTTAAGTTTTTCTTCAAATCTAGATAATCTGTGCATTTAATATACACAATTTTCGTACACAATTTTTCGTTGAATTTAATAATTCTATATGTACAACGTATCCAATGTATTTAATTTTTTTTTTCAAAATCTAGACAATCTGTACATCTAATGTACACAATTTTCTGTTGAATTTAACAATTCTAGACATTCAACTTGTCCAACGTATTTAAATCTTTTTCAAAATTCAGACAATCTTTACCTTTCACGAATCCAACATATTTAAAATTTTTTTTTTTTTCAAATCTAGACAATTTGTACATTTAATGTACAAATTTTTTTGTTGAATTTAACAATTCTATACATTCAACCTATCCAATGTATTTAAATATTTACCCAAAACCAAACAATTTGTACATCTAATGAACAAAATTTTCCATTGAATTTTCACGATTTTATACATTCAACGTATTAAACATATCCAAATTTTTCTACAGATCTAGATAATCTATACATCTAATGTACATAATTTTTCGTTGAATTTAACAACTTTGTACATTCAACATATCTAACACATTTAAATTTTTCTTCAAATCTAGATAATCTGTACATCTAATATACATAATTTTCTATTAAATTTGAAAAATTCTTATAATTAACGTATCCAAAGTATTTAAATTTTTCTTCAAATCTAGACAATCTGTACATATAATGTACACAATTTTTAATTGAATTTAACAATTCTATACATTCAATGTATCCAATGTATTTAAAATTTTCTTCAAATCCAAACAATTTGTACATCTAATGTACAAACTTTTACATTGAATTAGATCAAAGTAAGTTTTTCATGCACTACTACATATAATCACAAAAAAAAAAAAAAAAAAACAAAAACAAAAACAAAAACAAAAAACAAAAAAGTGAGTTTTCAACAATCATTTGACTGTCAGAGGAAAAAAAAAAGGGTAAAATAAACCCCATCCAAAAAGGTACTAGAATCTCATCCATTTTGCTATACAAATTTAGTTTTTCATGAAGCAGACATAAAATGGTGTTATGTCCAGTAAAATCACACATCATTCTTTATCAAGTTTTTTTTTTTTTTTTTTTTTTTTTTTTTTTTTTTTTTTTTTTTAAATAGAAGACATTGTAGATTCATGAAAAATTAAATCTTCACTACAATGAATTGAAAATAAAGGACCAATTAAAAGCAAAATAACTCTCTTATAATACAATGGACCAAAACTCAATATGGCCAAATAGTTTATCTATACTATAATCCCAACACCTATTTAGGCTTGTAAACTAACATAGGTGCAAAAATGCCAAGTAACACAAGTTACTCTAAGGCCTTTTGTCAAGCACCTAGCAAATACAACCAAGAAAGAGAACTTGGTTACTCTATAGGTGCTGTTAGAAGGACGCATAATTTCCAATAACTAAAAAATATTTAGAATATTGGAATCTACAAATTAGAAACAAGAAAGATACCTCAATACACAAGAAAGATACGAAAGTTCCATTGATCTGAATTAAAAAAAAAAAAAAAAGAAAAAAGAAAAAAAGAAACAGAGATAGTTGAGGACTGTTATTTCATTTAATTATGCCTTAAAAAGACTTATATGGTTATATAACATTGGTTATGAACAACAGGAAAATCTAACCAATATAATATTGTCTTCTTATGCTTTGTTTCTACTTCTCTATTTCATCAATAGACTTAATCTCTATTTCAAGTAATTCAACAGAACAGAAAAGAGGGGAAAAAAAAAAAACCTGAAAATTAAAGTGACATGATTAAGTTTAAAAGATCACGAACCATTAGAACTCAGGTAGAATTTCATCTTGTAGTGTTTTCCCTCATGTCAACAAATAGAGTGGAAAAAGGTTATGAACTGAAATTCCTAAAGTGACTGCAACCCATAATTGAAGAGAATGTTAGAAAAAGAAATTAATACCTTGCTTTGATGAAATTAAAGTCTCTACATTGTGAAAAATTCTACTTCACCTGTTGTAGAGAAATTGAATGATTTAATCCAAAAAAGACAAATTCAAAAAAAAAAAAAAAAAGTTCTTTTGAATCAAAGTAGTGTAAGTCTCATTCACAACTCTAATATGAGTCTAATTGACAACTATAATCAACCACATTCAAAGCAATTTATCAAATGACAAAACACCCAACTCTTAACTTTTTAATTAGCACACATTGTTGCTTTCAACAGTATAAATATAAATCTTAACCAAGAGCCAAGCTAGTTAGTGAAATTAAATCCTCAAATTGCTTCAAAAACAAATCATGAATTTATGGAAATTATTCTATATAAAAGAATGCAAATTAAAAATTTTCAAAACTGTGGTTCTTACTGGCTTCTCTTCAAACTTGTTTGGGCCAAAAATCTTCAATTGGGCTTCAGCATTTTATGATGAAAATACACTTCGTTCTTCAAAAATTTCTTCTAATGATATGTGCTCCTATCAAACCTAAGTATTTCAAAGATGTTAATAGTACTATAAGAAGTGAAATAGATTAAATACCCAAATCAATAATGCCCAAATTTTAAAAATTAAAAACAAAACTTTATAGGTAACAATTTCAACAATCTAACCACGTGTGAAGACTCTGATTTTTTTTTTTTCTTCTTTATAGTCTCAAATCTCTACATCGTTACTCTGAAAGCCCCAATTTTTTCCTGTTTGATACTGAAACGGTTTTTATCATCAACTACAATACTACCTTTCAACAGCATCTGCCAAAAAAAAAAAAAAAAAAGAAGAAGGAAGAAAAGAAAAGCCAAATAGAATTCAGAGAATGAATATGAAATTGAAATAAGAAGAAAGAATAGAATAATAGCATTAGCCAAAAAAAAAAAGGAATATACAAATTTGAAAAATAACAATATGTAGGGACTCAACTTGGATTGGACCCAAAAGAGGGATGGGTTTTTAGCCCAACAAACCCAAACAATAAAATTTCTAGAGAGCGGGTGTAAGAACTAATTCCAGTTAGTGGGAAAAAGACATGATTATTGTGCAGCAAAGGAAGCTTCAAATTAACTAAACGATATCGACTCTCCTCGGCTAGGTTTCAGGGAATATCTTTCTGGATTCTCTCTTCTTTTTCCTTTTTTTCTTCCAAAAGTCCCCCCCCCCCAATGTCATCTGATTTCCTGTTATATACTACGTTCTTCACCCCATTTTCACCGTACACGTGTAGGTTCTACTCTGGGAACTTCTTTCTGTCCCATCCAGCACTTCCTTGAACCTTTGCTTAGTGGCCATAAAGCTGCTTGGTTACTGTTTAGGTATCACTTCCACATTAATGCGGCCAGAGAGTTAGCTGGGAAGCATTTAATGTGGAGGTAACAGCTTTAGAAGATATTTGCTATCTTCCCCGGTTCCTCCTTTGTTCGATATTCACTTTTCAGTTCATATGCAATTTTGTGGAGTACTTTGAATATTAAAATAGTTACATCTACCTCGGACCTGGGTACCAGAAGTGAATCTCGTCCTTGGACGCGGTTTGGGCCACTATACACGACTTATATCTCTTTGTCTTATATTATTCCCTAAATTCCTTTCTTTAACCCTCCTCGGATAAGTGAATGTCCTCAGACTGGGCCTTTGGGCCACAAGCCCATTTCCTATGATTTCTATGTCATCTTCTTGGACAACTAGCCCCACAGAATAAGAACTGATTTTTTTTTTTTTTTTTATTAGAACTTTGTGAAAAATTCTAAGAGAACTTTTCATAAACGGTCAAAATTTAGTTACAAAATTAGTTGTAACCTAAAACTACAACCTTACTCAATATTTTTTTATTGTGGTGAATTTCTGAAAGTCCATCATTGGATTACATCTTCTTATTATATTTTTTATGCTTGCAAAATTTCTAGAAAATTGAAGATCAATACTTATGTTATCAATAAATTGTTTAAATTGCAAGTTTTTGTAGTTTAAAATTATGCATAAAATATAAACTTATAGATCATATAGCAAATAATATCCAATTGACACAAAATTTTTCATGTGAATTAAGAGTGTAAAGAACATGCAATTCAACTATTAGATTTTCCAAATATATAATAATGTCTATTTTATTGAGTAAGATTGTAGTTTTAGGCTATAACCAATTTTGTAGCTAAATTTTGTCATTCACAAACACTTTGCATACTCTTTTGACATTGAACTCACGTCAAACTACATACACAAACCACATAAGGGGTTCAAATACCCATATCCAAACTACACATACAACCTGAAGAGGGTGAAAATTAGAGGTGACGGATCCATTGGACGGATCCTATGTGGACGGACTAGGGAGGATGGATCAAAGGGTCACGTGGCGCTCAACTAGTCATTACATGATCACCAAGAAACCCTAAATGAAAACGACTTACCTCGCACGGAAAACCCTAGTCTATAGAGTCCCAATATGAATAGAATTCCAATACTATGGGGATTCTAGATTATACGCATCAATGGAGATCTTTCCTATAAGGAAAAGACTTGTTACGCAAGCATGAGGACTCGATTCTACACTACTATAAAAACCCAAAGACCTTCAGAAAACAAGTACACATAATTCACCCTAGCTCTGGCACTCTAGAGTTGTAGAAAAAGGTTTACTTACTTAACCTTCAGAGGGTCTTCGACCGGTACCACATCGATACTCTCCTAGGATTTTCTCTGTTGTTGT
This sequence comes from Quercus gilva, assembly GCA_023621385.1. NCBI lineage: Eukaryota > Viridiplantae > Streptophyta > Magnoliopsida > Fagales > Fagaceae > Quercus > Quercus gilva. The sequence continues at coordinate 44,033,443 of CM042476.1, read as the reverse complement.
TTTATAGGCTTTGCTTCAAATACGTGAACACTGTGTAACTTACTGGTGGTTTTTTCGACATCATCACAACCCTATATAAGCATATTAAGCAACAAATACAAGAAATTTTCCAGTTTTAATCATGTGTGAAACCATGGCAATTCCTATCAAAAACAAAAACCCATAAAAAGGGGGGGGGGGGGACAAAAAAAAAAATCACATAATGGTAACTAATGCCAACGTCTAAGAGCATTTACATCAAATATGTGAAAAGTGCTAAAATGCTATTTTATAGATCAAAACACTAAAACATGCTCTACATCAAAGGTTGTTAGACTTATGGGGGAGAATCGGTAATTTAACAAAGGTGCCAAATCTAAGAAGTTTTAGCAACTTGATACAATAAGGTGCTACAATTAACACTTACTGTAGCAAGTCGCTATATATATAAATATATATATATATATATATATTTTTTTTTTCTCTTTCTTTTTCACTCTCTCTCTCTCTCTCTTTCCAGGTCTCTTTTTCTTTTTCTCTCTCTACCTCTCTGTCTCCCTCTTTCTCTCTGCTCTCCATCTCCCTCTTTCTCACTGAGGTTAGTGACGGTTTGCCTTGCCAAAGCCATCGTGGTTGCAATTCCAATTCCTTCACAACCCCATTTCTCAAATATCGTTCTTTTCTTCTTTTTTACGCTGCATTTTGTTCTTCTTCTTCCTCTCAAATCTCTTCTTCTTTCTCTCAACTCAGGCAATCCTCTCAAGTGAAACCGTGGCTCATGAGACTTCACTAGAATGTGGTGTGTGATTTTTAGTTTTTTTTTTATTTTTTTTTTATTTTTTGGGATTATGAAGCAAATAGTTTTTATACTTTGCTTGCCCTTTCTATTTTTTGGAAAAACTTTTGGTTTTACTTGAGATTTTTACTTTGTCAAATTTCCAATTTTGTTTAATCTATTTTCTGTCGATGACCTTTGCAAGTTTTCCATTTCCAGATTATTATATTTCTGCTTCACACTCTCTTTTTCATTTTTGGTTTCTTTGTTGATTTATTCAATAGAGACTAAAAATTTTACTTATATTTTTATTTTAAAAAATTGGGTTCTTGGAAAATACCATTTTTTTGCTTTGATCTCAATCTATCAGTCTTGCTTGTGGTGTGTGTTTGATTTATTTGGATCTAAAATTAGTTCAAAAAGATGCATGATTCTTCTTCTAAAATATAATAAAAAAACCAATATATGTTTTTTTTAATAGTGGGTTCACTGTCAATGTTTTCATTTTAAGGGTGGTGAGGGTGGTGACATTGAGTGGGTGGTGGTTGGCGGTGGCCATGAGGGGGGGTTGGTTGTTTTTGCTTGGAGAAGAGAGACACATAGAGAGAGAGGTGTCTCATGGAGAATAAGAAGGAATTATAAATAATAAATAAATAATATTTTAACAGAGTGGTAAAAAAAAAAAAATAATGTTGGGTGTATCATAAAGTGGAGTATTAAAATAGATAAAGTAGTGTTTTGAAATACTAAATGCTATATTTTTTAACATGTTTGATGTGAATGCTCTAAGTTGAATACATTTATAAGAGATGTGGAGAGAGAGAGAGAGAGAGAGAGAGAGGTTTTTGGGAAAATAGCCGTTGGAAATTGGAATGGTGGGCCACAATCTTTGTATTCTTTTTTTGAAAATATACCCTAGAGTTTTCATCTTTTTGAAAATGGCCATCAACTTTCGACTGCCATCTTTGTTTTGGCTTCTTCATTCTTTTAGCAGTCGGACCAAACTTTAGCAGGTGAATTCTTATAAACTCTTATTCAATGTATGTATTTTAGTTGTATATACTCACTACCTTCTCAATACTATTTTATCAAAAATAATAATAATAATAATAATAATAATAATAATAATAATAATCTACGTGTTACTTCTAAGAAATAATAATCTACACGTTACTTCTGAGAAATAATTTTTTTTAAATCTTAAATTTGAAACAGTATCCTAAACATTTTTTTTTTAAATATTTCAAAAATTGTTCTTAAAAGTGAGGTATAATGTAAAAATTATTATCTAAAAACTAGTTTCACATTCAATTTTTTGGAAATTATTTTCATGTTGTTTTGAAAACAAAAACAAAAATCATCTTATAAAATAAGCCATTAAATGTGCGTATCACATTTTCTTGTTTATCATATATCATACTTATTAATTTTCAAATAAGTTAATATAGATAAACATGGTAAGGCCAGATAGTAGGGATGGCAATGGGGCAGGGTAAGGCTGAAGGATGGATTCTTCGTCCCCACCCCGCATGGTTTTGTTTTACCTCATCCCCGCTCCATCCTGCCCTGCATGATGTAGAAAACTTTCTTACCCCATCCTTGCCCCTTGGGGCCCCACGAAGCCTCACCCTAACTCGTAAAACTTTACTTTTTGTTAATTTGCCCTACAACTAGTACAATTTTTTTAATGAAACCTATTTCATTAATAAAAATATACTTGAAATTACAACTAAATTTATCCCATCAAATCAAATAAATTTGTAGAAAAAATTGAATAATAGATTCGAGTGTTTAACACAACAATCACAAAAAAAAAAAAAAAAAAAAAAAAAATCTCATAGTATAACACATAACAAAATAAAGGTAGAGAACCATATTGGGTAGAATAAAATAAGCTTATATTGATATGTTTGTTTAAATAGTAAGGTTTTAGGGTATGAAAAATTTACAATTATAACCCTTAGCAACGTGGGGCGGGGTGGAAATAGGGAGGGACGGGGCGGGGTGGGTCTAAAAAGTCTAAACCCAACCCCCCCCCTCCCCGGTGGTGCGAGGCTAAAATCTTGCCCCATTCCTGCCCCACCACCTTTACGGGCTGGGGTAAAGCGGGGAGGGACGGGTTAAGCGGGCGGGGCAAAATTGTCATCCCTACCAGATAGTCTGCAATATAAATTAATTTGCAACATAGGATGTTGGTAAAATACTAAAATTAGTTAATGCATTATTTACAACATAGTGGACAATAGATCATTTTCTTTTGAAGCCCAAATGAAATAATATATGGGTTAAAATGGGAAACATAGGCTTGATATTATAACAATTCATCGATGTTTTCTTTTTCCTGTTCATTTCTTATCTAAATCAAGAAATGTATTAAATTATTAAAAGGTACAACTCAACCCTTAGCTATTGTGGCTGACGACATACACAACATATAGTGAATTTGTATCATTTTTTTATAGGGACGCACGTATGTTATCTAATTTGATTTTGTATTTCTTGGAGAATAGATCCATTTTCTTTTGAAACCCAAATAATATAAGGGTTAAAATAATGGGAAACATAGGCTTGATTTTATAACAATTTATAGGTGTTTTCTTTTTCCTATTCCTTTCTTATCTAAATCAAGAATTGTATTAAATTATTGAAAGGTACAACTCAACCTTTAGCTATTGTGGCTGACTACATACACAACATACAGTGAATTTGTATCATTTTTTTATAGGGACACATGTATGTTATCTAATTTGATTTAGTATATATTGCAGAATCATATAGTTTTTGGTAGTTTATTTTCATAGTATTTATCAAAAATCTTAAAGTTGAAATAGTATTCGAAACTTGTTCTTAAAAGTGGGAGCGAAACACATATAACGTAAAAATTATTTTCATGTTGTTTCGAAAACAAAAACAAAAATCCTACCCCCTCAAAACAAAAAACAAAAAAAAAAAAACAAAAATCCTACGACCAAAGAGGCTCTTATATCTACCATAAGTTGATAATATTTTATTTCCTTATCTAATTATCCAACTCCAAATAACAAAATAAAATCTTGAGAAATTAAATAAGATAGTGTGTTGTTTAAAGAAAAATAAAACAGAGATTATACGTAACATATATACATAGAGAGACAGAGAGAGGGGGATTGAGATAATCACATAACCAAATAATCAAACAAAAAATTTTATTTTAGGGAAATCGCTAGTAAACTTTATTTGTTCATAATCAAAATATAAAAATTGGGAAGAGAAAAGTGGCATAATGCCTTCTTTTTCTCTCATGCAACTGCTAGCAAGCACTAGAGCAATTCTAGAACATCACAAAGAAAAACTAGAAAAAAAAAAAAAATTAATGAAAACTTTCTTAAGTTAGAATAATCTCTGCAAGTATTCTCGTGAGTCGTAACCTTTTCAAAGTGTACAAAATTGCTTCCTTCATTATGTATGGATGTAGTCCCTTTTCAAAGTGTACAAAATTGCTTCCTTCATTATGTATGGATGTAGTCCAAAGCCAAGCATGACCTCTTCAAGATAACATATTCAACACTAATTTAAAATTAACTAGGAAGCTGATACGCATTTTTAATTATATATTACTAGCAAATAATTTTTGATGAACTACTAGCAAATAATTAATACTATATTAAAAAGAAAAAGAAAAAAGAAGGCCTATGTACTAAGTTGAGCCAGCATTTTAATAGTGGGTCCATTGAAACCTAAATGATAACAAAATACACTTCTTCTTTTTTCTTTTTTTTTGATAAGCTGCAATTGCATTAAATTAAGAAGGAAGAACAGAAGGACAATCTGCATTACAAGCTACCTTAATGGAGGGGGCAGATTATCATAACTGAAACAAAAAAGAAACAAGGAGAAGATAAAGCTAGCTTAGCAGCATTATGTGCTGGAACATTACAAAGTCTATTAACCCAGACAAAGAAACAACTAGCAATTTCTGGAAATTTAACTGCACAGACATATTGTTTGTGTGCTGCGACTTCCTACTATTGCTTATTCTTTTAATTTGCTGCAAAGTCGTAGCAGCTCCTGCACCACTCCATCAATCTCTTCGTCTCCCTTATTTTCGATGTTCTCCTCAAATTCTTTTGCCTTCCTCTTTGTAGTATTCTCCAAAAGTACCTTCCTAATCACCTTTGCCACCTCTTCTCTTTCAAGCCTCCCTTTCGTGTCTCTCTTCACTTCTACACCTGCACCTATTGCCTCCACCAGCCTAGCATTCACTGGCTGATCAAGATGCATTGGCATGGCTATAATTGGAACCCCAAACTTCATGCTCTCCATCACAGAACTCCATCCACAATGACTCACAAACCCACCAATGCTAGAGTGCTTTAAAATCCTTTTTTGTGGTGCCCATCCCTCTACAACCATTCCCCTATCTCCAACCCTGTCAAGAAAACCTTTTGGAAGTGCCATTTGAAGATTGACTTTCTCACCTCGAGGGAATCTCACTACCCATATGAAGGGTACCATGCTGAGCTCTAGCCCATAAGCTATCTCTTCCATTTCCTCCTTGGACAAAAAATACTCGCTGCCAAACGAAACAAACACAGCTGATGATGGTTCCTTGTCATTAAGCCACTCTATGATTTCCTTTTTCTCATCTTCTTCAACGGGGTCTTGAACAAGTGGACCGACCGGTACAATCTTCTTCTTCGCTAAAACAGAGAGATAATCAATATGCTTCGCCTCAATTTCTATAAAAGTTTTGATCAAAACGATTTCAGAAGATTGTTGGAAGCATTCTAGTATTCGATCCCCATCGTCAGTATCATTTGCGAACTTACCAACCTCATAATCCTGAAGATAAATTTCTGGAGAAGGATATTCAACACCAGGGTTGTTGGCAAGGTGCATATAAAAAGATGCTATTGTAGCACTCATGACCACGAAATTAACGGCTGGAATATTTTGTGACTGAGCTAGTGATGGTGCCAATATCTGAAGAAAATCATAAATAACCAAATCAGGCTTTAGTTGCGTTAAAATGGTGGTGATGTTTGGGCTAGCCATGTCCATGGCCTTTTTGAGTGTGGGCATGAGATGGGGTGGCAAGCCATTGGTTGTGTGGTAGTGTGGCGGAAGCTCAGGTAAGGATGGAAGATGGAGTTCCACAAGTTCTATTGAAAGTGAATCCTTTTCAGATAGCTGTTGTTTGATGGGGCCAAGGTTTATAGGTGTAGTACAAAAATAAATATGAATGTTTCGAGTTGTGAGCTTCTTGGCTAGCTCTAGGAAGGGTGATATATGGCCATGAGCTAACCATGGGAGCATTAAGACGCTAATAGTATTGTGTGTAGCTTCCATTCTCAATTTCCTGCTCTTTGCTGGGCTATTGTTTTTGGTTTTGTTTTGGGGACAGATACGCATATATATCGAAGGAGAGGAGGAAAAGCGTAAGAAGAGACGTAAGCATATGTATGTAAAATTTCTGTGAATTTCTGTGAGCTCGGTAAAATTTTTGGTAATTAAATCAAAGATCTGGGTTTTAAACTTTGTTTATATCACAAACTGAATAATATTTTAACTTGATAATAAGAACCAAAACAAAAAAGAAGATGCAGAAAATAGGTAAGACTAGTAATAGAAAAGTTAGAAACTTTAACTCTGGTCTAAACTAAACTAAAATAAGGGTGTAGAAAGGTAATCAAGTTTTTTCTTTTCTTTTTTATTTTTTTATTTTTTTATTTTTTTATTTTTTTATTTTTAAGTCTAAACGTCGCTCGAGAAACCTCACCAGTGATAAGAAACAAAAAGCTTTGCGTAAGTGCTTGCATAAGTGATGCAAGTGACAAAAATAATTAAACAAAGAAAAGTTTAAATTGAACATTTGACCTTTATTTTACAATTTATAATATTGTCGTCATTTGACCTTTATTATATATGATTTATACAAAGTAACTATGTCTAATTAGAATATAAAAAAGCTACGTAAATACAATAGATCTTACAAGATCCAAATTATTATTATTTTTTTGAACAAAAGATCCAAATTTAACTTGGTTGTAATATCAAAATTTTTTAATAGAAATTATAAAATTTCCACATGTGACGCATGTTCCATGATGTAATTGATCATATATCTCTTATTCAATAATAAAAAACTTTACTAATAAAGTCATAAATAGTTATAATAGTTATTTAAATAGTCATAATTATAATAGTCATAAATAGTTATTTATTTTAATTATGTTTGTATATGAAATTTTATAAATATGTTAGTATGTGGTTTAGAAAGTGAGCACATTTAATTTTTTTTTTTTTTTTTATTATAAGTTGTAGCCAAATTTTGTTCTAAAAATTACCTTCCTTTGATAAAAAGAAAAAGAAAAAAAAGAAAAAGAAGGAGATACCTAGAGTTACAGCGTACATTTGGAACTATGCTAGTCCAGGGATTTGGATCCTCTCCATTTTCCTTTGAAATGGAGAGGGTCCAGTACATGGTAGAGATTTTTTTTAAATGATCAACGCTCAAAAACGTGCCACGTCATTTAAAATGTTAAAACATACTTGTAAGGACTCAATTTGTAATGGACCATTCCAATAAAAATTTGTAGAGTGTGGGTAAAAGGGCTTGGCAATATTGAAGTAAACAACGGTTGATATGAAGTTTACAACAAGTAATAGATGATATGAAATTTATAGGAATCTTCTCAAAGAAATTTGGCTAAGTGTTTTTATAGGGAATGATCATCACTTTGGTTATGTGTTTACGAAGCATATTTGTCCTCGGCTCAGGCCGATGATCTATTTTTCTTAGAGTTGATAGATATTCCGTTCTTTTTCTTTGGACTGATTCATCTCCCTTTCTTTGTTGGGAATCCTCTTGGTTATATAGTATTGTTTTAGTTAATCTCAGCCGTCCATCTGTCGGTTATTCGGTCATTGTAGATAAGAGTTTATCCCATCATCTGATTTTGCAAGCTTTATGATAGTTCTCAGCCGTCTTTGCAGGCTTTCTATTAGTTGGAGTGACCAAGGAGCCTGGGCCCACTGGTCACTTCACCATCAAAGCGGCCAGAATGTTGGTGAAGTTCATTTAATGGATGGGAGATATTTTTCCTTTATCAACGTTGGTTCGCCGAGGAGGTGGGCATCCTTGGCGAGACCCTTGGAGGGCCTGGGATTTTCCCTTTTACCCTCAGCCTACCAACTCTCCTCGGCGCGGGCCTTGGGCCGGCTATGGAGTGGGCCGGGGTTGTTTAAATATTTGGGGCCCCACAATAGCCCCTCAAAATTCTGCTGCACGACCCCTAGGGCGGGGAGGAGGATTTTGACTTTCTCGGCACATTTTCATGCCTTGTTGTCAGTGTTACCGTTACTTCAACTGTTCTTACAATTAGTTTCTGGTGCTGAGGGCTTGTCCGAGGAATTTTTCCTTGTTTTTATAGTGCTCTTATCTTTTAAGTTTTTACTTCTATGCTTGAGCTTCTTATTAGTTCTTCTAGGATGGGTACATTTAAGTCGTTTGTGCTTTAGCGCTCAGTTTCTCGCGGTTCCCGCCCCTGATAGGGCTCATTATTTAGCGTCAAGGGGGTTGGCTTTGCCGTAGGTTTGGGTCCGTGGTCAGTACAAGGACCCTAGTTCCGTTCAGCGCCTATATTGCCTTATAGTGATTAGTTTCAACATAGGTTTGGGTCCGAAGACCATACAAGTCCTTGGCTTTTCTTTGCACTTTGTATTTCACGAGGAAGTGATCTCCCTGTTGGCTTGAGTCTTTGGACCATACAGTGCTTAAGTTTTATCTAACACTTGGTTTCCGAAGTATCTGGTTCTTCCTAAGGCTTGGGTCCGAGGACCATGCAATGCCTTTGTTCTGTCCAGTACCTAGTTTTCTCATTGTCATCTGAGGTATCTGGTTTCCCCTGAGGCTTGGGTCCGAGGGCCATGCAATGCCTTGGTTCTGTTTAGTACCTAGTTTTCTCATTGTCATCTGAGGTATCTGGTTTCCCCTGAGGCTTGGGTCCGAGGACCATACAATGCCTTGGTTCTGTCCAGTACCTAGTTTTCTCATTGTCATCTGAGGTATCTGGTTTCCCCTGAGGCTTGGGTCCGAGGACCATGCAATGCCTTGGTTCTGTCCAGTACCTAGTTTTCTCATTGTCATCTGAGGTATCTGGTTTCCCCTGAGGCTTGGGTCCGAAGACCATGCAATGCCTTAGTTCTGTCTAGTACCTAGTTTTCTCATTGTCATCTGAGGTATCTGGTTTCCCCTGAGGCTTGGGTCCGAGGACCATGCAATGCCTTGGTTCTGTCCAATACCTAGTTTTCTCATTGTCATCTGAGGTATCTGGTTTCCCCTGAGGCTTGGGTTCGAGGACCATGCAATGCCTTGGTTCTGTCCAGTACCTAGTTTTCTCATTTATTTACTATCTTTTTTATTTACCCGTAACCATTTAATTCTACATCACCATAATCTATAATAAACATTAATTAAATACACTTTTCACGCAACATAATGACGCACGCAAGCTGGAGTTGGGGTAGGATAAGATTCTGCTCCGTTCTGCCTCTTCGTTTGACGTGACCTTTCTGATCACGAAGCGCCTCTTGTGTCGATTGAGTAATGCGTTTTGACGCTTCGATGTCTCCGCATTAATGAGGCGCCTCCTCATTAATGTCAGCCGTGGATTTAAGAGGATTTAATGGCGGATAAGCCCCTTGGGAATTTGAGCGAAATTATTGCCTCCGGAAATCTCTCCCTGAGATTTATTGCAGGCTGGCCCCTAACCAATATTCCGCCTTCTATATAAGGTGTTTCTAGGGCAACCTTCTTCTCCACTCTTGACAAACACTCGTCCTAAATTTCTCCCCAAAAATATTGCCCAAAAACTCTGCAAGACATACCATTTGAGCCCTTTCGAATGAATTGGCCCTGGGAAAGAGGGGTCCCGGGGCTGCACAGCCCCCATCAGGAGTCGAGGATAGCACTCCGACCCTGGACATCTAGCTGGGGTTGGGGTAGGCAAGATTCGAAGATTCTCCTTCTTTTCAACCTAATCAGAGACGGAGCCCTCCTTGCTGCCTGGAGGAGGATCCATAGAGAACGTAACCTCCCTCCCTTGGGTTTGGGTCTCTGACCCTCCAAGCCGGCAACGATGGGAATGGGAGGGAAATCAGGCGGAATCCAGAAGTGGGAACGTCCTGTGCCGCGGCCTCTTCCGCCTCCCATGTTGTCCTCTTTTTTCCTTTTCCCTTTTATCTCTTCTATTTCCATCTCCCAACCAGTCTCCCCCTCTTCATTTCCTCTTCTCTTACTTCTCTTCTTTCTATCTTGTGTTCTTCTGCCAATTTTCTATTCTATCTTTTGTTCCTCTGCCAGCTTTCTTTTCAATCTTTTGCTCCTCTGCCAGCTTTCTTTTTGATCTTTTGCTCCTCTGCTAGCTGTGCTAGGCGTCTGTCTTTGTAGTTAGCTTTAGAAAAAGCCCCATGGGCATCACTTGTAAGAGATGTAACTTTTTCTTCATATATTAATAAAGAAGTAGACTTGTTTTGTATTATTTTTTTTTTACTTTTCGCATACTCTTGTTTCTTGTGATTGTAGACCTCTGGACGAATGCTGTTACTGTAAATTGTGTTGTTCTTGATTGATGATTTTTTTTTTACACCAACCATCGCATTTGCTAGCGCACAAGTCCTCCCCACAGACGGCGCCAATTGTAGGGACTCAATTTGTAATGGACCCTTCCAATAAAAATTTGTAGAGTGTGGGTAAAAGGGCTTGGCAATATTGAAGTAAACAACGGTTGATATGAAGTTTATAACAAGTAATAGATGACATGAAATTCATAGGAATCTTCTCAAAGAAATTTGGCTAAGTGTTTTTATAGGGAATGATCATCACTTTGGTTATGTGTTTACGAAGCATATTTGTCCTCGGCTCAGGCCGAGGATCTATTTTTCTTAGAGTTGATAGATATTCCGTTCTTTTTCTTTGGACTGATTCATCTCCCTTTCTTTGTTGGGAATCCTCTTGGTTATATAGTATTGTTTTAGTTAATCTCAGCCGTCCATCTGTCGGTTATTCGGTCACTGTGGATAAGAGTTTGTCTTATCATCTGATTTTGTAGGCTTTATGTTAGTTCTCAGCCGTCTTTGCAGGCTTTCTATTAGTTGGAGTGACCAAGGCGCCTGGGCCCACTGGTCACTTCATCATCAAAGCGGCCAGAATGTTGGTGAAGTTCATTTAATGGATGGGAGATATTTTCTTTTTATCAACGTCGGTTCGCTGAGGAGGTGGGCATCCTCGGCGAGACCCCTGGAGGGCCTGGGATTTTCCCTTTTACCCTCGGCCTACCAACTCTCCTCGGCGCGGGCCTTGGGCCGGCTATGGAGTGGGCCGAGGTTGTTTAAATATTTGGGGCCCCACAATACTTAACTAAGGTTTAACTTCTTTAACTCAACCGGACAAAGACAAACCACTGTCTCTCTCACCAAACCCATCTGAATATTTCAAACTCTCTTTCTCAGATCAACAGAAAATGTTTGCTTCCCATATGTTTTGATTTTTTTCATTTTTTGTGAAGGAAATGGATATCACATCTGCAAACCTTCTCCCTCTCTCTCAGATCGATAGTGTTGTGGATTCGATCGTTTGCTCTCTTTCTCCCTTTCCTATCAGATCAGTGGCTTGGTTTTGTTCCGTGGAGATCAGCGGTGCCATGGTGGTGGGTTTGGTATGGGTATTTTGCATGGTGGGTCTATGGTGGTTTGTGGTGGTGCTGGTTTACTGGGTCTATGATTTTTTTTTTTGGCGGTGGGTTTACTAGTGGTGGTAGTGTGTAGTGTAGCGGTGGTGGAGTGGGGTTGCTAGGGTTTCCTTTTTTGCTTTGATTTTTTGTTGTGGGTATTGTGGCTGATTTGTGGGTAGCCGATGGTGGTTGCTTTTGATTTGTGGCTGATTTTTTGTTGTGGGATGTGTGGGTTTGATGGTGGTGGTGGTGGGGATGGGTTCGCTCTGGTTTTATGATAAAATTCAATTATTAAGATTTCAAATCAGACTAACATCACCATGAAACTTGTTTGAATTTAATCATTCTTAATGAAGAACCACGCCTACTCTTGATTTGATCAATTCAATTCACCTATAATAGCAGGGAATTGTCAAAATTGAATGTTTTTCTAAGTTTTCTTATTGTAAAGAATAGTAAAAGATTGTATCCAAATGAAATAGAAAATCTGAGGCTTGATGATTCAACAGCCTAGCAGCTAATAAAACGATAATAAGTTGAGAGACAAGATAGAAACTTTACATACAAAACGAACTCCTTGGAAAATAAAATCGAAGGGTGCAAGGCTAGCATGTTGCTGGGGATTGTGGCCAAACTTTACATTATGGATCCATATAAAAACAATAGAACATCCAATTGTCTTTAAAAATTCCTCTACAACTTTGCATTTAAAACATTTGTACAAAAATTAACTATTTTCCAAAAAAATCGTTTTCCTTTGACACAATTACATGTATCTTCTTCTCAATGCACCTCACCAATTCTCTCTCCTAGTCTTCCCATTTTCTTTCTTTTTTCCAAAAGTAACAAAACCAATAAATTATTTCTCTATTCTTCTTTCAGATATCTTCCAGAGCAACAACCCCCACCCAATTTGATATACAACTCATTCACCTGTCTCTGATGGACCCTCCCAATTCTTCACTACTAGTAGCAAAATTTCATTCCATGTGTCAATAGGCCCAGGCAAGCACCAATGCACACAATCATTCTGCACTCTATCCTTAACCCCATTAGCAAATGGAAAAGGATGCATATGTGGCCCCGGGTGCCCATCTGGCCTCATCAATGATAATTTGGTCACATCTAATGCCTCAAGTCTAAATTTTGCAAATTGCTTAGCATTGTCCTTTGCTGCATTCACTTCTTCTACCTCAATTTTTCTCATATCAGCATCCATTCCTTCAAGCTGCTTCTCACTCTCATTATAAGGCTTTTTCTTTGGACAAGCCCCAGCCTTATCCCAATCGCCTTCAAAATGTGAAGGCGAAAATGTAGTCACAACTACATCAATTGCATTACCATTAGACCCTCTTCTTTCAATTATGGGCTTCAGGGTAGTTCTAAGAGCCTTTCTTAAAACATCATAAAATCCAATCTCAGTGTGATTGAGACCAGGACAGTAATGACAGCCTAACACCCTCATAATACACCGCTGGGTGTAGAAACCAATGCCCAATTGATAATACAATCATGTTTATACGATCCAAATCACCTGCCCACCTTTTATCAACATGATCTAAATACAACTTGTTATAATCAGGCCCCAATTTTGACTTTTCAATACCCTTAACTAGAAATGGTGACCAATACACTGAGACATTAGCATTGTGAGAAGGAAAATGCCACCTACGAAACTTGTTCTCCTCCCTATCCTTGTAAACAAGTTCAGGCACAGAGGCAGTGGATAACATGCAACGAAGGGTCTCTAACTGGTTCCTAGCCATGGAATCACCCACAAATGCAATATGCTTGTTCCTAATGAGTTGAAGAAAAGTGTTTGGTTCAAACCTGTTAGTTTACATTGCTTGGGTTTCCACCTCCAATAGAGGTAGTCAAAGTCCGGCCTGCCATGATTGATACAATTCTGGCCATCTCTTATGGTACCACATGTACCATTGTATAAAGGTCCCAACTTGTACCCACAACAAAAAATCAAAGCAAAAAAGGAAACCCCAGCAACCCCACTCCGCCACCCCTGCACTACACACCACCACCACCACTAGAAAACCCACTGCCAAAAAAAAAAAAAATCATAGACCCAGTAAACCAGCACCACCACAGACCACCATAGACCCACCACGCAAAATACCCATACCAAACCCATTGCCATAGCACCGCCGATCTCCACGGAACAAAACCAAGCCATCGATCTGATAGAGAGGGAGAAAGAGAGAAAACCACCGAATCCACAACACTGCCGATCTGAGAGAGAGGGAGAAAGTTTGCAGATGCCATACCCATTTGCTTCACAAAAAATGAAAAAAATCAAAACGTATGGGCAGCAAACATTTTCTGTTGATCTGAGAAAGAGAGTTTAAAATATTCAGTGTAAGTTAAACAACCCTCTAGTTTAAGCGTTGAACCCCAGTTAAGTGTGTTTTAACATTTTAAATGACGTGACACATTTTTGAGCGTTCATCGTTTTCAAAAAAATCCCTACCATGGACCCTCTCCATTTCAAAGGGAAATGGAGAGGATCCGGATCCGCTAGTCTAGAGCATTCACAACTTATATGCAAAATTTTATCCAACTTTTCTAACAAAAAACCACTTTTTAACTTCTTATTTTCAATTTCATTTATCCATTTTTCAAATACACACTACACCTCGTTTTTCATTTTCTTATGGATTCAATCAAAATATTTTATCTATATGTCAGAGAATAGAAAGAGTGGAGAGATAATAATTTAGAAGAAAAAAAATGTTGGAAAAGGTTCTAGAAAAAGTTAAAATGCTCCTCAAGCCTATATATATATATATATATTTTTTTTTTTTTTTTTTTATTTATTTTTACAACATGCCTAAGCTTGTTGAGTAGTACAGTTTTTTGCAAAAGAAATGATCATGTTTTAATTTCTTGATAAAAAAAAAAATCAACTTATTTTACTTTATAGTTTATTTTTGCTATTATTTATGAGTTTTATTGTATTTTTTTATATTATTTATGAGTTTTATTATACTATTTCAACTAGTTTTTATCTTTATTTATAATAATTTTAACAAAAATTTTTTTTTTTTTTTGGAAAACTTTAAAAAAAAATTTTCAATTTCAAAAAAATAAATATATCTCTAACGGACAATAAATAAGGCGCTAATTTTGCATTGAATCGGTGACTACGGCTAGAGTAATGTCACATCAACTTTCTATTTCCACTAGAACCAGCTTGGAAAACTCGTTAGAAGGTTTGTGTCAGCTCAAGCTTTCTATTTCTACTTTAAACAAACAAACAAACAAAAATGACTTTTCACATATACATAAGTAAAAGTGTGTGTGGTGTGAATTTCAGCACAAAAAGTGAGCCTTCTTCAGTTCTTTTTGGAGAATAAAAAGAGATTTTTTTTTTTTTTTTTCCTTGTCAAATGCAAGCTGTGTGCCCCGCCACTTAGAGTAAGAAAAGAAAGACAGAATATTCTTTTAGTACATTTGGTATTATGGAGATTTTAGGTAGGATGAAAAATGGGAGAAGGGAAAGGGGGAGACTAATTCAAATTTTCCACCATTTGCTAAGAAAGAGATTTTGGTTTTGGTAGAAAGAAAATAGGGTTGGGGAGCATAGCCTTCTTGGCATGGTTTTAAAAACCGGATTAAACCGGCCGGTTCAACCAGTTCAATCAGGAACTAAATGTTGGGATAAATCTATGTGTGAATTAAATTAAATATAACCCAAGCAACAAAACAAATAGAAATTTAAGAAAGCGATAAAAAAATCAACCAACAAGAATACCAAGAAATTACGTGAAAAACCTTGCAGTGTAGAGGGAAAAACCATGGGGCAAATTCTATCAATCCACCATAATAAAATAGAGATTATAACATTCAAGTTATATTCAAAACCTGAGTTCACAATAAATTGGTAAAATACAATAATATCTCTAGGAACAAATACAACCTCACCATAAATACTTCAACTCTGAATACTTTAACTCTATGTGATTGTAGCACCCAAATAATCATCCTAGAGAAAACTCCCCAATTTATTTTCCTTGTGTGCCTTGAGCAAAAGAAAAATCACATTTTCTTTTTTCCCTCAGTACCACACAAAACATTAATTTTTTTTCTTCAGTTGGCTTCAAATCTGTGTTTCACTCTTCAATCTCCCTGAACCCCTCTCTATCTTGAAACCACACGCACCAAGCTTTTAATAAGAGCTTCAGTCGCCTGACATTCCTAATATAATTAGGAATAGAAGTCTTTGACTTCTTGTGCAATTAGTACTCCTATTTCTATATGAAATAGGATTCCATGTGGGCTGGACTTCTAGGTGTTGTGCACCTCAACACCAAACACTAATCCGGTTCGGTTATTCAGAAAAACCAAAAATAAAGGAAAAATCGGATAAAACCGATGATTGGCAGTTCAACTGGAAAAACCAGGAATCAAGATGGTTGAACCGGTTTGCTAAATCAGTGAAACATATCTATAGAGAAGTGTGCTTTGCTGAAAAACTCTTAGATTTGCGTCTGTAATGACTGAAGTAAAGCATGACATCAGAGGTTAGCCTCTTGGGGCAATCAAGATTCCAAACCATGTGTAGAAACACAAATCTTCACATAAAGAGTGAGATTTACATGGTATTGCTTAAGTTTCTTGAAATGAGCTTCTTCTTCAAAAAGAGGGAGAGAGAGATTAACAAACAAAAGTTACAAAACAATTGAACCAATTGAACCTAAGGACCGTTTGGTAATGTTGTTTTAGTAACGTAGTTTAAGTATTGTGGAAATACGTGTGAATAAAAAAGTATTGTAAAAACATGTGTTGTGTTGTTTAAACAACGAAAATTATTGTTTAAACAACACAACCAAACAGCGCCCTATTTTTTTGTGTTGTGTTGTTTAAACAACGAAAATTATTATTTAAACAACACAACCAAATAGCCCCCTATTTTTTTAAAAATTGTGCTCTACTATACACAGCAAAACAATGAGAGTCACACCTTTTTTTTTAGTTTTAAATTTAGAATAAATTAGAACCACATGCTTTTAATGTTCTTTTAATACGGTTTTACTTTTAGTTTTTGTTTTACTCGATATACTGTACATTATACAACTACAAAAACATTATATTATACAACTAATTGGTCAAAGCCACGTCAGATTTTTTTTTTTTTTTTAATTCCTGTAAGGACCCAAAATGAGGGTAATACAAGGTCTGAAGTAATAAGACAAACTCTTGCCTTTCTCAGGTCCAATACAACAGAATTTGTAAGAGATGGGCGAGAACAACAAACATTCCGTCCCCCAAAGGCACCCATCCTCCCCCTTAATATAGGCCTCCTCCTTCTGATCTGTTCCGTCCATCTTCAGTTATCATTCGCTTCTTTCTTTGACACCTGTCACTTATCTTCTCTCTAGGAGCAGGCGGTGGCTGTAGCTGGTGCTGCTGTCACGGGCATCATCTCAGGTCACCTCCACAATTAATGCGACTGACAGAGTGGGTGTGCGCCATTTATTATTGATGTGACTGGGGGCTACTGCCCAGACGGCCGCCTGTCTGCCACTTGCCCATGCCTCCCTTGGCCGAGGAGGCTCCCTCTTTGGTACTTAACGCGGTGTTCCTCAAGATTTAGCTCTTTCCTCGGGAACTATTTAAATCTTGGGCCCCCGACCAGCTCTGTATTCGGCCCAAGAACAGTTCCCTCCAAGCCCTTCCAGGGGCCTTGGCCCACTAGTTCAGCTCCTCGGCCCCCTTCTTCGTTCCTCGGGTGCCCACAATAGCCCCCTAAAACTTTCGCTTATTCTGCTCGTGGCATAAGTGAAGTTTTAACTCCGCGGATACACCGTACGTGTTGGATGTGTTCACACGAGTTGACGTCTTCTCAACTGTCATTCGCACGCCCCTGACGCTTCGGAATCCGCGAGCTCACATTTATGGCGCTAGGCGGCTGCTTGTCTCCCCACGTTCAACGGTATGATTAAGATCCTGCGGCTCTCGTCCATCCTTATTTATGAGCGGGAATTTTACCGCTCCTTTTTTCCTCCTATAAAAGGAGCGAACAGGGCTGGCGATGTCTTATTTCTGGCATTTTGGCGTTTTCACTTTGGCGAAGAGAGATTTACTCCCGAGGAGCGTGCTTTTAACCTTTGCAGTAGGTGTGTTGGTTTCCTTCTTGGCTTGCTTCTATTTTTGTCCATGGGTAGATATGCTAGGCTAGTAGATACCAAGGAGGCTAGGATGGCTTTTAGGGCCAAGTATAGAATTCCCAACGACGTAGTGTTTAGGCACTGTGAGGAGGGCGAGTGGCTAGTCATAGAACGCCCTCTTGAGTTAGTAGTTATTCCTATGATCGCCTTTATTGAAGGCAGGATGGAACTTCCCATGGGCCCGGTGACCCAGGATTACCTCATAAATTTTAGGCTTACCCCAACTCAGTGCTCCCCCAATATCTTTAGGATTCTTGGGTGTATAGAGGCCATCAACTGTAGGATGGGGACTCGTCTTACCTGGCATGATGTGAACTGGGTGTATAACTATCAAAAATGGGAAAAAACCAACTACTACATGAAGAGTAGGGTCCCCGCGGTTAGGTTGATCTCTTACTTGCCCGATTCGAGCAAGGGCATGGACAAAGACTTCTTTCTCGTCTCAGGCGGGTGGCACGATGGTCGGCACTGTCCCACCCAGGAAGGGGAACCAGGTAGCTTTCCCGAGGGTCTGGGTTACCGCCTTAGGATTTTTTTGTAGAAGAGTCTCTTCCGAGGCATCAATTTTCTCGTTTCTTCTTTTCTTTGTTTAAAACACAGCTTTCTTTTGTTTCCTTGCTAATAATGACTGTTCCTCCATGACAGACGAGTACCACACAGCCCCTACCAAACACTTGGTGAATTTTCACGACCTGAATCGGATTCTTCGGTCCGAGATATTTCTCCACCGGGACGGGCAACTCCGAGCAGCGCACGTCATCCTTGGCTACACTCCTTCGACAAAGCGCTTCTAGAGTCCGAAGAACGTTATCAAGGCTCGTGACCCACGCTTGGCCAGTATAGACGTTGCCGTTCCAGGTTTTCTGCTGGCAGGACCCCCCCCCCCGAGGGTACGCAAGACGCCCAACTCCCTGCGCCTTTAGCTGCACAAATTTTGTACGCCCAAGAGCCTCCCCTACCATCCAACGAAGAGGCGGAGGGATCTTCATCTTCTTCTGTCCAAGAGGTAACGGAAGAAGACTTTGAAGTTTTTTATCGCCCCGACGCCCCAGGTTCCTCTCCAGCCCGATCATCATCGGCAATGGGGTTTCAAGAGAAGACACCCGACCTCCTGGCACTGCTGTCGGCCCACGTTGGCGAGTCCTTCTCGGCGGCGGCGGGTGCCCCCTCGCCTGCCGACTCCAGTGGCTGCCCGTACCTCCCCTGCTGATGCTGCGGATAAAAAACGCAAACGTGGTCCCAGTGGAAAGGGGACGACCACGTCCGAGGAGGGGGAGATATCCGAGCCGCAACCCAAGGAGGCCCGGGCCGGCAAAGGCCAGGCGAAGAAGAGGCCCGACCCTGCTGTGGTCCCGAGGGAGAGCGGCGGGGATCAACCTAAGAAAGCTTCCATCTGGGGGCCCTCCTTTACTCTCAGCTCGGGATCTCCTGTCCTGGACGACGCCAACCTGAGGGACCCTTCCAAGGGCAGCTCAGGCCTGGTTGCCGAGTGCTTGGAGAGGGCCCTATGCCACCCCGAGGATATGGAGGAGCTGAAGTCTTTCAGGAAGAGGGAGGTTTTCCTTTCCCTGAAGCAGGTCCTGGCTAAGGTACCTCAGTCGTTCTTACCAGCTCTTCTCTTTTTTTTCTCCGCCAAGTATTTTTACTTTGACTACTTATCCTCCCTTGCTATTTCCCACTCTTGCAGGCCATTCAAGCTGCCTTCATGGCCGAAGACTGGGTCGATCACTCCCTCGACGCGGCCAGGAAATCTGAGAAGGCTTATGAAGCTGCTGAGAAGGCCAGAGCTGAGGCAGAGAGGAAGTTGAAGGACACCCTCTCCCAGCTGTCTGAGGCTGAAAGGGCTTTTCGTGACGCCGATTCCGCCTTGAAGAGCTATGAGAAGCAGGCTTCTAATGCCTTGGCAGCCCAGAAGCAGGCCGAAAGTGCACTGGCACTCTCGATGGTGGAGTTGAAGCAGGCGCATATTGTAAGGACCCAAAATGAGGGTAATACAAGGTCTGAAGTAATAAGACAAACTCTTGCCTTTCTCAGGTCCAATACAACAGAATTTGTAAGAGATGAGCTAGAACAACAAACATTCCGTCGAATCCCATGAGTGGGGAGTGGCACGTCTCTAGGTCCTCAGGTTTGAGGCCCAGTCCCCTGTACAAATCGGGGTACATCACGTCAGCTTGACTCCCCTGGTCAATTAGTACCCTTTTGACGTTGTATCCCCCAATTCTTATAGTAACGACCAAGGCATCCTCGTGTGGTTGCTGGGTTCCCCTTTTATCTTTCTCAGAGAAACTTAGGTCAGGGACCGCCATCCTCGGCCTCTTATTATGCCACTCTTCCTCCCCCGATTTCGGGCCTTCCACCACAGACAGGACCTGGGAGCTCGGCCTGGCGCCTCCACCTGATCCGGCCAGAATCATATTAATGGTGCCCAGGGCCGAGCGTAGATGGTCGCCCTGGTGCAATCCCGTCTCCGAGGGCCCTATCTGTCCTGTTGGCCGGTTCAAGAAGCGGCCCAGTTTCCCTGCCTTCGCCAATTGACTTAAGTGGCTTCTCAATGTTCTGCAGTCGTCCGTCTTGTGGCCCTTGTCCCGATGATAGTGGCAATAGAGGTTTTAGTTCCTCTTGGTCGGATCCCCGCCCATTCTGTTCGGCCAACTGAAGAATGGCTCATCCTTAATTTCTTCCAGTATCTGGTGCATCGACTCTTTGAACAGCGAGTTTACCATATGGACCCCTTCTGGGGCCTGTTGGCCGGGGAATTCCCTTTGCGACCGGTTGTTACGGTAACCCCTCCCCGAGGATCTCCCTTTTCGAGGTACAATCCGGCCTTTCCTTTCCCCTGGATTTGGTCTTCTTCCAATCTTTTGTAGGTTTCAATGCGTTCCATGAGTTGGCGCATGTTGGCCGCGGATTTTATTGTTAAAGACTTCCTTAGGTCGTGGTCGGTCGGAAGGCCGACCTTGAAGGTCCTTACCGCGACATCTTCGAAGTCCCTATCCACCTCGTTGTACATTTCCCAATAGCGGTCGGCGTAGGTTTTGAGGGTTTCCCCCTCCCTCATCGTCATGGATAACAAGGCGTCCAACGGTCTGGGTGCCCTGCTACAGGTGATGAACCTCATACCGAATGCTCTAGTCAATTCTTGGAAGGATGCTATGGATCCCTCTCCCAATGCGTCGAACCAGCGCATGGCCACCGGCCCGAGGCTGGAAGGGAAGACCTTACACAGGAGTGCCTCATTGTCTGAGTGTATGGCCATCTTCTGGGTGAAGTGGCTGACGTGCTCCATCGGATCTGTTCTCCCGTTGTATATGGCGAAAATGGGCTGGGAGAAACGATGAGGGAGCCTGGCCTTGTTAATCCTCCTAACAAAGGGTGATTTGGAGATTTGCTTCAGGGCCTTGCTCATGGCGTCATTTCTTCTATCGTGGCGAGAGGATACCCTCTCGCGCCTACAGTCACCCTCATCCGAGGTGTCCGAGTACGTTTCATCAGGTGGGGTTCGGGACCTGCGCCGGTACAGCGGGTCTGGGCTTCCTCGTGAACCCTCACTTGAAGCCGCCGACGGGCTCCTTCTATTGCGTTCTTTCCGTCTCAACCTCTTGCGCAGGCGATCAATTTCCCGTTGCAATGCCAGCGTGTCCCGCCCGTGTTGGGCTCGACTCTCGTTGCGGGGCCGGTCCCGCCCCTCCCGCTTTGAGCGGTGCGGCCCTGCTGATGTGCTAAGGGCTCGTTGCCTATCCCTTCTGCGTTCCATGTCAAGGAAAGGGTCTCCCCTTCGTAATCCGACCGATCCTTCCTCAATTCTGTCCTCATTTGCCATTGCTACTCAAGATGTATTCGCCGGAGCTTGTTGTTTCCCACAGACGGCGCCAATTGTAAGGACCCAAAATGAGGGTAATACAAGGTCTGAAGTAATAAGACAAACTCTTGCCTTTCTCAGGTCCAATACAACAGAATTTGTAAGAGATGGGCGAGAACAACAAACATTCCGTCCCCCAAAGGCACCCATCCTCCCCCTTAATATAGGCCTCCTCCTTCTGATCTGTTCCGTCCATCTTCAGTTATCATTCGCTTCTTTCTTTGACACCTGTCACTTATCTTCTCTCTAGGAGCAGGCGTTGGCTGTAGCTGGTGCCGCTGTCACGGGCATCATCTCAGGTCACCTCCACAATTAATGTGACTGACAGAGTGGGTGTGCGTCATTTATTATTGATGTGACTGGGGGCTACTGCCCAGACGGCCGCCTGTCTGCCACTTGCCCGTGCCTCCCTTGGCCGAGGAGGCTCCCTCTTTGGTACTTAGCGCGGTGTTCCTCAAGATTTAGCTCTTTCCTCGGGAACTATTTAGTTCTTGGGCCCCCGACCAGCTCTGTATTCGGCCCAAGAACAGTTCCCTCCAAGCCCTTCCAGGGGCCTTGGCCCACTAGTTCAGCTCCTCGACCCCCTTCTTCGTTCCTCGGGTGCCCACAATTCCTTTTTGTGATAATTATGATTAGAAAAAAAAAGTTTTAGTTAATTTAGTGAATAAACTTAAAAAGTTACTTAATTTTTATACAACATTAACTAATTCATTATATATATATATATATATATAATTTTTTATTTTTATGATTACAATTAAACATACGTGATTGTCCATTCCAAGGAAAATTAATTAAATTTAAACGAATAGTGTCACTTGATGCTATGTTTTTATATTTTTCTATTTTTATTTTCTAAATATAAGATGTGAAAACTCACATAATTTTTTTTTAAAAAAAAATTACCTACATATTATTAGTAATAAATTTATTATATTTTTATTTATATAATTTGAAAATTATTAATTAAATTATTTATGATGTCACGAGTTTGACCACCGGTCCAACCCCGGTCCGACTAGAAAACTGGTAACTAGTCCCTTTTTCGATTTTTTCACCGTACCGGTTTTTAAAACCATGCTTCTTGGGCCCATTAAAATTTTCCCCCTTCAAAATTGAGAGAAAACAAGAAAGAGAATTTGATTTTAGTACTATTTCGACCCTTTATCTCCCTAGTTATTGGTACAACAATTAAAATTAGAAAAAAAAAAATTGAATGGATTGATATATATATATATATATATATGTTAAAATAATCTAATAATTATAAAGAAAATGATTAGTTTATACTTTATATTTAACTATTCATGTAAAATTTATATTTTACATAAAAGTGTATAATATTGTACACAATTCATGTAGATGTGTACAATTTACACTAACAATAAATATAAACCAATAATTGCCCTAATTGTAATATGTTCACTTTTATATTGTGTCATTTTCACTAATTCATCTTATATCTTACACACATATTATATAAACCAATGATCGCCCTAATTTTAATGTGTTCACTTTTATATTGTGTCATTTTCACTGATTCATCTTATATCTCACACACATATTATAAGATGTGTGGCTAGAGGAAATAATAATTATAATAATAAATGTGATATGTTTATTTTTGTAATATGCCATCTTTACCAATTATTTTAATAACATTATTTTTTTTCTTATATAATAATGAAAAAAAATTAATTAATACTACTACTCATTCCCTTGCAAGAAGAATTAAATTGTCCCATATTTGTTAGTTTAAATGGAAGGTATACCACCAAACATTGAATAACAGTCTTCTTAATAAAAGCTTTGAAATTCTTTGCAAGGAAGAAAAAAAAGATTAGCTCTTATGTAATGGTTGTGGTGCTTGGCCCAAAGTGCCTGATGAATTTTGGATCAAGCTCCCAATTTACTTGTTTAAGATGGGTGTGGAATTTCCTACAATGGAAAAACCTCTTAAAGCCAACCCAACGGTCCAAGTAAAGGTGCTTTAGGCCCAATCTATGTTCTATTACCCTACGTATGCTTCCCGAAAAGGCTCAAGATTAGTGCTAAGCTTACCCATTTTTTGTCGTTTCTCTCTCTCTTTTCTCTCATGTATCTCTCCCCAAGAATTACCAGCCCCCTCTCTCTAACTATCGGCCTCTATTTATAGACTTCCCTTAGTGGGGTCGTCATAATGAGGGAGTGGTTTTTTATGTTGGTGGGCCCTTCTAGGACATATTCCTAACCAAATGGGACCCACTTCTCGTGATTGATGCAACTCTCTTGAAACTTGCACTCGTCACCAAATGGTGCTCAACAGGCGATTTCCCCCAAGACATTATCATTCTCCTCTGTTCGAGCCCAGACCTGGCATTGGGCCCTGAACTCTTAAGCATAAAGAGACTAATGGATTGGGCCTACACCTGATGCCCGTACAATTGACATAAAAATAAATTAAGACAAATTACATTTTTTATCATCCTACTTAACTAAACAAAAATTAAAAGTATTTATTTTTAATATCCATCTTACCACTATCCTATCATTTTCATTTCTACCAAACACAATTAAACAAATGGTGGAGAATTACAATATTTTACATCCTCCAATTTTCTATATATTGTGATGCATTTTGGTTTCATCAAGTTTTAGCTTTTACAATAAAACATTATAGTTATTCCTAAAGATTTTAATATCCTTGTTTTGTTTTTTTCCCAACTTATTGGGATTTAGCAAATATATGAAATGATTAGCTTTGAAACATACTTACTATAAGGGTATGTTGGTAGACTGTAATAGACATTGTAATATAATAATTATTCCTATGGTTTAACTATTCAATAGTTTGATTATGTTTTTATTGCAAGGAATAGACATTCATTATATATAGTTGTTCTTTAAAATGAGGAATAGTTATTCCTCTCAAAAAGAGTTGTAATAGTTATTCCTTAGTAGATGTAATAATTTCTAACATTAATATATTTCCAAATAAATAAACTTTCCATATTCACATAACAATTAGTTGAAGACCCTTTTTTCTTGTCAAGTCAGTCAATGGTTTTGGCTTTCTCATCTTCATGTACAGGGTCTTCAACAAGTGGACCAACTGGAACAACCTTCTTTTCAATTAGAGAAGAAAGGAGATCAATGTATTTCCCCTCAAGTTCTCTAAAAGTCTTGATCAAAACGATATTAAAAGATCGTGCAAAGTTTTGAAGAATGCGTTCTTTGTCATTAAGGTAAGGGTGGATAGTGGAAGAACCTTCAAGCGAATTGGTTAACCTTACTTTCATATAATCATGAAGATGAAATTCTGGAAAAGAAAAATCCTCACCTGGGTTTTTCGTGGCATGAAGTGCAAAACAAGTCATGGCAGCTCCAGTAGTTATAGAGTTAACAGCTGGGATATTATGGGTGTAAGCTATTGATGGTGCCCAAAGATGAAGAAAATCATAGATAACCAAATCTAGTTTTAAGGTCTTGAACATGTTGGAAAAGCTAGGACTGGCCATGTCAAAGGCCATTTTAAGGGTGTGTTGAGGTTCAAAAAAAAAAAAGAATTAAACAGCCCACAAATAGGCCCAAAGAGATAGAAAAGATATTGGACCAATTTCACACAAATAAAGGATGGGCTCTCACAACAAAGAAAAGAAAGAAAGAAAAAAGCCCAGAGGGCTGGGATTCAGAGGAAAGGCCCAACCAGCAAACCAGACCAAACCAAGAAGGAAAAGTTGGGCCGAAATCCCAAAAAGCCTCCCTGAGGTAGAGGATCCTCGGGCGCGTAGAGGAGGATCATAACAGAAAAATTGAAGAAGGACAAGAGACAAAGGGCACGCGGACCTTGTGACCCAGACACGCAGTGAAGGTACAGAGCAAAAAACGCAGGAACCTGATTTCAACCGTTTGGAGATAAAGACAAAGGAGAGTACAACTGGAGAAGCTGGGACGCTGAGAAGAAAAGCCAAAAAAGGACCTCAGGCTAGCCAACGGGAAATCTAGAAATAGAAAGGAGCTGAGGGACTTTCACCTGGTCGGAACAAAAAACAAGGAACCATAAAGAAAAGGGAAACGACATGATCCTGAAGCAACCAGACACGGTGCAGACTTCAAAGGGCAAAACAGGGAAATCGTTAGTCCACCAGGGAGGTCGAAGTTGTACTATAAAAGGGGGGAGGGATCCATGCTACGGGGCATTCAGGCATTTTCACTCATTTGCAAAAAACAATCAGACCGTCTTAAGCATTCACCATTGTTTTCCCAAAAGTCCTAGAGAGTTGTAGAAAAATACTCTGTAATTTGAGGGGAAAACAGAGGAACCATCCCCGGTATCCCGGAGACAGCCACTACTGAACATGCTCGGATTCAACAAGTTCAAACTTTGCAAGTCTTTAACTATCAAAGTCTGTAACTTATGAGCTCAGTTGAACTTTGCACCGTGTCTTAGTGAGCATTGTAATAATAACTTAATAAAAATCAATGAAATATACCTCACGTAATTAGAGGATCCCTAGCTTGTTCTTATGTTATATATTTCCTTTTGTCATTTGCAATTTTTTTCCTTTACTGCATAAATGTCATTCAATACAAATACTTGTGCTTTCTTTTTTGTTGGCTATTTGTATTATAGGAAGGATATTTTGTGCACCAATTGATTCTTAAAACAGCCCTTTAGCTGCGGAGAGTCAATCCCAGTCCACCAAAAATATCTCACACGGCCCAGAATCCTTGGGCCATAGTGCTGAAGAAAAAAAGGCACTCTCACAGGGTGCTATTAAGGTGGGGTGGGAGGCCTTTGGTTGTGTGATAGTGAGGAGGAAGCTCAGGCAATGATGGAAGATTGAGTTCCACAAGTTGTATTGAATGAGAGTACTTCTTAGAAAGTTTTGGTTTGATGGAATTGAGGTTGATGGGTGTGGAACAAAAATATATGTGAAAGTTTCTCTTAGATTGTTAGGATGTGTACCCTTAAATTTTATTATATGATGCTATGTATGACTTAATGTTATAATTAATAAAGTTATTTTGTTATTATCTAAAATAATAGTAACATGAATATTTGGACATTATCATATAGTCCATAAAATGCATAATATGTGATTTATGTGAAAAGTCACAGAAGATATAAATCATAAGTTTTTTGTAAATTCAGAATTATAGTTCGTAGTCGGTGATGAAATTGGGCATTTCATCTGCAAAGACTATAACATATCAACTAAGATGATTTGTCTTGATCATGGAAATGGAGACTTCTAGTTGGTATGCTAATATGTTTTAAGAATTAAAACATACTGAACTGGACCACTAAAAGATTTATTATTCTCCTAACGACTATCAAATGAATGATAAATCTCACAACTTCTATTTACATGAACTCTTAATCCTGAAAGGATAATAAACCTGATCATGAAATGTAAGTTGCTTTGATATATCAAGAGTGAGATCTAAAGTCATGATCAAAATCTCAGTATGTTGGGCAGCCACATTTAGTGTTGATGGAATATATATTTTCAAGACCGTCAAATGAATAATAAATCTCACAACTTCTATTTACATGAACTCTTAATTCTGAAAGGATAATGGATCTGATTATGAAATGTAAGTTGCTTTAATATATAAAGAGTGAGATCTAAAGACACGATCAAAACCTTAGTATGTTGGGCAGTCACATTTAGTGTTGATGGAACATATATTCTTAAGATAGAATTCATAATCTCTTAAATGAGATATAAAATATTCCCTTGAAATAAATTTAATGGATTTAGTTATTTAGAGTGTTAGGCTTAACCACTTTAGTAAGGAGTTATTAAAGTATATATTTATGAAATTGGATTTCATAAATATATGATGAATAACTTAAAGGATTAAACCGGATACTCAAAAATTAAGATGTAGTAATCTTCAAAGTGGTAGTCTACATTCATGACTTTGTATTACTACGAATATTTTATGAAGGGGTTGCATGTATAATAAAGTCTTGAGATATAATTTATTAATAAAGCCTAAAGTACAATTATATTTATATAGTGGTATTAAATAAAATTAATGGTAACTTTGGACTTGCTAAGAGTTGACAAAAAAGCCCAAAGTCCATTAGAGCTAGTATCTTATTGGTCACACTCCAAACCACACACTAAAACCCAATTGAAAAGGCTCAATAGGTCAGCCCAATTAAATAATTAGTTAGTTACAAAGGGAGAAACATACAAAAAAATTTTAAGAGATACATTATTGTGAAATGGTGTCTATATGTGAGTGAAGCTACTCAATTATTCTCCCTTGGAAATTGATTGAGAGACCACACTTCTTGGGTGTAAAGTAGAATTGGAGTGAAGATTAAAAGTGTTACAAAGTATTTATAATTTTTTATTTTGAATTTCACCACACTAAGGTACGCTATCTTATTCTTAAATTCTGAAATTTACATAATGCATGTTATCAATCATGAATGAAATAGATCTATGTTTATTGCTTTCGCTGTTTGTTTTGTATGAGATACAAAACTAGATTTTCCAACACAGAGAGCTTCTTAGATAGCTCTAAGAAGGGTGATATGTGACCATGAGCCAACCATAGTAGCATTTGAATGCTTAGCCTCCTTTGTGTAGCATCCATATTTACTCTCTCTCTCTCTCCTTATATTTGTTCCTTGGAATTGGTTTGCGTTATGCCGAATGGTTTTTATTAGATTGAACATGAGTTGGCGTGGCACTGGATTGAGAGATTTGAGGAGAAGGGAAAAAAACGTGTAAGAGAATGAGGTTACAGCGAAAATTCATAGGGCGTGGCAGCAGGAGCTGCAGGACAAGAGGGTTGGTTGGTGTAAGAGTCAATACATACGTGTGCTTTTTGAACTACATTGGATAATGAATCAATGATAACAACTGAGACTCGGTTAGCTACTGTAATGAGTGATGCCAACAGCACAAAATGCTGATAATTTCATTTGGCTAATTTTTAGTACATATATTGTTGCATACGCATTTTTTCAACTGAAATCGTGTCATAATTTCACTTCAAAAGGTTTTGAACTAAAATCATTATTCAAAACATTATGATTTCAGTTCAAAATTAAATTGTATATACTTTTGTGTGTGATAGAGAATGCCCATTTCATTTTTGTCATAAAAACATGTTTTTCTTAATCAAAGATTGGCATGGGCGGTAACAATTTTATTTTTATTTTTATTTTTTTATATATAATATATTTTGTTTTTATTTATTTATTTAACCCTCTAATTAAATAAAAATTTGAACACTCTGATTCTAAATTTTTTTAAAAACCACTTGAGATAAGTTTAATTATGATTATCTTAACAAAATTTTGATCTTTTTAAATACAAAAAAAGGCCTAACTACAATCCAATTTTATCTAAAATCTAAGAGAAATAGTAAGCCCAACAACAAAGTAATTTTTTTTTTCATCTAAACTTGTTTTAAAAAGCCCATTTAGATTTTAATAAATTTGAAATAAACTAATGAAAAATTCATAGTTTACATTGTAATACAGAGTATCATTGTAAAATCTACATTATTTCTAAACAAATGTGTACAACATTGTATAGTTTTTGCAAATGTGTATAGTATAATTATCTATAATATAAATCTTACATTAATAGTACAATGTAAACATATAATCGTCATGAACTAATAAATAAAATTATTTTAAGCAATAATAATTAAAATTCACTTAACAACAACAATTAACATGTTCATTATATTAAGAAAAAATATATCAAATGAACCTATAATTTATTTTTTATTCTATTACTAGTACGTATTATAGACAAATTTGTAATAAGAAAGCCATTTAGACCGTAAGATTTATATTTTACTTAAGATGTATCTTCTTATTGATCCCCCTAGGAAAAAATCCTAGAGTCGCCACTGAAGATTGGCTTAAACTTTTTAATGAGTAAGGGTTCTCAACTTTGATATATATACATAGATGAGGTTCTGTTGTTGAAGATAATGCATGTACGATTATTTCAAGAACTAAAGTCTGTCTTCAGATTATTATTATTTTTTTAAATCCTATTTTGCTTTTCATTTTGTTTTACATGTTATCACTAAAAGACTCTAACAAAATCTAAAGGAAGTTATTATGCACTTTTTGTTTTTCGACATGGAAAGATTATGTGTGTGACACTCACCATAAGTTTTCCTAAGGATTAAAATCTTAATTTCTAATATGTTGGTTATTACGTTGATTCATGCTTAATAATTACGGATAATAATTAATGTAATCATATACCTTTTCATGACAAAGCCCACATTGTTTCCCAAAAAAAAAAAAAAAAATGATAAAGCCCACATGAATTTGGGGATGGCCATTTGCACATATCTTTACCAACCAAACCATTGCTCCTACCATAGCCCCCAAATCAGCATGGGCTTGGACCTTGTGGGAGAACCAGACTTCTCAGTTCTAAGTTATTTTGCTTTCTTGTGCTTAATCATGTAGTTGAATCACTCTTTTGTTTTATTCCTCAATGGCCACTTGATGTTCATGTAGTGCGAGCTTTCAAGGGAACTTGTTTGTGTCATTATTTTGTTACAGTAGGTTGAGGATGATACTTTGTATTTTTGTTAGTCCAATCTAAGCTCAATTCATTCATCACTAATTATTATTACAAACGAATAAGTTACGCGCTGTCGTACACACTTCAATTGAAATCACATTTTGAAATAATCAAAACACGATTTTACATTTTACATTTTAACTGAAATTGTGCTTTGCTATGAGTACCGTATAAAAAATTAAAAATTGTGTAACTATTATCACTCTTCATTCATTGAGGTTTTTATGGCTTTTTCTAAACACAGGACCAACTTGTACGCATAGCTGTCATGGTTTATGAGCTATTGTTGAGCCAATTTATAAGAACCTCTTAGTTGTGGGCTGCAACTGAGCCCAAGCCACTTTAGTAAATATATGGATCTCTCGACCATAGGCCTACGCTAACCCAAGCACATATGTCATTAGGAATCTGTCTAGCCCAAAGCCCAACATGTCCACTTGGTTTAAGTACAGCCCAATTATTACTCCAAAATTCTATCCCAATTTTTTTTTTAATACAAGATAAGAATTATACTATAGTCTAATCTAAATATATATATATATAAATATATGTGAAACCATTTCTTAGAAATTTGAACTCCGACTTTTACCTCTCTCACACCTTACATCCCAAATTTCTCTTCAACTTCTTTTTGGTATGAATGGAATTTTTTTTAAAGCTTAAAATGTAGGTTTATTTTCATTTCTTATTTATATATGACTTTTAAAATCTAATTTTATATCCTTTCAAAAAAAAAATCTAATTTTATATAAGTACAAATATCCTTGCACATAACCTTTTTTTTTTTTTTTTAAATCATCAGTCACACTCTAGCACAGCTTAGGTAGAGTTCAATATTGCCTGAAATTGTCTCATTCCCACCCAAATTAATAATTGAAGATCTTAGTAAGCATAGGAAAAAAAAAAAAAAAAAAAAAGAAGAAGAACTATACTGCCGTCCCCAAAGATTTTCAAAACCATGTCAAAGAACAAACTAACCTACATTCTTTTAATAATTGGACAACATGTACAATGAATAAACTGACTTTTTTTTCCTTTATTCTACTTAGGCCTTTGGGTCGGCAATTCTTTTAATTCATTTAAGAGCAAGTCAACTAATAGTAATAGCAAGTCGTTGGTTTAAAAAAGAAATACAATTATTTTAATACTAACTTTTAATCTTTGAACACTAAACAGTAACAAACTAGTACAATAAATAATAATTGGTCAATCAAAGTTTATAGATAAGCGTAAAAGTAGCTTCTTCTTTTTTTTCCTCAAAAAAGAAAAAAGATAGTGTAAAAGTAGCAATTTTTTTTTTTAAAAAAAGTTCTGTTAATGTGAGTTATTATGAAATAATTATTGCATGGCCTTTTATTGAATGACAACAGATCTTATTAATCTTTTCTTTAACAAAAAAGAAAAAGAAAAAGAAAAGATATTTTTTTGCAGAATAAAAACGAATTGGTCTTGTTATCCTTATGACAATTACTAATAACTATTTTAGAAAAATTTTGATATTACTTTTTTAGAAAAATATAAAAAGCCGTCAAATAAATTATTATTTTTTTCTTTTTCACAAAAAGTTTAAAAATATATATAATATTTTTTTATATAATATAGAAATTATACTCTAATTTAATATAAGTATATATGGATATAAGGGCCTGATTGGTAACAGGATTTTTGTTTTTCTTTTCAAAACAGTATAAAAGCAATTTTTAAAAAATTGAACTTGAAACTAGTTTTCAAATAATAATTTTTCTATTTTACATGTTTAGATCCCACTTTTAAGAACAATTTTTAAAATACTAAAAAGAAAAACAATTGTTTGAGAGACTATTTCTATTTTTGAGATTTAAAAAAAATATATTTACAAAAAGTAACATGTAAAATTTGTAGATTACTTTTTTTTTTTTTTTTTTGTGGATAATGATAAGAGAACTTTTTTTTTTCTTTTTAATGATAAGTTTCAAATTTGAAATGTGAAAAAAAAAATTGTGATAAAGATAAACTCCTTAGTTTAAGAGAGAAAAAAGTTTGGACAAATAAGTGGGATTTACTGTTTTCAATTTATTTATAACTATGTCATTAAAAACATTTTTTTAATCCTGAAAACACCTTCTTAGCTGTTTTCAAAATCTTGTTTTAAATCAAGAAAATATGATACAATTTTTTGAAAATTGTATTTAGAAAATATTAGCCAAAACAAAAAAAAAATTAAGTATGAGACCTACCATTTTATGAATTACAAAATAAAAAACTATATTTAAATATTCTTACCAAATAACCTCTAAAGTTTTCTTCTGAAAATGTAAACTCTAATCATTACTTCTCATACTTCATAAGCACTCATACTTATAGAGTATGCATCAGTTAACTTTTCCAAAAAAAGAAAAGAGATTTTTTATTTTATTAAATTTATTTGGCAGTAACCCTACAAAATAGTTCTGTTTCAATTTTCTAGAAACACTTTTTCTGGTTTTCGGGTCTACTTTTAACTCATTGGAAAAGTTAAAGAGTATAGTTTGACCAACAATGAAAAGTAAAATCGAAATCCCAGGAAAAAAAGCTTTAACATTTTTAAAGGAAAAAAAGAAGCTTTTTTTTTAATGGAAAAAAAAAAAGTTAAAAATGAAAAACAAAAAACAAAAACAAAAACAAATACAAAGAGAGACAGAGAAATCAAAGCAAAGAGAGCGTACTGGACAGGAAGTGTGGGTTTTGTTTGGCCCAATATTTATTATGTTTTGTGGATGGTGGAGTGAAAAGGTCAAGAAGCTTCCTGTCTTCATTCTCAACGGACCAGATTCTCTCTCTCTCTTTTTCTCAGTGTGAAAGTAAAAGTCCTCCGTTCTGTTTCATGGAGTTTTCCTTTTGAGGTAGGACCAAAACTACTACTACTAACTTCAAAAATTCTTTATAGCTTTTTATTTTATTTTATTTTATGTGAATCACACATTTTTGGTTCTGTTTTGTTCTATTCTCTTCTGCTTTATGCTCTCTCTTCAGAGTCATTTTCTGTCTTTCTTTGTCGCAGAGAGTGGATTTTGAAGTTGGGGTTTTGGTGGGTTTGAGGTTTTTTTTTTTTTTTTTTTTTCTGTTTGATAATGCTTAATCCAGACCAGGAAGAGCAAGATCAGAGGTAATCATCATCTGGGTCTCTTTCATTTCTTTGTTTTTGGTGGTTTTAGTTACGGATTTACATGATTGAAGTGTTTTTGGATTCTGGGTTTTGTGTTTTATGTGTGTTTTTTGTTGTTGTTGGAAGTGTTTGTTTGTACTAGGTTTCTGTTGGTTTATGTTTGACTCCTGAGAAAGCTAAGGAGAAGTTAGGAAATTGAAAGTTTGAACTTGAGGATCAATTGGGATTGTGTAATTTTGTGGTTTTAATAGTTTCTAAAATCATATAGTTGTCCTTTGGAGTGTCTGGATTTTGGTTTTTGCTTACAGCTTGATTGAATTGCTAAGGAAATGTTGGAAAATGAAAGAACTAAACTTTGAAATTATAGATTTTTTATTGTTTAGGATGTGGATCAACTGAGTCCGTGCTACTGCTTGGGTTGATTGAGGTGAAAGTCTATTCTTTCAAGCTCCAACTAGAAGATTTGAAATTCAATCCCCTTTTCTGACTATTGGTTAGAGTGATAGAGAATGTATCCATTTAAATATAAACAATTTGGGAATTCAGCTTCTTTTTGGAGGTGATTGTTTTGCAATTTGTTAATTAGGAATTTCTCAAACTGTCTTGCTAGAGTATCGGGGGTTTGTTCAAGCTGGTAAATTAAGCTGTTCTTTCCACTTTTCATTTACTTTGGTTCTTTGTTTGTTTCTTCTAGATTTATGATTGAATCCCTATCAATGTTCTTCTTGTTTTAAAAGTAGTAGTCACAAATTTTCTTGTTCATTTTTATGTTGATAATTAGAGAAGATCCTAAGGTGAAGCTTTAGACAGATTTATCACATGGTGTCTTCTCAGTTAGCTAGATTCATGATGGAAAGAATATCCTTTCATGTTAGATATACGAGAGATCCTAGTGTTTCTCATTGAAACAAATTGTATTTAGTGTTTGGATTGTTTGGAGGTTGGTAGGTTATTTATTTATTTTGGGTAAGTAAAAAGAATTCATTGAGAAGGATTGTAAACCACCTGCTAGATTGCTTAGTAAAGTGAAGCTTGGTTTGATTCTTATTTATGAAAGATCAGTGAGAAAAGAAGTTGTTTGTGCCAAGAGTCTTGTAACTCAATTGGCATCTCCTAGTGTTTCCAACGTAGACGTCCATGGTTTTAATCCCCCAAGCCCCAACTATTGAATTGTCAAAAGAAAAGAAGTTATATGTGGTTTTATTCAATTATTTAAGTAACATATGGTTTCAATGCTTGATATGCACACATGGATGTATAGGCACACAAGGCATCCATGTTTTAGGTTGAATGCAAAGTGTCATGTGTGAATTATGTAGGTATTTTGTATTATGTAAAATAATTTTGGGTTATATATATATATATATATATAATTAACTGGGAGACTTCTTGTTTATCAGAACAAATTCTGGCATGGAGGACTCATCCACAATGACTGTTGAATTCCTTCGGGCAAGATTGCTGTCAGAAAGATCTGTCTCAAGAAGTGCAAGGCAGAGAGTTGACGAACTGGCAAAAAGGGTATGTTTTAATGTATTTTCTGCACCCTGTGGAGTTAACTTTTTTTGACCTTCTGAGTGAAGAACTGCTATCTCTCTCTCTCAATCTGTTTGTCATCCTGAAATGTTGGTTATTTTTATAAATTAGGTGGCAGAATTGGAGGAACAGCTAAAGATTGTGACTCTTCAACGAAAGAGAGCTGAGAAGGCAACAGTAGATGTTCTTGCCATTTTGGAAGGCCAAGGGTTAAGTGATGTTTCTGAGGAATATGATTTGAGCTCAGACGAAGAAACTTCCCATGAATCCAAAGTGGTTCATAAGTCTACAAAAGAAGAGGAGCACTGCCCTTTCAATTCAAAAATCAGACAAAATAAATCAGGGGATCTTTCAGGTTCTGACCTTGATTCTTCTCCAGTACGTGGAAGAAGCTTGTCTTGGAAAGGCCGCAATGATTCTCCACGTTCTTTTCAGAAGTACAAGGACTCTTCTATGAGAAGAAGGAGCAGTTTGGCTTCCACAGATTCTTCTTCCCCAAAACATCACTTAGGTAAATCATGCCGCCAGATAAGACGCAGAGAGGCAGGGTCAGTTCATTTTCCTTTTTCTCTTGTTTTTTCCAATTAAAAATAAGAATATGTATTTTCTTTTTCCCTCATTTGATCAACATAAGAAAGTTATTATTAAGTTTGTAAGTGTTAATGTGGTTTTGCCATCTTTTGTATAAAACAGTATATGCTTTATTAGCTTGTAGTTCTTGTGCAACCCTGACACCATCTAAAACATTTTGTTAGTTTCAACATCATCATGCTCATAAAGTTTCTATTTGACATCTGTGCAAAGTAATACATAACAAGGAAATCCATTGAGCAAAAAGAAGATTATAACTATACTACTCTTTGTTTAATTGACTAATTTTGTTCATCTGGTGGTCGGATTCTGTTCCAACTCTCCTAGTTCTTGTCAAGTATTGAATGTACACCATGTATTTTCTCATTCCTATTTAGTTCTCAACACTTCACTACCTGTGTACTGGAAGAAATTTATGTTTGTTTTTCTTGTGTTCCCAGATCTGTTGTTGAGGAGTTTAAAACGAAGCCTGTGAAGGTTGGTTCTGAAGAAAATGGAGTGGCTAGCTCTTCAGAAGGTTTTCCAATTTGCTCAAATGGTGTGCTGAAAGAAGGTTCTAAAATCCAAGAGAAAGTTGTACAAGAGGGTCCACTTCCAGGTTGCTTAGAAAATCATAGGAACGTAGGAGATAATGACCTTGACTGCAATGGATATGGAAGAGACAGAGATATGGAAAAAGCACTGGAAGATCAAGCACAACTCATTGGTCAATATGAAGAAATGGAAAAAGCTCAAAGAGAATGGGAAGAGAAGTTCAGAGAAAATAACAGTAGTACACCGGTATGCTTCATTAGAGCCCTTTTAGCCATATGAACGCTTTTGCTTCAGCTTTATTTTAATCTTATTCATAGATTGCACATGTATCCAGTTGATGTGAACCCATGACCTAACCCTCCAAACCATTATTTTGGGAGGAGGAAGCGCTATTTGAACTAGAACTCATTGGATGGTTCTGCTTCTGCCTCAACTTTTTAGTGTCACTTGTATGCTATACAAAGTTTTGTTTAGTTTTTTACTTTTTTTTTTTAACAAGTAACTAATTCAATGAAGAAATGCAAAAAGGATTACAAACATAGAATACAAAGCAAAAGCCAATAGAAAAAAAAAATCCAAGACTATTATATAAAATTCGTATGAGCTGGCAAATTAACAAAGCTCAGGGAAGAGAAAGAACGGGAAGTCAACGTCCACTCATAAAGTACTTTAAGAATAAAAACTTTTGTTGCACTATAGGTAGGCCCTTTCCCTTAAAAAGTGAGCATGTTCCTTTCTCTCCAAATTCTAATTCTCCACATTAAACATAGCTAAATCTCCCCATTATTATGCTTACCAATTTCCTTTTTCCATCCTGCCAAAAGGTCATCTACTGAACTTGACATCACCCAAGAATAGACATAAAACTAGTGTCCACAACTCCTGTGCCATTTTTGCAGTGTAAAATAATTGTTTTGCGGACTCTCTATTCAACTTTCACATGCAACACGTATCCAGAATTATTTTTCCATGCATCCTCAAATTATCCTCTCAGAATTTTCCCCAACTCAGTGGTCCACATGAGAAAGCATCATGCGGCAGGGTTCTTACTCCCTTCCCCCCACCCCCCCGGATTTCAACCCCTTGTAGCTCTTAACCTGGAATCCACTTGTTCTGCAAATCATTTTATATCTGCTCCCTCCTTTCTAATTTTAACAGAATATGAGTGATGCAGGAAGTGTTCTGTAGATTTCATGGAGTAATACTAAATTGCTCCCAGGAATATAGGCTTCCATTTAATCACTTATGTAATCTTCCACTTGTCCATCCCTCTCCCTGGCAATCATGAAGAGTTCAAGATACCTGCCCAAGAAAGGTGAATCTCCTTTCCAGCAAGCATGCCAGAAATGAGTCCTGGTACCATCGTCTACCTCAAACCTTGCAAATCTATCAAAGTTTTCCAAACACCTCTAATGTGTTTCCATAGACACTCTGTAAGAATCCCCTACTACGTCTGAACACCATCTGCCCTAGGAAGGGACATTTCTTTTTTCATCTTTCACCTTCCCCCATCATGCATCTCTCTTCTCCGCTTATGCACACAACCATTGCCAAGTAAAATCTTGAAAAACCAACAGCTTTCTAATCCCTAATCCTCCAGCTTGAACAGAAGCCCAAACAGTTTGCTACCTATCCAAAAAAAAAAAAAAGCACAAACAGCTTGCCAATTAAGTAGGAAATTTATGATCATCCCCTATACCACCTCAGAGGAAATCCCTTTGAAGTTTTTCCATCCTATCTGCCACTTGCTACTGGAATGGGAACAATGGAAAAGACTTAAGTGGGGAGAATAGAAATCATACTTTTAATCAAAATGAGCTATGCTCCTTTGATTTTAGTTTGTTACTGTTGGTTGATTTTATCATTATGTGTCATCTTCCCTTTATGCACAAGATGTAAGAATTTGAACTGTGTTGGCTTTAAAAGCTTTTGTAATGTCTTCTATTTGTGCAATGTGATTATCATTGAGATACTTAGTTCTAGTTGATTTTTTGTTTCTTATTGCTTTCCTTGTGGTAAATAGTAATAGTATATTGTAAGTTAATGCATATAATGCTGATGCCTAATGACGTTATGTATATTTTAGGTCATTAAGAAAAAAGAAATGTTGATTTAAATTTATCCTTACGTAAAATGACTCATCTCCCTTGTGAATAGGAAAATCTTAAAGAAAAAAGTATTGAGAATTTGAGATCAATGTTTTTGCAATTTCTTTGCTAATGAGAATATGATATTGTGGGTGGGTGGGTGGTGTGGGGGTGTGTGAGTGTGGGTATGTATGTATGCACTAGTGCACTCCTATGTCTGTTAGTGTAGCTGTCACATGGGAGCTTTATTTTTTTGGTTAAAATCATAGTTACTTATGTATATGATAGAGATTGGATTCAAAATTTACTTCCTCTACACCCTCCCTCCAACTGAAAAATAAAGGGAAGGTTTAGAGCATATGGGACTGGTTTTGTTATATGTTGTACTCTTGTTCCAGAGTATGGATGACATTGCCCAAAAACATGTTTGGTAATATATTGCTGTGTTTATTTTGAAACAATTTGTCCTGTAGTTCTATTGATGATTTTTTTTGACATCATGAGTGTCCATTTGTAATTCTTTAAGGGTTCTCGCATTTGAGTGATTCTTATTCCAAATATATTCTCTTAATTTAAAAGGTGGTACTAGGAAACAAGAGCTTCTGAGAATAAAACAAGTATGCATTGAACCTTTGCGAATGAACTTTAGCTCAAATGTTCTCTCTTCTTCTTGTAAGACTAAGGTGGTGGGTGAGGTTGTGGGTTTAGGGTCCCCTGGGTGCATTTGTTATCTACCAATAAAAAAAGTATGGGTTGAACCTCTGCCCAATCACTACCACTGCTACCACACCTCCTCCATTATCTCAGCCACCACTCATTACTACAGTCCTCTTGACTACTTTCACTGCTGCAACTATTACCACCAACCCCTGTTGCTACAACAGCCACTACCATCTATAGTTCATGCACTTAATAAGTACCTCCTGACCAATGTAATTGTCCTCTTCCAACTCAAACCTTTTGGCACCTACCATTATCCATAATCATGGACTAATTTGCGTGAGATACATCATTTGGGGCCATCAGCCTTTGATCTCCACAAGTTGACTGGCCTTAATAAATGGGGCAATTTCCTTCCCTTTTTTTGTTTTTTTATTTTATTTTATTTTTATATTTTATTGTTTTTGTTTTTCAAAATAACTAAGTTTTGGCCCCAAGCAAAGGGGAGGGGAATATTTGAACTAGTAACGTTCACTTCGTGAGGTGTGATCCCCAATCAATTCGATTGTGCTATGCCCCTTGAGGTTCAAGGCAATTTGCTTTTGCATAATATGGACTGGAAGTGCGTGGGGTGTAAGTCTTCTTTATTAGGCGTTAGCCTTCTGAAGTGTTTCATATTACCCCTGGCTCAAGATGAGGGATGAGCAAGGTAAAAGAAAGTATCATTCTCCTAGTTGTATTAGTTATTTAGTTATGTATATATATTGGATTTGTACTTGAAATAGTTTCTTTGTTACTTTTTCCATCTTATTTAATTCTTCTTCCACTAAATCTTAAGTTCTTGACTCTGGATCATAAATTGTTTAGGATTCCTGCGATCCTGGAAACCACTCAGATGTCACTGAAGATAGAGATGACATCAAGGCACAAGCTCCCCACCTGGCTGAGACAGTCGCCTCCTATGCTGAAGAGGAAAAGTTGGAGGTAAGAGATGCTTGCTTCCCTAAAGAATTGTCCAAAGCTCAGCCCAATGGTGTTCTGCAACCTTCAAGTGTCAATATGGGAGGTATACAGCATCAGAATAACATGAATAGCTTCGCATCTGAATCTTCCACTCAAGAATTTGCATTCCCTATGGCAAAGGAGAAGCAAAATGAAGAGAGACAAGAAACCTACCATTATAAATATTCACATAACTTGCATAATGAGCCACACTCACATGGTTCCCCTGGAAACCAGACAGTGCATTCAACTTCATCTGTTGCTGGGAGTAGTTTCCAAAAGGGCAATACTACTTCAGTGAGCCGAAATGACCACTATGCATTGGTGCCACATGAACCATCTGATCGTTTGAGTAGTGTGCTGGATTCACTTAAACAAGCAAGGGTATCACTGCAAAATAAATTTAATCGGGTGCCTTTAATTGAAGGAAGATCTGTTGTTAAACCTTCTGTCCCTGCCATGAACCCTGGGGACAGGATGGAGATTCCTGTTGGATATGCTGGGCTTTTCAGGCTGCCAACCGATTATTCAGTGGAAGCTAATATGCAAGGCAACTTCCTTGATTCAGGTTTGAGTACCACAAACTATTATCGCAACAAAGGAGTTGCAATAACTGCAGGTGATCGATTTGTCACGAGTCCTTACTTGGAGACTAGATCTGATATTTCTTCATCTGATCCATATTTCACCAGTCGGACATTGTCAAGATATTCTTCTGAGAAGCCACGATTTGATCCCTACAGGGATACAGTCCTATCGTCTTCCACTAGATACACAAATTCAACCCAGCCCTCCTATCCATCCTATACCACCTATCCTGGAACGTTGCCAAGGATGCCCCCTAGCGAAGGATTTTCGCGAACTTTTTCTAGTCGGACAGTTGGGGTACCTCCTGCTGATAACATGTTTTATGATGGTCATGGTAGATCCAATATGTATATGTAGTAGCTTACCATAAATAATCAATTAGGTTGTTAAAGTTACAGGTTCACCACAAAGATTACATCATACATGTTTTGTAGTGTAATATTGTTGTTGTAATGATGTGCCATAAAAGTCCATATCTGTACCCTCTTTGGATCAGAATGGAAGTGAGATAGTTTTCAACTTTGTATAGAGGTAGGGACCATATTCTCGTTTGTGTATCTTGTATCTTTTTCTCTCTTTTTTCCCTATCTAAATTTCTGCTCAGAAACATTCTGTATTTCTGTTCAGTCATCATTTTTATTCCCCTCTATGTTTGGGGGATAAAACAAATTCCGATATGTCAAATGTTGGGTATTCAATAAATTTTAGTTCATTAGATGATCTTCGATGATGCACATTATTCTTTTGCCAATTTGTTTATGAAGGATTATCCTTTAAGTCAACTGCTTGCTTGAAGTTCTTAATGAGTTTTTATATGCCATTGTTTTACAGTTTCTTTCATGCTTTGAAAAGCTTGCATTATTTATTCACCATGGTAGGATTTAATTTTTGGGTTTAAGTGATAGTCTAGCAGTAATAGTATTTTTTGTCGTGTTTTATGTGGGTTGAATTTTTACCTCCCTTTCCCATGCTATTCATCTATTAAAAAAAAAAAAAAATTTAATCTTAAGATTTTTCTTAATGTATTTATTTTAAGGTGAGTTCAAGATTTAAAAAAAGAAAAATTAATTTTAATATTTTTCATAATGTATTTATTTTAAGGTGAGTTCAAGATTTGCTCGTGTGTATATGCCTGTTCTCGCATTTCTCTCGCTATTTTTCTCTCATATTGATTTTAAAATGCATGTATTTATTGCAACGGTAACAAACTACGTGATTTTTTACTTTTATAAAAAATAATAATAATAAAACACTTATTAGAACTAAGGCCCAGTACATACCCAAGGTAACCGATCTATCAAGCCTGAATTCATGAACGTTTCAAACAGAACTACAATTGGTTTGTATGTAAATAATACATGGGGTTACTCAATTCCATTTAAATTCATATCAAGAATTCAATATCACTTGTTCAACAGTAAGAATCATGTCCAAACACCATTCCGATTTTAAATTGCTATTTAAGTTTGTTTTCTCAAACAAAAAGTTATTAGAACCCATAATGGTTTAGGTTTTATATTTCTATAATACTTTTGTATATTTAAGGAGTATCATGGATTTCAGAGCCAACCACTTTTTATTTTTGGTATATTTAAGGAGTATCATGGATTTAAGAGCAAACAAAAGTGGATGAAAATGAACTGAATTGGGTGCTGTGGGGTGTAAAACCTGAGATGTCACCCTTGCTTAAGAACCAAGACTAGCATTGTAACTCTATCAAAAAAGAAAACGAAAAAATGATTAGCATTATAGCCAACAGACCACTTGAACTCCTTGTGTTTAACTATGATCTATGATTATATTAATTTTATACTTACATGATTTATAATTTCTCAACTTATTGTATCACCTCTATCTCAATTTATTAAATATTTACTAAATTTGTTTTCTTTGCTAAATTTACTTGTGATTTAAGAATAATTCATTTGCATGGGAACTTACTAAAATAATAAAAAAGTTTTTTTAAAAAATTTAATCAAAATTATTTATACTTGAACGATAAGTATACAAGTTTCTTTTTTGTATTATTTTCTATTAACCTTATAATATCATTAAAATTTATTTGAAAGTCTGTTTCATTTTGTATAGATATTTTTAGGCAATTTTGCTAATATTTACAAATTTAATATACATTAATTTATATTTTAATTAATTACTAAATTAATTATGACATAATCACAATTCGACCTCGGTCAAACGTTAAAAATCTTGAACCTCTTCATTTTTTGGTTCTTTGAACAGTCTAGATTTGAAAACCATGATAATACTATGAATGTTATAATCCATCAATATATATATACATATATATATATATATATATATCCCATTTATGTTCTCAAAATGTCAAGCTAAGAGACGAATAAGTTCAAGATGCAACAATTTAGGACTAAACGATTGCGGTGTGAAGTTAAGATTGAATAAAGCTACAATTTTAGTTCTGTTTTAACTCACTGTTG
Organism: Quercus gilva; assembly: GCA_023621385.1. NCBI lineage: Eukaryota > Viridiplantae > Streptophyta > Magnoliopsida > Fagales > Fagaceae > Quercus > Quercus gilva. The sequence goes on along the minus strand of CM042476.1, from coordinate 43,990,791 downwards.
CAACACTCACATGATGATTAAGTCCAACTATCGAGTTCCTATTTGTTAGTGTGTTTGGCTCCAGATTGAAAAGCTAGCTTATTTTACTATTCAGCTTATTTTTGCTACTATTCTTGGACCCCACTACACTTTTGGTACTATTCATAAGTCTCATTGTACTATTTCAACTAACTTTTACCTTTATCTACAGTATTTTTAGCAAAAAGTTTTCAATTTCAGCAAAAAGTTTTCAGTTTCAGCAAAATAAGCAAATATCAAATAGACCATTTGTCTTTGCGATTGATTTAGGTGGGTAAAGCTATTAGCAAGTTAGTTATTTTCTGTTTTGAGTCAATTATTGGGTTAGTCTCTATTTTAGGTTTATATAATAGAGCTTTGTACAGATTTGCTTATAAAATACTAAAATTATATATTTTGATAAATACTATACAAATAAACTATCAAAAATAAGCAAAAGTCAAACACACTCTAACATTCATATCCAAAGAGAGAGAAACACTCGCATACTTTCAGATATTACATTATCTATATATACTATAAAATCAAAGCCTCTAACATTTTTTTATTACTTTTTTGACTTACTTTTTTGACTTTCTAAGAGCTTGCCATGTGAAATTTAAAGCTTTCACAATTTTTTACATCAATAATATATATATATATATATATTCAAATCTCTCTATATACTAAAAAAACAAAACCAAATGAAATATTAAAAAAAAAAAAAAAAAATACACTCTCCCTCAAACACACTCAGCCCGAGTCCCAAAAAAACCATAAACCCCGATATCAAAACCTCTCTTTCAAATGCACACCCATCTCCTATCTCCTCCTCCTTCTTCATGCAATCCTATCTCCTTCATTTTTTTTTTTTTTTTAAATTTTTGTTTGTAAAACACCTAACCTAGTCAAATTTGATTAGGAATCTAGATTTGCTTAGGATTACAAACCCTATATTATGAATAGTGTTGTTTTTGGGTTATTTGCTTAGGATTACAACCCCTATATTATGAATATTGTTTTAATTTTTGTTTGTAGGATGGCTAACCTAACCCATCATGTTTTGTATTCCAACCAGTGTGGGTGATACGGTACCGTACCTGCCGGTACGGCCAGCGTATACCATATCGACTAGTACACCGGTACAGGTACACCCCCTATTTCATACCAGAAAAAATGCCGGCCGTACCAGCAAAATCCGGCTATTTTCGGCTGGTAAATGGATACCAACCAGAACAAAAAGTTGTTGATCTTAACGCCCACAGTGACCCAAAAACGCTGTTGATCAACGTTCTCATATGTAAGACTAGAGAGAGAGGCCTAGAATCTGGCTAGTAGTGACAACGTTCTCTTCATCTTGGCCTCACAGTGGTGACAACAAAGCTGGTTGGCGGTGAACGACACCACTAGCATTCATTGTGTGAAAAATAGTTGAATGCTTGATCTGCGAGAGAGGGAGAGAGAGATCAAATCTGAAAATCTGTGTTGATTAATGGGAAGAGATACATGTGGTGGAGTAAAAAGTGAAAAACTGTGTGAGACTAGAGAGAGGCCTAGAGGTACTGTGTGAACTGAAATGAGAAGTTGAAGTGAAATGAGAAGTTGAAGTGAAATGATCAGAAGTTAACGTGTGTGGTGGAGTAAAAAACTGACCAAAGATACTTGGAAAATGTGAAAACTGAAAAGTATAAAAACTCATGTTAGCTTTTGAGTTCTTTGGCTTTATCACCAACAAATTTTTCTAATTATTTTATTTGATTCTACCAAATCCATCCCACTTAGAGCATTCACACTAGATGCGCTAAATGTGCCAAATGCCAAATATTTGGTACATTTGGCACACCAAACACCAAAAAACACCAAATATTAGATGTTCCAAATCTCATAATTTTTGCAACATACTACAGTATCCTCACATATTTGGCACAGTACGGACATCTGTGGTATATGGTTTTATTATTTTTTTATTCCTCTTTCTCTCTCATCCCAATTATCTCTTTCATCTTCTCCTTTAGCTATTCACCGCCTCCATCTCCACTCTCCCATGCTCTTTCTTCTTCCCTCTTCCCTTTTGCTCTATTCTCTTCCCATTCATGAATCATGAGCCACCACCGATTTCCTCTCTACCATCTCACAAATTTCATCATCACTGATCTATAAAAATCTCTTTCACCAGTTTTGATTTGGGTTGAGGTTGTGAGTGGTGAGTCAGGTGGCTTCGATGGATTGGGTTGAAGTTGTGGGTTGTGGCTTCGATAGGTTGATTCAGGTGATTTGGGTTGAGGTTATGGGTTGTAGCCAAATCATGGATTGTGTCTAGGATTGGGTTTTGATTTGGATTGAGGTTCTGGGTTGAGCTTCAATGGCTTGATTTCGGTGAGAGGTGAGTCACGGTGACTATGCTATGTTTGTGGTTGTGGTTGTGGTTGAGAGGTGGAAGAGGAAGATTGGTGGTGGCTGGATTGTGGGGTTTTTTTTTTTTTTTTTATTGGCTATGGTTGGTGGTTGCTGGTTAAGAAGTGGCGGAAGAGGAAGGTTGTTGGGGCCTAGATTGTGTTTTTTTCTTTTTTTTTTTCTTCTTTTTGCTGCCGTAGTTTGTGGTTGTGAATGGTGGGGCAACGATGGAAGTGGTTGTTGCTACTGTGTTGTGATGGCTGTTGTGATGGTTTTTTTTTTTTTTTCCTTTTTTGTTAAGGTTTTTGGATTTGAAATTTGTTGGTGTTGTTGATCGGCGTTGATGTTGTTGCTGTTGTTGATGATAATGGGGAGTAGATAATATATTATTTTAATGTATAGTAAGTATTATTTTAATGTATAGAATTGAATGATAAAACATCTAATAAATGGAATATTGTAAAATGATGTAGTAAATAATAAAGTAGGTTTTTGGTGTGACAAAATGGCATAATTTTTGCAACAACTGCTATGGATGCTCTTATTATCTATTTATCTCATCCAAACCTTTTTGTTGATTTTCTATATTTTGGTCTTATTTTTGATAATAAACTTATAAGCTTAAATAGTTTAACTGCTTAACAAATTAACTTTTATCAAATAATTAAATTTATAAATATACAAATAATATATATATATATATATATATAAACTAGCGGTAAACCCAAAACGGTACACCGGTATCCGAAATATATCATACCGTTAGCCAAACCGGTACAGCCTCTAGTACGGTATTGACTCCCTTAATTCCAACTCCAAATTTAATTAGGAATCTAGATTTGCTTAGGATTACAACCCTATATTATGGATACTGTTTATATATATATATATATTATGAATAGTATTTTTGTTTTGTTTTGTTTATTTGTTGTATTATTATAACTCAAGCGTAGATTGAATTACAACAGAGAATTTGTATTGCTACTAATGGCTAGAGTGAATTATAGATATTGTAATTAAGATGACTGATATTTTGGTAATTGATAATTCTCAATGCTAAGTTGTATAGTAAATTCTTTATAGGTTTTTGTTGATTTCTTTAAGTTATAATTTTGATTATATAGAACTGTTATCATTTAGATAGACAAGTTATTGGTGTGAAAATTTTAAATTGTCTATGACAAGTCCATGGATTACAATTTAATCAATTATTCTGGAAAAAAAAAATTTCGAAGTCCATTTGTTTTCTTGGCTTCTTGATATGTACAATTAATTGCTGACTTCTGATTATAGACAACTGATTTATAGATAATGAGTGCTTTACCGGATTAACTATTCTTTTTAGTTTTTAGGTGTGTGTTTCCAACTCCTTTCAATTTCTTTTAGGTCTTTTCCCTTTAGTTTTACAATATATTCTAATATACTTTGCAAATCGTAGAATGGTAGTGCACACTTAGCTGGAAAAAAAGAGAAAAAAAAAAAAGCATTTTGAGACCAACATTTGACTTAATATCTTCTAATATATAATTGCTCATGCAATTGACTTGATAATTATATGGCTAATGTAGCTTTAAGACAAAAAACAAATTAGAATCTAGTAAATATAATTTCAGTTGCTTTTGAGACCAACATTTTAACTTTTTTTTTAATGAAAATTAAAATTTGGGTAGTTTTTGGCTCAATGTCCTTTAAATATGTAAAGAAATAATAAAAAAATAATAAAGAAATAATATTTAAATAAAATAAAAAAATTATAAAAAGTCTGTTGAAAAAAAAGTATGTACGTAAAAGAGAAATGTAACTAAAGATGCTCCAAAAGTCATTTTGAGTGCTTCTCTTTGTATCAGCCTATTTTGTGTAAATAATGGTGTATTGAATGTGAAGATTGATCCGTATTGAGAAGGAAAATGGGCTATGAAGCCTAATTCATACTGAAGCCCATTTTATGAAGTAAAATAATTTGCTGGACTAGTGTTAAGTTGATAAGTGAATGGACCCGGGCCTACAATTTAATCAATTATTCTGGGAAAAAAAATCGAAGTCCATACGTTTTTTTTTTTGGGTTAAAAAGTCCATATGTTTTCTTGGCTTCTTTATGTACAATTAATTGCTGACTTCTGATTATAGACAACTGATTTATAGATAATGAGTGCTTTACCGGATTGACTATTCTTTTTAGGTGTGTGTTTCCAACTCCTTTCCATTTCTTTTTGGTCTTTTTCCTTCAGTTTTACCATCTATATATATATATATATATATAATAATAGATGAAATTAAAAAAAACTCAAATTAGAATTTCAAATTAGAGTTCCAATTTTGTGGTGTTCTAATTTATTTATTCTTAAAGAGTTTTATTTCTTAATTTTAGAATCAAATGTAGAACCACATCATAAATATTCATTCAAGTGAGTTATTAAGTACAAAAACCAAAAAGTCTATAATAAATGAATCATAAAAAAAAATAAAAAAAAAAGTACTTCACAATAATTAAAAAGAAAATAGACAATTTACATTTTATACCTAATAATATCCTTACAAAATTTTTTAAAGAGTTAACAAAATATAAAAATGACTATCAATAGTATTTAAATTATATATATAGGAATTATATTATGCATCTTATTGTATATTTTTAAGTGTATCCATGTATATGTATGAAGTTACAAGCTAGTATCTTCTAATATACTTTGCAAATTCTAGAATGGTGGTGCACACTTAGCTGGGAAAAAAAAAAAAAAACATTTTGAGACCAACATTTGACTTAATATCTTCTAATATATAATTGCTCGTATAATTGACTTGATAATTATATGACTATATTGTAGCTTTAAGTCAAAAAACAAATTAGAATCTAGTAAATATAATTTCAGTTGCTTTTGAGACCAATATTTTAGCTTTTTTTTTCTTTTTTAATGAAAACTAAAATTTGGGTAGTTTTTGGCTCAATGTCTTTTTAACGTGTAAAGAAATAATAAATAAATAATGAAGAAATAATATTTAAATAAGATACAGAAATGATAAAAAATCTGTTAAAAAACGTATATAAAAAAATAAATAAGTAAAAAGTAAATACAATCGTTCACTCTCTAAACAGTGCAAAAATTTTTAAAAGCTACTAGAACTCTAAATGTCGTGGCCTCTGAGTACTTCTCTTTGTATCAGCCTATTTTGTGTAAATAATGGTGTATTGATTGTGAAGATTGATCCGTAATAGAGAAGGAAAATGGGCTATGAAGCCTAATTTATACTGAAGCCCATTTTATGAAGTAAAATAATCTGTTGGACCAGTGTTAAGTTGATAAGTGAATGGACTCGGGCCTACTTGATCAAAGTGGATTGTTTGGGCTTCTTTATAGACCAATAAAGACCTCCTAAGAGGAAATAAAATCCTATCCATTTTACTTGAAATGAGTTGAATCTAATTTACTATTTAAAATTTATTTTTTGAATTTAATATTGTATAAAATACTATTTCAATTAAAATTTTGAATAAAATGGCAATAGAAACATCTTTAAATTTTTAATATTAATTTAAAACTTTCTGTTTGATAATTATCGCATGAAAACAAGCTTCCACTAATACAACAGTTGCGTATTCAAATTATCCTTAACAAAACTAGAAATATTTTTAAGGAAAATTATGAAAACTTTAAGAATTGATATATAATAACTTATTTGAATAGTAATTTTTTTTTTTTTTTTTTTTTTTTACCATTCATGTTTTATTGACAAGGCAATAATAAAAGTTACAAATTAGTTAATAAATATTGATTTTTTTTTTTTTGGTTGAGAAACAAACACACACACACTCAAGAAAGAGAGAACATAATTCTAACATACAAGTACACCACAAACTCCACTCAAAAGTGATGATAACTTTTAAATGAGGGTATGAAAAGTTATACTACAAACAATGCATTTTTTAAAGTAATGTGAGACAATTACCCTTTTTTTTATAAACAAACAAACACACACTCACACACAAAAGAGAGGGAAATGTGTTTTGACCCAAAAACACACTACAAACTCTATTCAAAAGTCATCTTAGCTTTTAAGGGAGGGTGGAATAAATGTTGAGTTAATATGTGTAGTTCACTATATCGATAGACTATCAAGTCACATGAAATATAAGCAATCATTTCATTAATTTACAAAATTTTAAGAAACTTTTTGTCTTGCTTAAATGATAAAAAAGATTTTTAAAGGTACTTGTGGGTGTAAAAGCCCAATGCTACATATTGGGTCTGGGGCCCAATTTGAGTATCACTATGTGTCCGAAGAGAGAAAAGGGATTAGAAATGAGTTCGTATGGGAGAAATGCACCTAGAAATGAATAAGAGGATGTATCCGAAGACAATCCTATTGGTTTGAAGAGATCCTTCTCCTCGGATCACAAGGGAAATTGATCAAGCAAATATATCGAAGGCCTGAGCGACCCTTCCAACCAACTCCACGATGAGGATAAGGTCTGGGCATGCCTAGAGATGATGAGAATAGAGAAATATCTAAAAAGAAAAACTGCTACCACCGCATTTAATGCACTGTAGTAACTTTCCTAGTCGTATTTATGTGGAGAAGACCCCTGAACAGTGCAATCTCAGCTACTACCACTCACGGTGAACTAAAGCAGACGTCTGATGTGACATGTACTCAAGTGAATGTTTAGATGAAAAACAAGTGTACGGTGAAGATGAGGAAGAAGAGGAATATATAAATGGAATAGGCCTCTAAACGGAGGGACACAAAAAAATTGCGGGAAAAAGGAGAGAGAGAGAGAAAATTGTATTTACTTTTCCATGAATCTTAAGCCTCTTCGGATTTGAATATTATTTATTCTGCAAGTGTTTTTACTTCAATTTATTCTCTTTTTCTAAAATGAATCGTTGCTAAGTTCATATCCAGCCCAGTTTTTTCACCCACACTCTACAAATTTATTGTTCTGGGTTAATTGGGCTCACAATCCAGAAATTTTTGGCTTGGCTTACCAAATTTGGACCCTACAGTACTTGAACACAATGTTTGTAACTATCACATTATAATTAAGTGATTCTATATTTGTAAATTGATAAGTCATACGTTACACATGTAATAACATAATATGAATTAGTAATAGGCTAAGACATAGGGTAAAACTCGAAAAAGTGCTCTCTGGCCTCTGGGCTTGTAGTAGCAGTTTAGTGTCTCGCATTCTATTGTGAGAGTTTAGCTTGACCTTCCTCTGGTAGGGTCATCAGTGATTTGTGGTGGTAGGACGGTAGTCTTGGTTTTTTGTTTGCTTTTATCAGATACGGTGATAGTTTAGAAGACAATGGCAGAGGATTTAGAGGTGTTGTGGAAGAAGTTATCGTTCACGGAGGAAGAGGAGGATGATGTTGAACTTGGGAGTGGTAGCACGAAAGCAGCTCTAGATCGAGGGAAATACTGTGTTGTGTTGAAAGTGCTCACTCAGCGTAGCGTTAGCATGGAAGCTTTGAGAAAGAACTTGAGAATGATGTGGAAACTAAAGAAAGAGATGCAGCTGTCTGAAGTAGAGGAGGACCTATTTCTGGTGGAATTCAGAGACGAGAAAGATAAGAAGAAAGTTTTGGATATGAGTCCGTGGAGCTACGACAAACAACTAGTGATCATCCAAGAGTTTGATGCTGAGCTGACCCCAAAGGAGATGGAGTTAAAGTGGTCTCCCTTTTGGGTTCAAATGTTCAATTTGCCTCTAAAGAGTCGAACAAGGGAGACAGGGTATGCAATTGGCTCAAAAATTGGGGAGGTGTTGGAGGTGGATGTCCCTGATTCAGGAGTCCAATGGGGAAAATGCTTGAGAGTGAGAATTCGTATAGATGTATCTAAGAGGCTGATGAGAGGAAGACGGGCGTCCATTGAAGGTGGGGAAAGTAGGTGGATCAATTTTAAATACGAAAGGCTCCCAAATTTCTGCTACAACTGTGGTTTACTCAGTCATGGGTTAAAGGATTGCAGAAACAAGTCTGAGCTTATGGTCCAAAATAAAGGGGAGTTTCAGTACGGGGCTTGGCTGAGAGGGGAGCCAATGAAAAGGGGTAGCAGGGAGTTTCTTCTCTCGGGCATGGAAGGAGGTTCTGAAGGGAGGGGTGTTGCCGGAGTTAGATCTGAAAGAATGAAGTCACATCCTACGATTGTTGAAGGAGCCGGTGAAGTAGGTAACAGTCAAATGCCTCGGATGGAAGATAGGGGTGACGTAAGCCAGATATGGGACGAAGTAAGGTTGGGATCCCCAAGGCATCAGTCAGAAAAACTACACGAGGAAGGAAAAGTCAATCTGAAGGATGGGAAAGAAAAAGATAAGATATTTCAAAATTGTGAAAAGGTCTCTGAGGAGGGAGCAGCTGTTGATGTGAAAGAAGCACAGCTCGAGGCGCTAGAGATCATGCAGTGGGAGGAAAACACTCGGCAAGTGGATGTCCACTCTTTTAAATTTAAAAGTAAGGTGGAGCAGAATCTGAAGGGGAATGAGACATGCACGGGGTCAGTTGATGAGGGACAAGGCCCAGTTGCAATGATCTATGACACTAAGGTGGGCTGGATTTCTGAAACTTTAGGCCCAAAAAGTAAGCACTGGAAACGCCTAGCAAGGGAATTAAAAGGAAAAGACCAATGTGATGGACTCGGCCCAGAAAGCAAAAAAAGAAGTGGACCAATCCCCCTATTAGAGCTGGATCCGAATGCTTTAGATCAGAAAAAAAGAAAAGAGACGAAACAGAGAAAGCCTACAACAGAGAATGGAAAAGAGATGGATGGCGGAGAGGCGGAGGCTGCGGCGCAGCCCCGCCGAGCCCAATGACCGTGATGGCTTGGAACTGCTGAGGTATGGGGTCTACCTTGGCGGTTCGAACCCTCACCGACGAGGTGAGCAACCATGATCCCCTGCTGGTCTTCCTAGTTGAAACTAAGGCCAGAGAAAAGAGAATCAAAGGGATTCAGGCGAAGCTGAACTACACTCAAGGAATTGTTGTTCCCAGCGACGGTAGGAGTGGCGGCCTTGCTCTTTTGTGGAGGGAAGGTGCTGATGTGAGCTTCAAAAGTTGCTCAAATGCTCATATCGATGTGGTGGTCCGTGAGAGCCCTTCCTCCCCTCCCTGGAGAGCTACGGGTTTCTATGGTCAACCGGAAGCTAAGAAGAGGTATATTTCATGGCAATTACTGGAAGCTTTACGTGATCAGTGTGAAATGCCATGGATTGTTTTTGGCGATTTTAATGAGATTGCATATTCGTTTGAGAAATCGGGGGGTTCGGAAAGAGACGGCAAACAGATGGCAAACTTCAGGGACTGTTTGGACAGGTGTGGATTAATTGATCTGGGCTTTGTGGGTCAACGCTTCACCTGGTGCAACGGGCGTCATGGTAACCAAAGAACCAAACTCAGGTTAGATAGAATGGTAGCAACTGATGACTGGATGAGGCTATTTCCCGAGGCAAGTGTTCAGCATTTTTCTATGTCCAATTCTGATCACTGTATGTTGGTTTTGGTTCTGAATCGGAGAATGGCAAGAAAGCCAACAAAAAAAAGATTTATGTTTAAGGCTATGTGGACGAGGGAAGAGGGGTGCAGGGAAGTTATAGAGTCTGTCTGGGATCCCATTAGTGGTGATGTGGGCTCAACGGTTATGGATAAATTGAGACAGTGTCAGGATCAATTGCAGAGGTGGAATTGGAGAGTTTTTGGGCATGTGAAAAAAGTCCTGAAGCAAAAGCAGTCAAAGCTTCAACAACTTGAAGTGGTGGAGGTTGGGAATGAGAAGTCGGAGGAAATAAGGAACCTAAGGGCAGAAATTAACGAGACATTACTGAGGGAGGAAATAATGTGGAACCAAAGGTCTAGAGCCCTCTGGATCAAATGGGGTGATCGAAACACAAAGTTCTTCCATGCCACAGCTAGTCAACGACAAAGGCGGAATAGAATTGTGGGATTGCTTGACTCGAATGGGGTATGGCAGGAGGACCAGGGAAGGGTCGAAGGCATAATTCTGGATTATTTTGCTACTATCTTCAAGTCTGATTCCCCTACCTCTTTTGAAGCCAGTCTGAGTGCCATCAACACCCGTGTTACCCCTGAGATGAACGAGGAACTTCTTGCTGAGTTTAAGGCGGATGAGGTGGTTCGAGCAATCAACCAGATGCACCCAACCAAATCTCCAGGTCCGGATGGTATGTCTCCTATATTTTATCAGAAATATTGGGATGTGGTTGGAATTGATGTTATTAATTGTGTACTAAATGTGTTGAATGTTGGTGTTATGCCTAGTGGTCTTAATGAAACTTACATTTGCCTCATACCAAAAGTCAAAAACCCCCAAAAAATTACTGAATTTAGACCGATAAGCCTCTGCAATGTTCTTTACAAAATTATTGCGAAGGTTTTAGCTAACCGCTTGAAAAAAATTCTTGCTTTGGTGATTGATGAATCTCAGAGTGCGTTTGTTCCAGGGAGGCTCATTACTGACAACGTCTTAGTGGCCTTTGAAACAATGCATTGCATCGACCAAAGGAGGAAAGGAAAGGAGGCCCTTATGGCTATAAAGCTTGACATGAGCAAAGCCTATGATAGGGTAGAATGGGTCTATTTGGAAGCTATGATGAGAAGGATGGGGTTTCATGATAGATGGGTGTCGCTAATGATGATGTGTGTGACTTCGGTAACTTATTCGGTATTATTTAATGGGGATCCTAAAGGAAAAATTTTTCCATCTAGGGGGCTTAGACAAGGCGATCCAATTTCCCCTTACCTTTTTCTACTTTGTGCGAAGGGTTTGACGGCTATGCTGAAGAAGGAGGAGGTGGGGGGCCACATAAAAGGTGTTGCGGTGTGCAGGGGGGCCCCTAGAATTTCCCATCTTTTATTTGCAGATGATAGTATTGTCTTTTGTAGGGCTACCATTGAAGAAGCTAGTCGGGTTATGAAGGTGTTGGAGGATTATGAGGGTGATTCGGGGCAAAGGCTTAATAAAGAGAAAACCTCTCTATTTTTTAGTAAGAATACAAGTAGAGATATCCAAGACCAAGTGAAGTCTTTGTTCGGAGCCCAAATCATAAGACACCATGAAAGATACCTTGGGTTGCCACCACTTGTTGGAAAAGGTAAAAGGAAGGCCTTTAACCGCATAAAAGACTTGGTGGGTAGAAAAATCGCGGGTTGGAAAGGTAAGCTTCTCTCTAACGCGGGGAGGGAGATTCTAATCAAGGCCGTGGCTCAAGCCACCACTACCTACACTATGAGTTGTTTCAAACTCCCGGTGACCCTATGTAAAGAACTGAATTCTATGGTTTGTAATTTTTGGTGGGGGCAGAGGGACAAGGAGCGAAAATTGGCTTGGATATCTTGGGACAAGCTGTGTAAGCCAAAGATGGAAGGGGGCATGGGGTTCCGAGACTTACAAACCTTTAACCTTGCGCTCTTAGCAAAGCAGGGCTGGAGAATTCAACAAAATCCATCTTCCCTTGTTCATAGAGTTTTTAAGGCGAAGTATTTTGCGGGTGCTACGTTTTGGGAGGCGCAATTGGGACATAGGCCTTCCTATGTGTGGAGAAGCATTATGGCTGCCAAGGTCTTGATCGAAAGGGGTTCTAGATGGGTTATTGGAAATGGCGAAAAGGTTCGCATTTGGGAGGACAGATGGCTCCCAAGACATGATTCCTTCAGTGTGGTGAGCCCGAGGGGCCCATCTTCTAATATGGATCTGGTTTCTAGTCTCATCAATAGGGAGGTTGGGGGTTGGGATGTTAGTCTTGTTAGGCGCACTTTCCTTCCCCATGAAGCTGACATTGTGCTGAGTATCCCGATCAGTCCTAGGCTGCCTGTGGATTCTCTGGTTTGGGCTTGGACTCCAAATGGTAAATTTTCTGTTAATAGTGCCTACAAAGTTGCCCAAAAGTTGATGCCAACTTCTCATCAACAAGGTGAAAGGGGGGAGTGCTCGGATGGGTCAAGATCCAAAGCCTTATGGAAGCTGATATGGAAGCTGGACTGCCCAAACAAGATAAAACACTTTATGTGGAGGGCGTGTAGAAATATTCTGCCAGCTAAGTGTCGACTTCGAGCTAGGGGTGTGGATGTGGACAGTAGCTGTGATGTGTGTGGTAGGGGGGAAACCATTAGCCATGTTCTGTGGGGCTGTAAAACAGCAGTGGATGTCTGGAGCAATACAAGGCTGAAGCTCCCCTCTCTGCCTGAGTCGCATTTGGATTTTGCTGATATAGTATGGGAAATCAGGGAGAGGTGCACATCGGTAGACTGGGTTTTATTTGCAGTTACGGCATGGAGTTTGTGGAATAACCGGAATGCATTGAGGCACGAAGGAAGGGGCAAACCTGCTACCGAGCTGGTTCGGATGGTTGCTGAATATGTTAAAGAAGTCAATATCCCTGTTCAGGTCCATCCTCGGCCCTCTCCGCCAGGTAAGCCTCTGTGGTCTCCTCCAAGGCTGGGCTGGTATAAGATTAATTCAGATGGGGCGGTGTTCCATAGCATTGGGTGCAGCGGAGTGGGGGTTGTGATTAGAAATGATAATGGACAGTTGATGGGTTCGCTGAGCAAGAAATTGCTGCTGCCGTTGGGTGCTCTGGAGGCCGAAGCAAAAGCAGTGGAGGAGGGTATTCAGTTGGCTTGGGATCTCGGTCTTAATGAAGTGGTCGTTGAGAGTGACTCCCTGATCTTGGTTAATGTACTAAAGGGGCTGAGTCCTTCGCCGAGCTCCATAAGGAAGGTTGTTGAAGGCATTGAGATGATGCTGAGGCAGTTCAGATCATGGGAGGTGTCTCACATCAGCAGGGGCAGTAACATGGCTGCTCACTTATTGGCACAACACGCCAAACGAGTGGATGAGTGTTTGGTTTGGGTTGAGGATACTCCCTCAGTTATTGTAAACCAAATCCTGAATGATGTAACCAATATGAACTATGATATTGTTTAATGAAAAGCTACTGAGCTGTTTATCAAAAAAAAAAAAAAAAAAAAAAAAAAAAAACATAATATGAATTTATAATCCCAAGCAAAAATGGCTTTGCTACTAGTTATTCTAGTACAACTTAAAATAGAGGGAAATGTAAAAAGAAAAAGTAGTATTAAAATTTAAAATATCAATACAAAATATGAAATATTGAGACACAAAAATAAAACAAATTTTTTTTCTTTTTTTGGGCTAAATGATAATATCATTGAGAAGAAAACCACACAAACAAGTAAACCAACCCTTTTAATTTTTTAAAACATAAGAACAGAGATTCTTTAATGAATTATTTTCATTATTTTCCAAAAGAAATTTTAAATGGTTCTTCTATCAATTGGTATTTTGAAGGCACAAAGAAAAATGGGGTGAAAAAAAGAACACTGATTTTTAAAATTTTTATTCACCAAAAAATATTTGAAAATAAATATTTTTTTTAAAAGAAAAATCAGTATTGGTTTTTTGAAAATCAGCATTTCATTTTGGGTTTATATATCAAAGAAAGTCACATGTGCAACGGCTAGTAATTATCTATTAACTATATAAAAAGAGACAATGCCTCTACAGTGCCATTTTGGTTTAGTGAGTTTTTTTTTTTTTTTTTTTTTTGATATATATATTGTTATACTGACACAACAAATTTTACAATTATTGAGGTATCAATTTCTTATAAGTCAAAATAAAATAATAAAATATGAAACTGTGACCAACCACGACTGAAAATAAATATTTTGTGAAAATGTTGTGACACTTATTAAGTGAATGTGTAAAAGCTATGGTACTTTTGATTTGTTCAACATGTATCTTTTTTTTTTTTAGTCATTGATTTGTGCTCTTTTTTCTACTAATTATATAAAAAGAGGCAATGCCTCTACAGTGTCCCTTTTGGTGTAGTGAGCCTCTTTTTTTTTCCCAAGTTTTGAACAGTTGTTACAGTGCTACTTTGGTTTGTTCAAGTGGCATTGTAGCTATAGTAGTTATATCGGTTGTTTTTTTTTTTTTAAATCTTCCATTTGTACTTTTTTTTTCTTTTAAATATTTATAAGAACTTGCATATATATTTTTATACTGATATAATAAATTTCACAATATTTTCAAAATTATTAAGGTGTTAATTTCTTATAAATCAAAATAAAATAATAAAATATGAAACTGTAACTAACCACAATTGAAAATAAATGTTTTGTAAAAATGTTGTGACACTTGTTGGATGAATGTGTAAAAATTACAATACTTTTGGTTTGTTCAATATGTACTGTTCATCATTTTTTTTTTGTCATCGATTTGTGCTTTTTTTTTCTATATATAAAAAGCGCAAATAGGCTCATGAATAGTGTTATGAACAGTATTTTGGGTTTAGTGATTTTTTTTTTTTTTTTTCTTCTTCAAGTTCACCAACTTAGTTTGAGCTTTTTTTCTTTTTTCTTTTTTCTTTTAAAGGATCTTTATATGTTTACTTTCTACTTTTAATGTAAGCTTACATTGTTTACATACAAAAAGTAGCAAATATTATATACATTTGCAACAAAAAAAAAATTTTGTATAAATTTTGCAAATGTGTATAACTTTTACCAATTTTTAAGTGTTTACAATATAAATTTACATTGTAAGTGCAATGTGTATATATATGTGTGTGTGTGTGTGTGTCATAAAAAGTGTGAATGAGAAAAGTTACAATAATTTTGCTACAGTTGTTTTGGTTTGTTTAACTTTCACCGTTTTGCTGGCCTTTTTTTTTTTTTTTTTGTGAATGCGTAAAGTTGTAGTATATTTGCTATATTATTTTTGATTTGTCCACAATAATTTTCACAATAATTTCATAACAAATCAAATATGGTAAATTATTATTGGTTCTTATTTAAACTTACCAATGAAATTACTTTTTTGCCCACCAATAACAACTTGTAGTAATCTACTACTTATAATTTGTTGTGAAAATGTTGTGGACATAACATTTTTAAAACATTTTGATGTTGTCATAATATTTTCAAAACTACTGAGCTGTCAATTCTTTATAAGTGAAAATAAAATATAACAAAATTATAAAGGTATTATGAAAATGTTGCGTCATTCTATTGTTTTTTAGAAATTTTTTGTTGGTTTAATCAACTTTGTTGAGCTAAAATTCACTATTTTACATACAATTTTCTTGGGTTGACTTTTTGTATATTTTTTCCTTTACACATTATTTTAAGTAAAAACACATAGTTTTGCACAGAAAAACAAAAACAAAAACTTAGGAAAAAAACATTTTTCATCCTTTATGTTTTTGGTAGTTTACAATTCTTCCTTAAACTTTAAAATCAAACAATTTTTCTCTTAATATTTTGGAAAAGAGCAAATATATCATATTATTATTTTCTCAGTTAAACCCTAATGAAAACTTATGATTCTTAAAATATTTTGTTGTGTAATGTCTAAATTACTCATGCTAAATTTTAACATCCTAAAAATTTTCTTTACGTATTTTGAGTTTTAAATGATAAAAATTCTTAGAAAGTTAGAATGATGTTATTTGATGACACAAGCCTTTTATTATCTTTTTTATTTATTTATTTTTTTAAAAATTTCTTAGCAAAACTCAGTTGTTTATTGTTGAAAGATAATGATATTCGTTATCATTCTTAGAAGTTTTTAGAGAATAGATATATTGTCATTAACAAGTAAGGACTAAAAAACTATTATAGTTAAATAAATATTTATATATTAAATAGCTATCCTAACTTTGTGGTCGATCAAAATTCTTAAACGAATAAAATTAATTTTTTACGACATAATTATCAAAATTATTAAAATCAATGTCTTTTTCGATTTATGTAAATCTTTAGATACTTGAAAAATTAAATGATCCATATTTTTATTTTATAATACAAATAAAATTTAAAATTAACCTTAATTATTACAGTTTTTTTTTTTTTTTTTTTCACGGCATAAATTTTTATAACACGGCATAAATTTTTATAAAACGGCTAGTCTTTTCAATTTCTCTCTCTCACTTTCCTTTCTTCACTTTTCTCTCTGAACAAATTCTCACTTTTTTCTCACCCTTTCCCAGATAAACCCAGCCCATCTTCAAAAGCAGAAAGTGGTTTTCCTTACCACAAAAACAGGCAGATTCTATTCAAGAAACTGCCTCCGTTCGTCCCATTGCCTCCGTTTGTCTCTGCCGTGACATTTCGTCCCAGAAGTCCCTCCGTTACCCTCTGTTTCTTTTTTGTGTGTAGTGTGTGTGTTCATGTTTCTTTTTCTGCTTCTTGCTTTATTTTTGGGGTTTTCTTGGTGAATGATGAAATGGGTTTGTCGTGGTTTTCTTGTTTCTCAAATGGGTTTTTAATTTTGAAATGCTTTAATTTCTTAATTTTAATTTCCAAGAAAACATTTTTCTTGGAAATTCAAGAAAAGGGTTTGAAGATTTTCTCTGGTGAGGGAGTTTTCCAAGCCGCCGCTGGCACGGAAGTCGAGGCCTATGTCAGAGAGGAAGACTAATGGGTTTTTTTTTTTTTTGGTGCTTTCATATGGTTTAGACTAATGGTTTTTTTTTTTTGGATTCTGATTTGTTTGAATTGAATTGCAAGTTCCTGTTGAGTTGATTTGGTTCTTGTTTGTAATGAAAAACTTCTTTTTGGATTTTCTTTGGTCTCTTGCTTTTTGGAATTTCCTGGTTCTTGAATGTTACTGATTTTTATTAACTAGACTTTTGAATTTTTTATAATTTTGAATGCCTTTCTTGGATTTTTTATTCTAATTGGTGTGGAATATCCTTTCAAATATACGGACTTGTATTAATTTTCATGTTCCTGTTGTTTTAACAGATTTTTCATTTATATTCTATGTTTCTCCTCTGAAATTTGTGTCACATGTATAATTATATCCCCAACAGTGACTTCACTGTTGGGGATCTTGCCAATGATCTTGCCTTCTACCACTGATTTCTTTTTTTTCGGGCTTGACAGCATGACATTTAAGTTGATTTGTTTGGTTGTGGGTGATGGTGGTTATGTGGGAAGCAATAGTGTTGTTGGTGGAGATGATCTATGGGTTTAAATTGGTAGAGATGAAGATAGGTTCTAGATTTTGATGTTAACATGTGGCAGTGGTAGGTGAAGTAGATGGGTGGTGTTGGTCAAAACGCAAAGAACTTTGCTTTGAGAAAATGAAAAAGGAAGTCATATCCAAACTCCAATCCTTTCATGCAGCAGACATTGAAAAAGATATATTATGTCCCTTAATATGACATCTTATCTGTCAAAAGGGGATTTGAAGTATGTTGTTTTAAATTTTTCCTGAATTCACTGTATGTTATGGATTTCTCTTAAGATCCACACAAGAGGCATCCAAATTAAAGACCTAAAAGAAGGTGAAAAACCTGATACCTAATATCTGTAACCAATAGGAAATCCAAAGATAAATTTCCATCTATGTGAATTGAAATTGTGTTGATTACATTTCATCAAACATGTGGAGTGCTCAGCATTTATAATATGAATGAATGTATGCATGTAACTTTTAATTTTTCTGTAGTAGGTAAATTGTCAGTTTCTATTTTTGTAATTAATTTGTTCATTTCTTATAAATTTCCTTTCCCATTAGGAAAAGATTTTGTGCTTCCAATAACCAGAAAATAGAGGTCTTTTGAGATTCTAATGCTTTTATTTTGGTGAGTAAATAGTCATTATAAAAAATGAAAGTAAAGCTACCTGAATAAATGGTACATGTACACAGGCAAAGCTACAAGCAGTCTAGAAAGCATTTGATTCTAATGCTTTTATTCTTAAGTATTGGACTTACTGGCTCAATCATTGTGCATTCAAATGACATTAATATGCACACATTTGTGCTTAATAACCTACTTGTTGTGTGTGTGTGTGTGTGTGTGTGTGTGTACTTTTCCAGGTGCTGCTGTAATGCTTGCAGAGTTGGCTGTAGAGGCTGGTTTGCCTAATGGTGTCTTAAATATAGTTCATGGCAGCAATGTAAGGCTTCTAATAATTGTTTATCAGATTTTGTTCACTCTACTAATACCTTCCTTGAGCATGGGTATATGCAATTGATCTTTACATTAAAGCCATCAGTTTTTCCAATTGATTACTTTACAAAATTTTGTACTTCTCTTTGGTCTATCATATGCCTTATGAGGAACATGGTTTTATCTTCATGCTCAACCAAACTTGTTTGATTTTGATGCTTTTATGATGCTATCTGCCTTGTCACAAATGGATATTTTTTGTTTTCTTTTTCTATCATCTTTTAGCTTTTCACTTTCTTGACTTGGGACAGGAAATTGTTAATGCTATTTGTGATGATGATGATGTTAAAGCTATCTCATTTGCTGGTCTGAATGTGGTAAGTTATTCCTTAGTGTTGACAATGATACAAGTTGCAATTTATCACTTCTGTTTGGAGTTTTTTGTTCTTTCTTCATTGATAAAACAGTATGTCATTTGATTTATGCACATCTGACAATGAGCAACATGGTTGTTTTAGGCTGGTAATCTTGACATTGTTGTTGGTCATACCATAGGTCTTTTACTTCAGATTGTTGATCAGTTATTGATTTATTGTTCAAAGGCAGGCACTTACGTTTATGCAAGAGCATCAGCAAAAGGGAAGCGTGTTCAGGTACTATTCATGCATATGCTTTGGTAACAAGCCTAAAGTTTCTCAAGCATTGTGGTTGCTGTTTTATTAATGCAGTAGTTGAAATCTATGAAAATTGGCTGGCTGAATGTTGTCTTCAGTCCAATGTTGGAGCAAAAAATCATGCAGTTGTCATGCCTGATGCAAGCGTGGATGCTACTTCAAATGCACTAGTTGCTACTGGTTTTGGTGCTGCAGGACAAAAGTGCATGGCACTTAACACAGTTGTTTTAAGAAAATGTATCTGAACTGTGTCTGTGCTGATCATATATAGATTTTAGAGATCAAAACCTTTCTTGATAGTTTTATGTTTGAAGATTACCCCATCTGGAATTTTTGTTATTTTCCATTCTGTATTGATTATATATATTATTAAATGTTTGTTTCTCCAACTGCAGTTGATAGACAAGGATCCAAGCAAGGCAATTTCCCTGTTCTGGTCTGCCATAAATGCAATTGTGATGAAACGATTGGATTAAGAGGCAATTGAGGCTATCAAATCTTTTCGTCTTCTCACCCTAATGATTCTCAGGAATCTCTTTGCAATATGTAAGTTGAACTCTACAAGGTAAAACTAAAACGGTTTTATTCAATAAATAGTTTCTTATATTTTACTTGCCATTCTTTGTCATTTTCTGTTTAGCTAGTTACTTATATTTCATCACCTTAGAAAGGTCAGTTGGGGGGAATGCTTGTACCAACTATAAAGGTTTAGGGATAAGATACTAGATCTTGTTGGTGTAGAGATGGGAAACTTATGATTTATAACATGATGTGATTGCATGTAATTAAGCTTACTGGAAATTATAACTTGACACCTATTTATCTCTTTTATTAAAAAAAAGTTGACACCAATTTATATAATGCTTACTGTTGTTGTAACCTTTTTGGTCTTGATAATTTGTTAAAAGTAAGCAATGAATAACAGAAAATTTGAATCCTGTAGTCATTATTACTAAAAAAGAATACCGAAAATGAAAATTCCAAATGATTGTGATTGTTGAACTTTATTTTATTTTTCATTTTTAATTTCAGAATTGGATACCTTAATGTCTATTGTTGGGAGTGGAATTGATCTTTAAGGTTGTGATTAGATGAAGAATTGAGAAATTTTTAGAATTTCCAAATTGAAGGGATTTAAATTGATGGGAATTTTAATCTCATTGATCTAAATCTCTATTGTTTAGATAAGTAGAATTAAGAATTTAGAAATTAGAGTAGTATAATCTTTTCAATGATGATGGTAGGCAGCGATTTGGTGATGATGGTAGTATGGTGGAGGATATTATGGCAAGTGGCAGAGGTAGCAACACGTGATGGTGGTGGCATTGGTGGTGGTGGTAGCATTGACTGTGGTGGTGATGGTATTGGCATTAGCAACGGCAGTGGTAATGATGTGAAAAGCAATGGTGGGTTGTTTAAGATAATTATGGTGGTAGAAATTTGAACAATGGCAGCTTCTTCTACAATTTTTTTCATTCGGGGCTTTGTACATTCCTCCATGGAATTTGAACTTGGGCTATGGATATTTGAAAACCAAGTTCACTCTATTGTTAAAGCAAACAAGGGAAAACAATGTTGGAAATTCCAAAATTGCAACCGAGTAAAATCCTACATAAAAATCTCTCATTATTGAAATTTCAACTCTGAAAGTAACTAGTCTTTAAAGAACAACCTTCAACACCACTACCACCATTGTTACATGTTTCAACTCACCATAATACTATCAGCCATACCACTCTGGCCCTACTGCCTTTATCATATGTCTGTACACCACCTCTTAACTGCCACATCGATTCCCTTTTGCCACCGCCTCTTAGCAGCCCAATTAGAGAAAATGCATGTGTTCTGCACTTATCTTTCACCATTGCTTTAATACCAACCCAGCAGAACTCATCCATTAGTTATGTGAATTAATTGAGTTTCAGCTAAAAATGTCTTCTCAGTCCTCACTGAAAAAAATGTCCAGGTCATGACCACAAGGGGAGCAATTTCTATTTATATGGGCAGTTCCTCAGCTTCATGATATTGATGAATTAGCAAAGAAGGTTGACCCCTCAATAAAAGGAGCATGTCCTATGAAGTTGTTATTACGTTTTGCTTGTATTATTTCCTCGTGTGTACAGGGGAGGTATTTCTGCACACTTAGTATAAAGGGTGTTTCTGGAATTTTTTAAAGTTCTGTATGAACTATTTGGCGTGCTGTCTGTACTTTCTCCTGGCCTTTGAATTCCCCACTATTGTTTTTGTCAAGGAGAAACAGATAATTTTTTTATTTTTTGGGCATGAAAATTGCAATTCCCTCTAGGTGAACAAGTTACATTAAACACTTTCATCATAAATGTTTCTCACTTTGAGTTCCTAATAAATATTCTGCATTTAATTTAGCTGTAAATTAAAAACTTCTTTGTTTGCCTAGAGCTATAAGTCACCTAATATCCATTCTTTTGCAGTGATAGCCAGAATTCAGGCCATCCATGTCTGAAATTGTCTAAAAACTCTTATGAATGATTTAGATGGAACCTTTCAAATGAGGAATTATTTTAATTAGGAAATGAGATGGAACTGTTCAAATGAGGAATTATCTTAATTAGGAAATGAGTACAACTACGATAGGTATCAGCTAAAGAGGAGCATGCAGTGGTTGCAAATTTGTTATTATATTTGCTTTCTAGAGGGAAGTATCTACATAACTGAAGCCTCTTAACATAATTTACAACTCATTACTTCTTATCGGCATGAAGGTGCTAATGTAATTGTTTTATGACTATTTTGTGAATACCGCTTAGCTACTAATTATTTATTGTGTAGAAATGTTTATGATTCAATTTTGTGTTCAATTTTATATATTATATATCTATCTGTTTGACTTTGTCCATGTTAAGCTGGCTTGAGCTATATGGCTTGTGTTCAATTTGGTGTTGATGACCAATTTGAGCTATCTGGCTTGCTTGACTGTAATTGATAGGAATGTGCGCTAAACAATTCTGGTTTTCAAGTCCCTTGAAAGGTTTATATGAGCTAATTTGAATGCTCCTATGAAGTTGTTATCATGTTTTGCGGATATTTTTTTCCTTATGTGTACAGGTGAGGTATTTCTGCACACTTAGTATACAGGATGGTTCTGGAATTTTTTAAAGTTCTGTATGAACTATTTGGCATGCTCTGTACTTTTTCCTGGCCTTTGAATTCTCCACTATTGTTTTTGTCTAGGAGAAACAGATATATATATATATATATATTTGCATGAGAATTGCAATTCCCTCTTGGTGCACAAGTAGCATTTTTTGTCCCACTGGATTACATTTTGCTAATGAAGTAGCATGGTTTAAAGTCAAAGCAATTGCAAACTCTTTTTCTTAAGTTGGAATTAATCTACTCTATCTTTTATCTTCTTTAAGGTTGTCAAATATCTTTACTTGAATTAAACCCCTCTCTTGTATGTTAATGGTTCAAAGTTTAATGTTTCTTTATGATGCTCTAACCTATCAGATTTTATGTTTTGTTAGCCCCTGTTGCCCTCTGTTGATGTTCAGTTGAGACTGGTGGAAATAATAAAGATTTCTCATTATTTATACATATGTCCACTTGCTTGATGGTTGTCATATTCCTAATTAGCTGTTGATTTATATTCATGCATATATATTCATATTCTATTGATTTTGTTTTACATAATAGTATAATTAAGATTGATTTACACCTGAAATCATTTATCCTTTTAAATGTTTTATGATGCTTTTGAGTCTAGAGTTTGACAGGACTTGAAATAAATTGAAATTGTAGTGTTTATGAAAATATATTGAAACAATGCCTTAGATGGTCATTATGTTCTGAATTATTTGTTGAATCTAATTAGTTGATTCAGATTCATGCAATGCATATTTATATTCTATTGATTCCATTTCACATAATAGTATACAGTTAAGATCACATGATATCATTTCTCCTTTTTAAAGTTATATAATCCTTATGACCTTTTCGATTCATGTGTGCATCTAATCTGCATTATGGATGACAGAATTGGTTGTTGAGACAAGATGCTGTGTGAATTAAATGTCCACTTAGAAGTGATTAGCAAACAGAATCCTACCTCTTGGCAAGATGTGGCAGGTGCCTTGTTCTACTGCAAACATATGAAACACCATTGTGAGGAACCACATCCCCAAGACACTAAATTTAATATGTGGTAGATGTGTTACAGCATGTAATGTTAATGACATTCAAATTGCCATATCTTCCGCTTCAACAATCTTATTTGTATTTCTTTGATCACTGGGTATATTGTAAACTTCTTTGTGCAAGATTGAACTTAGTTCTTCGACAGTTGGTGACAGAAAATCTAAAGTTGTTTTTACTGAAACGTAAATCTGAGCCCATGAAGTGATTATGGTTGTCTCAACAACCTAAAGGCCTAAGTGTATTTAAACATGTTCTCATCAGCCCATTATTAAACCCAGCTTGCTTGAGGTATTGTAGGTTTTGTGAATTGGATGGAGGAAATTCCTTTTATTATTGAGCATGTTTTAGCTCAAGACATCATGTTTTTATCCTCTTCTAAATGAATTTTCAATCTTTCCGCAAATTTATTAAAAGAAAAAAAAAAGTTTCAAGAAATTGAAATTTTTTAGTCTGACAAAAACTATATTACCAAAAATTTTAATGTTTACTTTAATTTTTTTAATCATCTATCATAATTTTTTATTTTAATATAAGACTTGCACACTATAGCTTCTTTATCATGTGGCTCAAATTTGAAAATAATAGGAACCAAATTAATTGCTATCAAAATGTAGGAGTCAAATTGACACTGACTACAAAATGTAAGGACTGAAATTGAATTTACCAAAAAATTATGAAAAATGTTTGTAACTTAATTGCAGTCACTTCTTTCACAAATAGACCAGTTAATACTGTATTATTTCAAGAGAGCTGCACATGCATCATAATAGTAGGTCCATCATTGCTTTCGTGAGTAAAAACAACTTAGAAGACTCTGCCAAACCCCCACCTTCTTGCCCAAACATTTAACATAATTTGTTTTAAAAAAAAGGCAATGCTCAATGTTTTAGTCCTAGAAAAGCAGGATCTTGGCTGGATACCATCCTAATTTCAGCAATCTAGTGGCTACTCTCATGGTTGCCAAGATAGTGGGAAGGGTAAAAGTTTTTTATGTTGGAGTCTTTTGGGGTTGGAAAATGAGTGTGAAATCTTTTTCTTGACAACATAATGGAAGATGATTAAAGTTTTGTGCTACTCAATTTACCACTGTTGTGCAGGATATGTGATGAAACCTTTTTGGTGGTGAATAGAAATATGTGACAGAGATTGAATGACTGATTCCTATGAAAATGTATTGAATTGCGTGCCTTTTAGTTGATTCCATGGTTTTGCTGATAAGACACCCTAGAAATGAAATGCTTTTTTTTTTTTTTTTGGGAGATAGTTATAATATGACTACTAACCTTGCAGCTAGAACTCTTGATTTCTTACACCTCAAAGCACTTTGTGCATGAGAGGTGCTAAAATTCAACCCAAAACCTTCACAAGAACTAGCATCGACTATAGAAATTATGTTTACCCGTACAAGGCACAAAGGTTCAGATGCCATAGCCACATATAGTTACCATGATGAAAAACATTGAAATTAAAATTGGAAAAATTCCAAGCCAACTTTATCATTTTCCTGAAAAGCGAGGACTCGCATGGTATAGTAAATATAATTATGGTGTAGGAGCTAGGAATTACAAGTAAGCTCAAAATGCTACAAGATGGTATCTATTAACTTTGACAATCAACAATGAAAATTCAAAGGATAAATATATATAAATGGAAAATGTCTATTAAATTTCAAGAAATCACTTTCCAGAACTTTTATTGCATGCTGTAGTGACTCATTATCCCCACAAATTAAACTTGCTAAAAGATGAAGCTTTTCATATTCAGCAACAAATTTTCATTTGCCATTATGCTGAACTTCCAAGGGTGTTAAAGTTTTGGTTACCTGGAAAGCTCTAGCCTATATTCTATATTCTACTTCATGTACATATATATGAGTAGTAAATGTCAACAACTTCTTATAGTGAAATTTCTTGATGTTAATTTTTTTCCTTGGTTTTGTTATTGATGTTGATTGTAAAGAAACCCAAGAACCATATTTTTAAGCATCTCCATGCTATTTTTATTATTGGTAAGTTACACACAAACTCAGTGTGTCTTGAACCCATGAACCACTCCATCTTGCTCTAATAAGATGAAGTTTTGGTACTACACTTACTATATAATGTTCACTCCCTAATTATATAAAGGGTAAAACTCAGGTACACTACATTAAATTTCTATAATGTAGGAGAATCTAAAATAATGTTCATTTTAAGCTACTCTAAAGTGATTCTTTTAGGAACTAATTTTTCTGTCACACCACATTTGGCCCCAAGTTTATAAATCGCTTACATCCTTTAAATCCCAAAAACGCACTCATTAGACAATAAACACCAACTCCTATTTATAAATAATAACAATTTTTTTTATATAATCAATTTATAAAGAATAAGAACACCAAATCAAAGTCATATTTACTGAAACATAAATCTGACCCCATCAGTCCATGAAGTGATTATAGTTTCATCTAAATAATCTAAAAAGTGTTTAAACAGGTTTTGTCGACTCATTAACCTATTATCTAATCCAGCATGCTAGAGGCATTATAGGTTTTGTCAATTGGACAAAGGCGTTGTAGATTTTTTCAATTGGATAAAGGAAATTTGTTTTATTATTATTGAGCATGTTTAGCTCATGAGGCAATGGTTTTATTCCATCTAAATTAAAATTTAAATTACAATCTTTCCATTAAAAAAAGAAGTTTCAAGAAATTGAAAATTTTATTTTGACCAAAATTTTATTACCAAAAATTTTAAGAAATTAAAATAAATTTTATATTTATTTTGATTGTTAAATTCATCTATCATAATTTTGTATTTTTAATAAGAGTTTAAATTCGGTCTGGAGTTGGCATAAAACACTGCTTTTACGCCAGCCAATGAAAACATGCCACGTTTTTATTTGGCTTGATTCACAATTCTTATCTTCTTCTTTGGATTTTTCTTTCTCTCTCCGTTCCCTCTATAACTCTCTCTTCTCGTGTCTTTTTTTTTTTCCTTTTCCATAGCATCAAATCCATTCCTGTTCCCCACATTGATCCATGCATCAACGCAGTGGCAATGGGCATTAAATCTGAAAGCAAAAAAGAGAGCCAGAAAATAAGCATATCAACCACAAAAAGTAAAAGCTTTTAATCTTTAAGCTCCCAAAAAACCTAGATTTAGCACCAAACAAAACCCACAAAAATTAATCATGAAAAATCTCATTTATAAATTCGGAGCCACTTGAATTCATTCAAGATCAGTTATAAAATTAACATGAAGAGCTAAAAATCCTCCATCACAACACAAAACACAATCAGTAATACTATAAATTCATTAATAAATAAATAAAATCCAAAAAAAGAAACATTCGGAGTATCACATTCACTCACATTGGTACTTTGAAACTACCAAATATGCATACTTTATTCTAAAATCTAAGACTGTGAACCCAAACAAACAAAGAAGCAAAGAATTAGAATGTAGAGTAGCTCCTCTGACACATTCATAGCAATAAACAAAACCCATTAGAACAAATTCCAGAACAAATTTTGGCCCATTATGGTGTGTTTTGGCTATTTCGGTGCGCTTCGGTGAATACTAGCCAAAATGCAAACTTCAGTTGGAATAAGTTTTGGTGTTACTTTTCTTTCCCTTCAACTTGTTTCTGTCTGAAACTTTCAGATTTAATGCCCACTGCCACTGTGTTGATGCATGGATCAGTGAAGATGAGTACACAAGAGAAGGAAAGCA
The DNA here is from genome assembly GCA_023621385.1 of Quercus gilva. NCBI lineage: Eukaryota > Viridiplantae > Streptophyta > Magnoliopsida > Fagales > Fagaceae > Quercus > Quercus gilva. The sequence goes on along the minus strand of CM042476.1, from coordinate 43,963,897 downwards.
ATGGAATTGATGGTATGGAAATGAAAAAAAAAAAAAAAAGGGTGAGAAGAAAGAGTTAACAGAGGGAACGGAGAGAGAGAAAATCTAAAGAAGAAGAAGAAGATGAGTCGGTCCATGAGAAGAGAGAGATGAAACACAAGAATAAGTCAAATAACAACGTGGAATATTTTCATTGGTTGGTGTAAAAACAGTGTTTTACGCCAGTTCCGGACCGAATTTAAACTCTTTTAATAAATGAGGACAATGCATCTAGGCCGCCTATGGACACACCAATCCACAGAGTGAAGTTGAGAGAAAGAGAAGGAAAGTCAAAGAATTGAATTGAATCAAATCGCTTGTTTGAGTTGTTTGGTTTTGTATGTATGTGAATTGAAAAGGAGAATAAGTTTATATCTTGGTTAGCTAAATGGTTAGAATAGGCTCACTAATCACTATATTGAATTTTCATTTGGATTGTAGTGGGTCTGATCATATCAGATTTGGGAAAACATATTCCTAGGCAATTAGCTATAATGATGGATGCTACATCCCAATTTCTTGTATAATACTATTGAGATATTGTTTTCATTCATAGCACATTATGGGAGAAATTTGAAACCAAATTTATGTCAATCCTGGGAGAAATGTACCTTCATAACACCAAAAATTATATCTGTATATGAATGAATCTGGATTTGAGTTTTGCGTATAGATTTGGAACTGTATGTGCAATTTTGGGAAAAATTAAGGGCTTTTTGCATTTTACATTGCAAATTTAATGTTTTCTTTAGACAACCATTTGGATTTGTGCTTCGTTTAACATGTATTTTGTTTTGCTTTTGCAGATTTAATGTTTTGACTTAGTGATTATTAAGTTGTGTGAGAGTGCCTTTTTTCTTCAGCACAGTGGCCCAAAGATCCTGGGCCAAATAAATGTTTTTTGGTGGATTGGATTCGGTTCACCATAGCTAAAAGGACTGTTTAAGAACTGAGTGGTGCACAAAACAAGCTCCCTACAATACAAATAACTAACAAGCAAAAATATCTGTATTGAATAACATTTTGACAGCAAAGGAATGCGCAACAAGTGAAATACCATGCAAGAAAAAGTTAGGGATCCTCGAATTAGTGAGGTGTTTCATTATTTTTCTTTAATTATTATTACAATGCTTACTAAGACGTGATACAAGGTTCAACTAAGTTCAAAAATCACAGACTTTGATAGCTATTTGAGCTTCGAAGACTTGCAAAGTTTGAATTTGTTGAATTCGAGCATGTGCTATAGTGGCTGTCTCTGGGATACTGGGAGCGGCTCCTCTGTTTTCTCTTAATTTTACAGAGCTCTTTCTACAATTTTATGAGACTTTAGAAAATGGCCATGAATGCCTCAATGATCTAATCTCACATGAATCTCTATTTGAATTCGGATCCCCTTTTTAGCATGGACCCCCTCCTCCTTTTATAGCACAGATCAGGCTTTGGGGTACCGGTGATTTCCCCTTTTTGCCCTTTAGAGTTTGTGTCGTGCCAGTTTTGCTCAGGGCTATGTCGTTTCCTTTTTCTCTCATAGTTTTTTGCTTTTGGTCCGACCAAACGAAAGTCCCTTAGCTAGTTTTCTATTTCCAGACTTCTCCGTTGGCTGGTCTTTAGCTATTTGGCTTTTTCTTCTCAGCATTCCAGCTTTTTCAGTTGTACTCTTTCTTGTCACTTTCTCCAAATGGTCGGAATCATGGCTCCTACGTATTGCTTCGTACCTCCTGGCTCCACTGCATGTCTGGAGCATGAGACCCGCATGCTTTTTGTCTTTTATCCCTTTTTGAATTTGTTTCAATCTTACTTTGCGCGTCTAGGGATCCTCGGATTTTGGGGACTTCTGGGATCCGGCCCACCCCTTCTTACTGGGCTTTCTTTCGTTCGTTGGTTCTGCCTGGTTTGGGCATTTTTTGTTCTTTCGTGGGACTCTAGATCCCAATTCTTTGGGCCTCTCGCCCTTTTTCTTCTTTCTTTTCTATTTCCTTCATTGTGTAAGCCCAACCTTCCTTTCTCTTATTTTCTTTTAGTTTATTTATTTATTATTTTTTTGTGAAATGAGCCCAACATCTTATTTCTTTGGGCCTTAGTCTGTGACCAATTTTGAACCTCAACAAGTTGTAATAGACTTTGCCAATCTAAACCTTATGTTTTAAAGAAATGTTTGAAGTTTTGGACTCCAGTTACTAATAAGAAGATATCATTTGTCTTTATCATGTGCAATACGCATGACTCACTTAACCCAACCAATCAAGTCAGTCATGTGTATTACACACGACAGGACATATGCCATCTTTTTATTGCTACCAAACGTTTTCGGAAAGAAATTGTGCTATCAACTTTTATTTGATGACCTTTTATCAATTAATTTAAAATATTTATTTTTAAACAATAATAAAAGAAATCCTCTAAACTCGCGCCTGTGTAAAGGGGGTAGGTCACAATATTTAGTTGGAATAAAAAATACACTTCCACAAAATAACATTACACTTAATTGAAAGTATTTAAAAACTCTAAAAACTAAGAACACAATAAATATAATTGAGAAATTTAACATGGTCAATAAAATTGTACTTCCAGTCAAACTCTCATGCCCATCAATTCTCCAAATAAGTTAAAATGAAACTATCTTTTCCAACTATGCTATTGGTGTGTTTAGAAACTTTTCTTTTTTAATTTGAATATAAAAAAAAGTTGAGGGGTGTGTTTTTTGAAAAAAATATTTAATAAAAAAATACTATTTATATATTTTTAATTAAAATAAGACCCTCTTAATTAACTTTTATTTGGCTGCTAAAATTCTAAAGTAACCCAACATTGAGAAGTATGGAATAGCAAAGTTGGCAGGTGAAGTACTTAGAGGGTGACCGTAATTATTAAAAAAAATGACAATGACATCCTATAATAATTTTTTAATAATCTATAAACAGTGACCTTAATTATATTATCAATTGAAAAGTAGATGTTAATAAAACTTAAATATAAAATATCAATTAGTTTCCAAAAAAAATATATTAAGGGCATGTTTGGTAGACTGTAATAGGTGCTGTAATGTAATAATTATTCTTATGGTTTAATTATTTTTTAGTTTGGTTATGTTTTTATTACAAGGAATAATCATTTTTTATGAATAGCTATTCTTCAAAATGAGGAATAATTATTCCTCTTTAAAAGGTTGTATTAGTTATTCCTTAGTAAGTGCAATAATTTCAAAACTTAATATATTTCCAAGTAAACAAACTTTCCATAAACATCTAACTATTATAAAAATAAAAAATCATAAAAAATAACATATCTCTCTTAAATTTAAAAATAACAATTTTTAAGGAAATATAATTGTATGAGTAAGAAATTTCCAAACATAAATGTTAAGTTTCATTCTAATGTTATCACTCACAACCAAACTAATAAATAGGTTTAGTTATTACATTACAACACATTTTATTCCTAATAATAAAGATTACAATTCTTATTGTAATTCCCATTCAGTATACCAAACGTACCATAACTAGTAATTTTGTACTTCAAAAAGTATGAAAAGTGGGTTCAATAAAAAAAAAATTATAATATAGAAAATTAAATAAATATTATTTATATGATATTCAACAAAAAAATAAGTACATATTTTTCCCTCAAACTGTATGCAACCAGTCTTGGTGAAAAGTTTCAATTAAAGTTGGTAAAAACACTAGCCATAATAGAAAATTTTGATGCACAAATTTATAATTTTACAAAAATACAAATTATTCGTAGTCTCTTTTCAAGATAAAAAATTTTATTAGTAAATAGTGGATAGGAGGAAATGTGGTTTGAGCCACAAACATAAAATATCACCAAAAAAAAAAAAAAAAAACCGTTACAATTAAACTTATTACTTGAACCCCACCTCTTTCACAACTTAGTACTTAAAGCATATACCAATTCACAAGTTTCAAGTTTCAACTTATTAATATGTCTTACTAATATAGGTTCTAGATAAAAAGGTCAAAGTGATAGTAAACACACAAAATAAATTAATTATAAAATATTCGTCTTTTTGATAATAATGAAGTGGGGCAATATATATACCCTACATAAGCCTAAATGAGATTTTTTGTTGTTGGGACTAGCATTCTTCATTTGATAATTAAAAAAATACATATCTTTAGATTTTCTTTCAATTTTGACTTTAATTATATATAGAGATTATAATTGTACATATATGAGTTCAAATTATATCTGATGTAAGAATTATACATTTTTCTAGTCATAGATGAGTTTTACTCTCTTTTTTTTAATTTTTAATTTTAGTTTTTTTTATATACACATGAGTTTACTTTTTTTTTTTTCCTTTATTGGGTTTTTTACTTTTTTTTATTTTATTATATATTATCCTCATCATTTTTTGCATAACATGAACAAAAATTTCAAAAAATTTTAGATAGAACACGTGCAGTAAAACAAAATATGTCTAACCTTACCATTTTTTATTGTTTTTTTTTTTTGGGGGGTAAAACAGGGGATTCCTTCCTTCTTTTTCTTCCCTCCAGCTTCATTTTCTCTTTTCCTTTTCTCCACTGCCGTTCGTTCTACTCTTCTTCCACTTCCAAGCCCCCAAAACTCAAGACAGTTCTTCCCTTAAAATAACGATCTCAAGAGCGAAGCAGAAAAACCCAAACCCAAAAATCGCGATCTCGGCTCTGCTACGCTCTCTGATCTGCCACTCCACCACCATGATTTCTCCTTTCGAAGCTAAGCCTGTGTGTAGCTGAGACTGTGTGTCGTCATTGTGAAATGGGTAAATCAACATCCTCTCTTCTTTTTATATGCAATCGTTTGATTATTAGAGTAGTAAGCCTTCCATTTCCATTTCGTGCTTTTACTTCTTATCATTATTGTTCTACTATTAGAGAAAATGTGAAAACCCCATATCAGAATCAGAACCAGAATCAGTTGTTGAAATCTGTTAGAGATCACTGCAAATCTGGAACCTTTAAGAATCTTCATCATGCCTTAGGCCTGTTTGATACAATGCTTCACATGCACCCTTTGCCTTCCATTGTCGATTTTACTCAATTGTTGGGTGCTATTGCAAGAATGAAGCATTACTCCGTAGTCATTACTCTAATTCAACGAATGGAATTATTCGGAATCTCTCCCGATGTTTATACTCTCACTGTTTTGATTAATTGCTACTGCCATCTGAACCGGGTCAATTTTGGTTTCTCTGTCTTAGCAACAATTTTTAAACTTGGTTATCTGCCTACCCAACCTACTCTAAACACTCTTCTTAAAGGTCTCTGTCTTCAAGGTAATATTTCTGGAGCTGTGAGTTTGGTAGAGGAAATGGAGAACAAAGGGTACCAACCTGATGCATTTACTTGTGGAACATTACTAAACGGTCTGTGTAAGGTTGGCCAGACTGGTGTGGCTATTAGGTTGCTCAGGAAGCTTGAAAAAGGGAATTTTGAACTAAATGTGGTGCTCTATAGCACGGCCATTGACAGTTTATGTAAAGACAGATTGGTAACTGAGGCTTTGAATCTTTTATCTGAAATGATGAGTAAAGGCATTCAGCCAGATGTTGTCACTTACAATTGCGTAATTCAAGGACTATGCAATTTTGGCCGGTGGAGGGAGGCTGCTACCTTGTTGAATGAGATGGGACAAAGGAAGATCATGCAAAATGTGCGAAGCTTTAACATACTGGTGGACACACTATGCAAGGAAGGGATGTTGAGTGAGGCAAAAGAAGTTTTTGGAGTGATGATTCAAAGAGGCATTGATCCTAACCAATTCACTTACAGTTCTTTGATTGATGGTTATTGTTTGCAAAACAGACTGGATGAGGCAGTTAAGACGTTTAATGTGATGGTTGAGAAGGGTTGTTCACCTGATGTGGTTAGCTATAACATATTGATCAATGGATATTGCAAATGTAAAAAAATTGATGAGGCAAAGAGTCTGTTTCATGAAATGTCCAACAAGGGAATGATTCCTAATGTAGTGACTTACAACACTCTTATAGGTGGGTTATGTCGAGTGGAGAGAGTCCAGACTGCACTAGAGCTATTCAATACAATGCGAGCTTGTGGCCAACATCCAGATCCCCAAACCTATGCCATCTTGTTAGATGGCTTTTTTAAGAATAGACGAATTGCTGAGGCAATGGCGTTGTTTTTGGAGATGGAACAAAAAAAGTTGGACCACAATATTGTGTTTTACAACATCTTAATTGATGGTTTCTGCAATGTTGGGGAACTTACAATTGCAAGAGAAATCTTTAGTGGTCTTCCTGCGAAAGAATTGCATCCTGATGTTTGGACTTACAATATAATGATCAAAGGATTTTGCAAGAACGGACTAGTTGATGAAGCGAGTGAGTTGTTTGAGAAAATGGATAGCAACGGTTGTTCACCTGACCATCACACATATAACACATTAATCCAAGTGTTTTTGCAACATGGAGAGACATCAAAGGCAATGAAACATCTCAAAATAATGGTTGACAAGGGATTTTCAGCAAATGCAACAACTGCTGCCTTGTTTATTGACTTGCTGTTGTCTAATCAAGTAGATGAAAATATTCGAGAGCTGCTTCCAAAGTTTGGGTGAAGGTTATTTAGTTTCTCAAGATCAAGGACAACTTTTATATTTTAAACCATCAATAGTCATTATGCGAGTGATGTATATTTGCTTACAGTATAATTTAATACTTTTTATGAGATAGTATTTCTTTCCCATTATGTGCATAAGATAGTTTGTTCCTTTTACTGTCCAATCTTTTGTTGCGTTTTTGTTGTGCACTCATTTTGTTGCATTAAACACTTTCTCATGGACAGGTGTTTCAAATTTTTTCTAATGTAATTTTGTTTCGAAATATCATACCCCTTGGAAGAGCATTTGGAAGTAGAAGATTCCTTCTAGAGTGACTTCCTTTGTATGAATTGTTGCCTTGGGGAAACGTCTGACAATTGACAATTTAAGGATAAGAAAGGTATGCATTTTGCATTGGTTTTATATGTGCAAGTGTAATAGTGAAACTGTTGATCATCTATTCCTTCATTGTCCGGTTGCTTTGGAGCTATGAGATATGGTTTTTGGTTTTTTTGGAGTTTGTTGGGTTGTGCCAATATTTTTTGTTGAGCTTCTTGCTTGTTGGCAAGGTCGATTTGGTCGCCATCGTAATGGATATATATGGATTGTTCTTCCTCATTGTTTGATGTGGTGTATTTGGAAGGAAAGAAATAGTAGGTGTTTTGAAGACAATGATTGTTCTATGCCTAATCTCAAGCTTTTATTTTTTAGAACCTTGATTTATGTGTGGAGAAACCAACCCTTTTCTTCAATTTTGGATTTACTTGATTTTGTAATTTTTGAATTTGATATGTACGCCCCTGTATACTCTCTGTGTACTTGGGTGTCTCTCTTTTTTATATCAATAAATCTTTATTACTTATCAAAAAAATCATACCCCTTGTATAGGTATGCACTCCCTAAACCAGCCTGAAAATTCTTAAACAACCCCCCCCCCCCCCTTTTTTTTTTTTAGGTAAGAAATATGTATATTAAAAAAACTACTAAATGCAAAGTAGCACTAGCATATCAAAAGTACAAAAAAAGATGGAAATGCAAAAACATAAAAAAACACTAATTACAAAGAAGAAGAGAGCTAAGGAATAAAGGAAGAGAATCACTAGAGAATCACTATATGTGAGTCTCCAAGCCCTAGCCCAATAAAAAAGGGAACCAAAAAAGAGAGCAAGCAATTAGTCATCGGATCTATCCAAATCCTCAAATGTTCGCCGATTGCGTTCTTTCCAAATACACCACATTAAACACAATGGAACTAAATTCTAAATGTGAGATGAATGCTTCCCCAACCAATTCCACCAGCCAAAAAGAAAATCTGACACCGTACATGAGGTGACCCATGAAATCCCAAAGGTTTATAGACAAAGCACCACAATTCTTAAACCCTTAGTGATTAGGTTCTACACCAAATTAGTTCTTGAATTAGTTTCAGTTTAACAAAAGTAGTCTGGTTATAATTTGCTTATCAAATTTAGTTTTAGAGCAAGTTATGGGTGCTTGTAAGTTAAAATATTTTTTTAAAATCACAATAGATTGAGCTGTCAGACTTCTGATTAGTTTAAGTTACAATCTCTTTCATTTTCATACCTTTTACTTGTCTTTTGCCAAAAGGCAAGATCTATTTTGTGTTCAACCTTCATAATTCTGATGTTCTGTTTGTGCTTACTACGGTTTGAGTGTTACTAGAGATTCTTGAACCTTTATTCATTTGAGGGTATGTAGGATAGCTGTGCTAAAGTAAGAGTTCCATTATTAGTAAATTTTGTTATTTGTTTATACTTTTTTTTTTCATAACGAGGAACCTCACTAGGGCAGGGCCCTTTGGACCCACCTCTAGGGACAAATTTAGTTATTTTTACATAACTCTTGGACAACAGTGAAGCAAATAGTATAATTAGTTTGGTTCTTTTGGTTACTTCATGCCTCCCTCCCTCCCCCATTAGATAAACCTATCTTTATAATGGAGTAAACTTATTGTTTTACTTTGTATTGTATGTAATCATATCAACTTATTGACTAATAATTAAGGACTAGGTATTTTCATTGCAAGTTATTCTTTTACCTGGTGATATTTATTTTCTTGTATTGGCACTAGGTTGTTTGTTGCTATTCTAGTTTTGTTATCTTTCCTTGGAATTATGTTGAGCACTAGTGTTGTAAATTTTTTGTGAAAATTATCTTAAACTTCAGGTGATGCAACATTGTGAACATGTAATTAGGTTTATGTATTTGTGAAATGACAGAATAATTTGTTTGCAATTGGTTATGCTCATGGGGTAATTTGGGAGCTCGACATAGGTCAATTGAATATCAGCCAAAGGCCATTGATACTAGTAGATTTTCCTTACTTAGTAGTTAATATTAGAGATAATCTTCTTTCTGCTACCACTAATATTCTGACCTTTGATGGATTTGGTATACCTGCAATCCCCCTGTTACAATTATTTGCCTCATATGTAGAGCTTTTTTTTTTTCTCACTAAATTTGTCATTATAGTTTATACCCATTTTAGAATAAAACATAGGTAGGATATACATTCATCCTAAATTGCGAGATCAAATCTATTGATACAATATTATGAAAATGTACAATGGAGAGTCGTATCTTACTTTGAAACTGGAATAGAGTTTATGGGTTGGGAAAGAGGGAAAAGGTTAGAAGATTGAAATAAAATGTGAAATGCAATTCCAAATAAAAAATTTCATATATATATATGTGTATGTGTGTGTGTTGAAATCTTTGGTAAGCAACAGGCTTCTGTGCTGAAACTTTTTTTTTTTTTTTTTTTGAGGGGGCGGTGGGGAGATCAGGGCTGTACTGAATGTGTGCAAGGTATTTTGCCTGGTAGAAGATCAAAGAATAAAAGATGGGGAGGGTTAGGTTTTGCTTTCATAGATTGAGACGGCAAAAGGATTGTAGCTGGCTACCATAGTTGGAAACTCAGGACTAGCAAACAATCATCTGTCTGGCTATCGAAGAAGCTTTGGAGGTGGCAAGAGATCTATGCTAAAAAACTATTAGGATCAGAAACTTATATTCTCTTTTAAGAAGAGGAGTTATCATCTAGACTCTGTAGATTAAGAGACTAAAATACATTACAAGATCAGTGATGTAATGGGCTGCTACAAAAATCCAACAACAAATAAAAAGGGAACAAAACAAACGAGTTTTGTTTTGATCCTTACCTTCTTCAAATACATTCATGGATTTACGGAGGTTTATGTATGTATAGAACTATTAATATCACAATCCAGTGGTTAGAATTTAGGATTTGAATTCATTGATATCCAAATAGAAAATAAAGCAAAACCCAATCATAACTCAAGGAAATTTGTGATTTCAACTTGCCTATATCCAGAAAATAAAAAACTAAGGGTCCGTTTGATTGGGAGGATGGAAAAGTGAGAGGATAGAAAATGGAGAGAGGATGGAAAATTGAGAGGATAGAAGAGATTTTAGTTTCCCTCATTTGTGTTTGGTTGGGAGGGTGGAAAAGTGGAGGGATGGAAAACTTTTTTGTTTGATTGAAAATAGAGTTTGTATAAATTCCATAATCCTTGAGAGTATCTAATTAAGTTCCCAAGGGTTATGGAATTCGGGAGGAAGTGTTATTTGAGCTAGAGCACATTTCATTGGTTTAGCAATCAAATTATCAAACTAGGCATTTAGATTTAGTGAAGGGCTCTTGTTTTTCTATTTTTTTAGATAAAGAAGAATGTGTGGTGAAAACTAAAAAGTGAAAACCTCACCTGCAATTTTTGAGCTTCAGAGGTCACCATGTCTTTTGATGCCAACATGGTTTATGTACGCATGTATTTTAGGTGATATTGTGTATATAGCCTATGTACATGAAGTTCCCCTCTATTCCATGATATGTGAGAAAATTCACAAGGAAAGGCATGCTTGTATATACAATTGGAAAATAAATCTTTAGTGTCCGCTTTTCTTTACTTCCAAAAATGCTCTATTATTTGATTGATTAAAAATGAGTTAGCAATAAGAAAAATTAAGGATATAATGGTTTTTGGGAAATTTGAAATTCAGTTTCAAATTTTATAAATTAGGGAACACTTTTTATACTTAAACTATACCTACTTGTAGCTACAACTTATATATATATATATATATATATATAAAAGAGCCTCTAAATCCACACATAGTGCGTGTGAATAGGGTAGTTTATTTTACTTTATCAGGATAGGTTCTATCAACCTCCAACATGGTATTTACTAGTTGGCTTGTTAACTTGGTATACCTTTTGTGTTAAAACAGATACTTTCTCATGTCATTAGCCTAGGTAACACGATGATAGGAAGGTCTTCCAAGTCCAATTGCATAATAAAGCATGGTACATAGCTTCCAACGATTAACCTAGTGAGAAAGTGAAAATGGAAAATGAGCAGCACCGCCAAAAACAATGGCACCAATGTAGGAGCAGAAGGAGGTTTCATGTCCAAAATGGATCACTTCCTCTACAGCGGGGACAAGAAGCATGTCGTGGCTGGCATTGCTGTCTGTACTGTCATCTTTGGCATCCCTTGGTACTTCATGAACCAAGGTTTGTACTTCTTTCTTTTCTACCACTGCGTTTTGATTTGGCAACGAAAATAAATAAAATCATTGTTTGGTTGCTGTGAAAATTGCTGGATTGTTAGGGATTAGGGAAATATATGGAAAGCTTGACTCTTATTACCTCTCCTATTTTTCATCTAATTAGGACTACTTTATATTGGATCGAGAATTTCACTACTCTATATTGGATTAGGTTTTAGAGTTTGTACTTGGGAAAATTGTGATATTTACCCGATAAATATTATAGATGCAATATGAACTCAGTGATTCACATTTTGTTACCACTTAGAAATAGTGTCTTAAAAAAGAAGAAGAAGGCTATAAGATTGATGCTATTATGTTAGTTATTACTCTCAATTGTTGTGCAAATTGTCTACATTTGATTAATTATCTTTGACAAGAAGTAGTCTTCCCTAATTATATTTATGGCTGGAAAAATATGCACTGAATAAAAAATATAAAAACTAGTTTAGTGTTTTGTTGCCAGGAGATGGGTACATTAGATTAAAAAAAAAAAAAAAAAACTGTAAAATGCAACAATGGAAGCACACATTTCAATCTAATACTAGTTTGCGCTTTTTAAATTCGATGTTAGTTAAACTGATTTGCATTCATTACCTTTGTTTCTTTGCTTATGTTTTAGCCTGCCACTATAGACATAGATGTTTCTTTATTCCAACATATAATTGCTACTTGCTTTCTAGTAAAATGTAACAACCTTGAGAGCTGGTAAGTGGTAACTGCAATCAGTGAGATGCCTTCCCTTGTTTAGTATCCCATATACTTGAGAATTCCTAACATACTAAGCAGTGAGATGTTCATATACATTTGAGTCTTATGTTCACTTATGCACTACTAAATTCCTTTGTTATTGAGCATTTAAGCCAAATGGGCTATTGTGGAACTCAAACAAATGTTGAGTATTTATTGTTGTTGATTAGACTAATATGCTGTCCCAAAGTTCTTGTAGATGTTTGCATTTGATTGTAATCTCTTTCTCCTAGACTATTCCTTTTGGTCTCATTGAGCTTTTGGCTCTTATATGCAATTGGGTTGCTATGTTATACAGATGCTATGTATGACATAGTTTGATCCATCCATGCATGCTCCATATGGCTTAGTGTGATTTGGCTACGCAATAAGGGTTCATCAGTCATCATCTGCTTCAAACTCTCAAAGGCTCTCTGACACTCTTCCAATCAGTGCAATGCCATTATCTTTTTGAACATCCTTCAAAATCTTTTTGAATTTAGCAATCCTCTTCGAGAAATTTATGAAAAATCTTCAGTTATAGTTCATGAGCTCTAAAATTGATCTTAGCCACTCTTTGATGGCTATAGTGTCGGTCCAATATCATAGGAATTGGATCTCCATCTCTCCAAGGAGCATTTTTTGTTCGTTATACAGAGGTGAATGTTCCCTTAATACCTTAAAAATGGTCCAGTGGTGGCTACATGGTCATTTAATGGGATAGTTGTAGCCCACAATTAGTAAATCACCAATGGTCCAAGTATAGGTAGAGTAGCTTTCTTTATGGAAGATACCAGCATTAAAGGATGCTAGCAGTCCATTGTACAGGTAATAACATTATTGACCATCAAGGGTGAGTGGTCCAAGGGTAAAGTCTTCCAATGTGGTCTGGTTGGGGTCAACATCCTGAGTTTGAATCTTTGTGGGGTTGAAGTTAAGGCATTAAGCTGCCCCCCCCCTCTCCCCCCCTCTGAGGGAGCTCATGTGTCCTCCAATCCCTCATCCCCCTGACTAGGCTTCTTAGGCTTTGGTTCCTCAGCGAGTAGGTGCTGCTATGATCACGCCTAGGCAAGATCTTCTACAAACTGGTTGCTTCTCTTACCCCTTTTTCTTGAGCCAAAAAAAAAAAAAAAAAAATAATAATAATAATAACATTACTATATAAGCAAGCATTGCCTTCCCTGTGGCTGCAAATTGTCATTATCACAGATTGCCTCCTTTCAAATTGCAATGTTTTGGTCTAGTGTTTGTAGATTGCCGTAAACCATCTTTTAGTCTATACAATTAACAATTACTAATTGAATTTGTACTCTGGACTATAGTTGTTATGTGTTGCTCACATTTTTAGATCAGTATGAATTGTGTTATGCGATTTTGTTTACCTCTTTAATAATTGCTAAGAAGAAAAATTAATCCTTTATACTAATGTAGGAAAAATTGGGAATTTGAGGTTGTAAAGGTTTAGGAAGTTTTGTGGATCTAGGGTTTAGAATTGTCAAAAAAAGGTTAGGGCTCAAAATTTGAGAGGGTTTGATGAGTTTTATTTATTTATTTTTTGGCTATATGATAAAGAACAACATGGGTTTTTAAGATTTTTGATCAATAAGAGGAAGGACTTGAATTGGGGTTCTAAGAAAGAAGGAAGATCGAGAAATTTATAGTGTTCAAGGGCTGCATGAACATTATCTGTGAATAATACCACAAGAAAGAATAAAGGAAAGAGGGAAGAAAAAGGGATGGGGAAAAAAGAACAATTAGGCCAATGTGTCTCAATACTCACTAAATATTTTTATTAATCAGCTACGTCTTTTTTTTTTTCGAATACATTGAACATAAATATGTATAATAACTCTTTCTTGTAGTATTAGGATTCCTAATTTGACTAGTTAACTGAAAAACCTAACAAGGTAGTAGTAACTAATTAAAGACTAACTGGGATTCAAAGAAAATAAAATCTAAGATACCTAGGATGTCCTATAGAATTTCAGAGTCAATCAAATTATCAAAATGCCCTTAATTTTTTACAGTTTTATCCTTGAATACAAAATTGACCATATTTTATTAAATAAAAACCCAACTTGTACTTTTAGAATCACGTGACTTCTACTTCAATTGGATTTTATACGTAGATCCCATAAAATAAAATCTTGAATGGACAATTTATGTAGTAGCAATTTAATCTTCCATGACTGCATCATATATGTTCTTCCTATTGAAATTATTGAAGCACTATTCTATGGCAGGAGTAAATGTCAGTCTCGGAATATATCTGGGACCCATATCAGTTTGCTAATTGTGGTTCAGAAGTATTGGAAACTTGTAATGGTGGCCTCTTTTTTAGTGTTTCATGTAGTGCAGGTCATGCATGCATTATAACCTGCATTGCCTATATGAAAATTAATGAGACTATTGTCATTTAAGTGTTTCTTACTGTTAGTTACAATACTGGCCTAAATTATCTTGTTGTACCATGTGAAAGTATCTTTGACAAGTGGAGGTTATAGGTGAACTGGACTTGGTTTGGTTTTAGTGATCCTTGAGGATTGGACCACTGGTCGGTGGGTGCTCTACCTGCATGTTGATTTATTATTCCATTTCTACTGTTCCCGCCCTGCTGGGGGTGTGGGTAGTGCTGCTGTCATTTATCTGCTATATCTAATAAAATTGCTATCCCATTTTTAGGATCTAAACATCAGTCCCATCAAGATTACTTGGGAAAGGCTGATAAAGCACAGAGTGAAAGACTTTCTTCAGGTTCATCTTCTGCCAAATGATTTTTGAGAGCTTTCTGTTGAACTGGGGTGGCTTCCAGCTAGCATTTTGACAGTTTTTGATGATAAATCTATTTGGGGTTGTGTTTCTCTTTCGGCCTTCTGTGCAGAATGGCTTCTGTTAGTCCTTGTAGAACTCCCAATTTGGGATGAATTTTTGTTTCTTATCAATTCCCCCTCCCGCACAAAAAAATATGTCAACTCAGATTGGAGCTCAAAATTGTTTAGAGTTTTTTTTTTTTAAAAAAAAAAAAAATCTGAAATGGCAGCCCTTTTGCTGCTTAAATTCAAAATTGTTTGCTATTAATTTGGTTTGATTTGCAAGTTGCAATGTGTGACATTTTTATTTTAATCCCCGTTGTGGACTGACATATCTACAATGAGGTCCTTGTTAATGTTAAGGTTCGCACTGCTACAACTTTCCACAACGAAAAATTGAAAACTTTTTATGTCAAATTAATGGTGCTTGGTTTAATAACTTATAACCTAGTTTTAATCTAGTACAATAAAATACATAAACATTTTTTGTTTAAATAACAACATCGAATCCCTTTTTATTATTTTTTTAAAAGAAAAGGTTGCGAAGAATGTAGCTTGAAACTCCCACCATTTATCCGCAAGAAGTGACTTGTCAACTTAAGGAGGTTGTAATACGTGGCACTAACATGTTGGTTAAACTTGTCACCTAGGCATTCTATAGGTTTGGATATAACTTATTGTTGCTGAAAGTTGCTAAAAATTATTGAAAATTGAAAACACTGTAGCAAAATAATTTTTAAATGTATGAATCGTATCGTGAGACTCATTTTTAATATTTTTTAATACATAAACAGTACATAAACAGTATGTAAACAGTGCACGCACGGTTCATGAACAGTATTTTTTTGTCCCACAAAGTCAGCAAAAGCGGGCAAAAAAGAAAAAGAAAAAAAGAGGAAATGTGCAGGAGAAAACGCAACTCAACTTTAAGTGCTATCCAAACTGGCACTATATGGCATCTCCAACTATTTACCACTTTTTCTTTTTTCTTTTTTAATTTTAGTACAAACAGTTTAGCAAATACATGAGAGATTGGAAAATACAGCCACAGACTACATTAAGAAACCATAGACACAAATCAGTCTAGAACACCATCCAAATAAAAACTCTTTATCAAAATCACCAAAACAGACTAGCCACTTGGGTGGGTATAATTTCTTATGAGACGGTTTCAAATAATTTCTCTCAAAATATTTGTGGATTTCACATGTTGAGAGAGAAATAGCAGTATAGATAATAGAACACGTGGGAGCCGAAAGCCCAAGTATAGCTATATATTTTTTTTGTTAACCCCCAAGTGTGTGTGTGTATATATATATATATATATATAATTGATTCAATTCTTTTTAGTTGGGACCGGAGATCAGGCAATTCAGTTGCTCACGTTGCAGCTAAATTGTCCTTGAATTCCTATTTAGATTTCTGTTTCAATAAAGGTAATCTCCCCCCTTCTATCAGGCTGTTTGTAAGGGAGATGCCTCTGTTTCTGTTGGTTAATTTAATGGAAGGTTGTTTGTTTGTCAAAAAGAAAAAGAAAAAAAAAAGAGTATAATTGCTGGATAAATACTTGTAAAGTGAAGCACATAGAAGAATAGAAGTGGCATCATTATACTAAGTAATTAATCCTGTATTAGTTATGAAGTTTGAGAGATCACAAAACCATTTGAGGAGGAACAAGCATGCAAGCAGTTATTCAATAGTTCATATGCATGTGCGAGCAGTTATTCATGAAAGTGGTTATCAGATCACGCAAAGAGAACATGGATATGCAAGTAGTTATTTTTATTGAAGAAGTTACTTATTCTGAGTTATGAGATGATATAATAACTACCAATGGTGAGGGTATAAAAAGGAATCATATACTCTTTTACAAATACACACATAATTTGACAAATCAAATTTTATACCCAATCAACGAAAGGATAACTTTATGCTTGTAAGTGTGTTCCACTTCACAGTCGTAACTTAACTAGGGAGTATTGTAACTTAATGTGACTTTTTGCAATATCAATAATATTGTTACTTTTTTTAATGTTCCTCTTTTCTTGGTTGATTTGTACTTTTGAAAGTCCTATTGGTTTAGGCAATGACAGAGCTCATCCTTTTGGTGCAAAATTCTGTCTCACATATAGTATTTTAGTGCAAATAGCCCATTTAGAATTAGTCTGTGCTCTCAAATAAAATGAGAATGAACAACATGAATAAAGGACTAGAATTTTGTAAATGGACAGCGGCAAGAACATATTGACAGGATGTTGTACTAGTCAAGCAGAGAATGTTTGTAACAATCCCTCTAGCACTAAAATATTATATGAAAAAAGTTTAAACCATCAAATTTGTAATGAAACAATAATCTTATGAGGAATCTGTGATCTCTTGACACATCAGTTTAGAATCGCAGTAACACCTCTTTGAAACTACTAAAATTAGAAGGCTTCCAATAGTAAAAATAGATATTCTGACTCAGGATGGAACGTATCATACATGTAGTGACCGACGTTTTTTTTTCCCCTTTGTATGAGAATTTGTGCATCCGCCAACTTTACTTTAAAATAATAAAATATGAGGGGCTTAACGAAGTGTTTATTTGTTCCAGACGATTCATCTAGATAAAAGTACACAAACTGATACTACAGAGAGGGACTACTCCCCAAACCTTACCTTTCTCTCAATGACCAATTCTCCCTCTGCCCCCACAAAAGAAAATAATATCGTTGATGAATAATTATAAGATATCTCTAAAAAGCATTGGTTTGGTAATAATCTAAAGATTTTGATGATGAGAAAAGGAAAAGTGATCTTGATTATGACTTGACCCAATTAACTTACACTTAGATTCTGATCAAAGTAGAATACATTTCTCGCAAAGTCAAAGCTTCTCTATTGGGCTATGTGGAGCCTAATTTGTGTTTGATCTAATTTATGACTTGACCAGATATAAAAGTGTTATGGTTTTAAATGAAAGATATTTTTAGGGTAAGTCCATGGAGAGGAGACCAGTCAATGACAAGCCTCGTTGGTGGTTTAGGGGGAGCTCTCCCAAGGAAACTTTTTTAGCTTGTTTTTAGCCCATTGTGAATCCTCTGTGTGGGATATAAATACCGTTGTTACAAGATAGAGTTTTGTGCATTGTTGAGAGAGGAAAATTTTACTACTGCATCTTGTATTTTTCCATAAAAATAGTGAAATTACTACAATTTTATGAATGTAGGAAAATTGCTGAACCACAAAATTTTTTGTGTAGTGTAATTGCCTAGTATGTGTGTTATTGTTCTATATGTTTTAAGCACCTCACTGATTTAGGAATTCATGTATATTCCCAACAACTAGTATCAAAGCCTAGGGCTAGGAATTGAATGAGAGCAATGGGAGAGGAAACAAAAAAGTCGTCTAGAATAGAAAAGTTTAATGGCACAGACTTTGGAATTTAGAGGATGCAAATCGAGGATTATTTTTATGGTAAGAAGTTACACAAATTGCTTTTGGGTGAGCTGCTAGAAGACATGGATGATCACAATTGGGAATCTTAACAGAAAAGTGTTTGTGGTTATCTGATTTACCCTGTCCAGACTTGTTGAATATAATGGTGTAAAGGAGAAGACCACAGTGGGTCTGATGGTAGCCTTATCTAGTATGTATTGAAAATCCGTTGGCAAACAACAAGGTGAATTTGAAGAAGAAACTATTTAATCTGAAGATGGTAGAAAATGCATCAGTAGCACAAGATCTAAATGAATTCAACACCATCACAAATCAAATGTCCTCCGTAAAAATTTGATTAATTGCAATATAATAAACATGGATTTTCAATTTGAAAAGACTAGAATTCACATGAGTAGAACTAAAGTACTAGGCATCTATATATAATATAAAAACAAAATGTTTGACTTTTTGTTGATCACTTCTCATTGCATCACGTGACCATACAAATTTATGCCACTTGTACATTTAAAAATATCGAACAATTGTGTTTTCTCATTTTTCCCTTTAAGTTTCAATATCTACTCACTGTTTCACATAATATATATATATACCAAAAAAAAAATTTTTTTTCATTGAGAAGAAAAGCATTGGTGAGGTGTAGGGTAGAGAATTAGAAATTTGAGAAGAATAGCATTTGTAAGGCGTGTAAAGAAATCTTTTAGTATTATTGTTGCCACCGTTAGTGTGGTTTGATTCTGGGACTTCTTCACTATTTAACCAAAAAAAAAAAAAAAAACCAACTTAAAAATAGCAATTTTGGAGGAGACCCACATATTTCTTGTATTTCTAAGAAAGAAGAAAGAGAAAAAGTTGAGAAGAAGCTACCAAATAAAGAAATTGTTTATTTATTATTATTATTTTTTGATGTTCAAACTTTCAACTGAATTCATTAAATTGGACCAAAGTCCAAACCAAATACATCTTTTGAAACTTGATGTTCAATAATGGGTGGGATATCCTCAACCTAGATAACACTATCATTAACAAACTGTGCATTCCTAGCTAATAGATGGGCGACCATGTTGTATGTTCTGCTCACATAGCTAGCTTTCCATACCTAGACCTTCCACTTCAGCCTCCGGATACCTTCGATAATCATCTGAATAGAAGTTGGAGGGGAACTACAACCCTTTAGCGCGTCTGTTACCCCTAGCGCATCTCCTTCCAGCACAACTTGCTTTAGCCCGAGATCCCCAGCAAACAGCAGACCTTCTTTAAAGGCCTTAGCTTCCACTTTCAAAGCACCAAGCGTAATGTCCAGCGTCTTACACATAGCTCCCATTAATTCGCCCCTTTCATTTCTTATTACAATCCCAATTCCACAGCTGCCTAACTCTTTAAACACTGCCCCGTCCATGTTTACCTTAAACCATTCTTGACTCAGTGGTGTCCATTTTTCCGTTCTCAATGGGGCAGGGTGTTTTGGGACCTCTAAGTGCTACCTAAATTCCTCCACAAGAGCATTGGCTTCAGTCACAATTCCCTTTGCTTCTTTGCATCTTCCTTCAAACTTTGCCGCATTCCAGTTTTTCCAAATGCACCATGCTATGCACACCAGACGCTCTAACTCTCCTTCCTTTCGATTTTCCCAAAACTTCCAAACCACATCAATAAAGTCACAATGAGGGTGGTAGCCCCTTTGTAAGGACATCTTAGCCTCCTTCCATACCGCCTCTGCCATCCAACAATCCCACAAAGCATGACCCGATGATTCAACCAATCCACACAGCCCACACCCATCCCCAATTGACACCTTCCGGAGCCAAAGGCAATAATTGGTAGGAAGAATATTCTTACAAGCCCTTCACATGAAGTGTCTGACTTTACTTGGGCACTTCAATCCCCAAATAGTCTTCCAAAAATCCTTTTTCTTATTCATATTTGATTCTTCACCTCCTACCCCTATGCCCCTGCCATCAACCAGCCACCTGTGTGCTACATGGTATGCACTTTTTATTGTGAAAATTCCTTTTTTGGTTCATGCCCAGACCAAGGCATTGTCTGGCAAACATTGGCTGATTGGGATGCTCAAAATAGTCTCTGCTTCATGTGGTAAGAAGCTGTTTCTCACAGTACTAGTATTCCACCTTCCCAACTCACGGTTTAGAAGAGTCTCCACAAGCACATTTTTAGCATTTTGAGGCCGAGGACTAACCACCATGAACGAATTAGGAGTTGAAATCCACCTGTCTGTCCATATCCTCGCTTTCTGCCCATTTCTAATATTCCATCTCAGCCCACGATTAAGAACCCCCTTTGCAGCCACCAAGCTTCTCCATGTGTAAGATGGGTTTTTTCCTAGTTGAACCTCCAAAAATTAGAATCCGGGAAGTATTTTGCTTTTAGCACTCGATGGGCTAGGGAATTCGAATCTTGGTTAATCCTCTATCCCTGTTTTGCAAGCAAAGCTAAATTAAATGCTTTGAGATCCTTAAAACCCATCCCCTTTTCCGCCTTTGGTGTGCACATCTTCTCCCAAGCTATCCAAGCCATCTTCCTTTCCCTATCACGCTGACCCCACCAGAAATTTCTCATCTTCATGTTCAACTTGTTACACAAAGAATCAGGAAGTTTAAAGCAATTCATTGTATACATTGGGGTGGCTTGGGCAACGACCTTTATTAGGATTTCACAGTCGGCCGTTGTCAACAGCTTTCCCTTCTAACCCGCAATTTTTCGGCCCACCTGATCCAGGATACGGTGGAAAGCTTTCTTCTTTCCCCTCCCCACCAAGGTGGGCAAGCCCAAGTATCGTTCATGCTGATTAATAATTTGTGCCTCGAACATATCTTTCACCTCTTCTTTAACCTCTACACTTGTGTTTTTGCTAAAAAAGAGAGAAGTCTTCTCTCTATTTAGCTTTTGCCCTGACTCCCTTTCATAAACCTCTAGGTTTTTTAAAAGTCTAAGCCCTTCCTCCTTTGAAGCTTTACCAAACACAATATAGTCATCAACAAATAGTAAATGAGAGACTAAAGGAGCTTGCCTACACACCGCTATACCTCTAGGAATTTCCCCATTTTCAACCTTTCTAATCATGGCCGAGAGGCCCTTTGCACACAGAAGGAACAAGTACAGTGAAATCAGGTCCCCTTGCTTAAGCCCCCTAGTTGGGACAATCCTTCCCTTTGGCTCACCATTTATAAGCACAGAGAATGAAACAGTGGTCACACACATCATCATCAAGTCTATCCACCTCTCTTGGAAACACAATTTGCGCATCATTGCCTCCAGATAAGCCCACTCTACCCAGTCATACGCCTTACTCATATTGAGTTTTATTGCCATCAACCCTTTTTTCCCCTTTCTCCTCTGATTTATACAATGCATGACTTTGAAAGCCACCAAGACATTATTAGTGATCTGCCTTCTTGGGACAAAAGCGCTTTGAGCATCACTAATAACATCCGAAAGAATTCTCTTCAACATGTTAGCCAAAACTTTTGATACCAGTTTATATATTACATTACAAAGGCTTATGGGACGAAACTCCGTCATCTTTTGGGGGCAATTTACTTTTGGGATTAGGCAAATATAAGTGTCATTTAAACCATCTGGCATAATACCTGTTCTAAGAATATTAAGGACACAATCAACCACATAGGGATCAACAATATCCCAATATCTTTGAAAGAAAATAGGAGACATACTGTCCGGCCTCGGAGACTTTGTAGGATGCATCTGCTTTAAAGCCCGCCACACCTCATTTGCTCTGAAGTCCAATGGCAGCTCCGGTGGTGCGCGCTCTCACCGATGTGGTGAAAGAAATTGACCCGGTTTTGGTTTTCTTATCGGAGACCAAGGCAAATCAGAACAGGATTAAGGGGCTTCAGAGAAAGCTTAATCTTACCCAGAAAAATTGTTTAGTTTAAAACTTAGAATACTATCTCCATCTCATGTTTAAACATTATTCCATTTTACCTTACTTATTTCTTAAAAAAAAATTGTTATTTATATATCACTTTTAAACATTATAACACTAAACCAAAAAAAAAATAAAAAAATAAATAAAAAAGAGTATTATTGGACACGCAAAGCACGTATGATGAGTCTCGTATTATTATATTTGATTAGATACTTAAAGAGGTCATACACTTGTTTTTCAAAAAAAAAAAAAAAGATTAATTTTAATTATAAACAAGGTTGTTTTGTTTTTAAGGTAATTCTACCGTGCCCTTCTTTTTTTTGGGGGGGGGGGGGGTATGGTACCCACTAATAGGTAACTTGCTATACCAAGTTACCAAAACATCACATTTGATGGTATCATTTTCATATCGTGCAGTACCAATGTTACATGTGACTATACTTTTGTTACATTTGGTGGTTTCCTTATTTTTCTCACATTTGATGATATTATATTCATATTGTGCAGTACCAACATCACATGTGGCTGTACTTTTGTCTTATTCGGTGGTTCCCTTATTTTTTTCTCATATTTGATAGTACCATCCTCACATTGTGCAGTACTAACATTATATGTGACTGTACTTTTGTCACATCCAGTGGTTTTCTTATTTTTTTTCTCATATTTGATGGTATCATCATCATATTTTGTATTATCAACATCACATGTGACTGTATTTTTGTTACATTCAGTAATTCTCTTATTTTTTCTCACATTTGATGACATCATCCTCACATTATGCAGTACCAACATTATGTGATTGTACTTTTGTCAGTTTGTCACATTCACTAGTTCCTTTATTTTTTTCTCACATTTGATGGTACCATTCTCACATTGTGTAATACCAATATCGATCACATGTAACTGTACTTTTGTTACATTTGGTGATTCCCTTATTATTATTATTATTTTTTTTTACATTTAATGATACCATTTTCACATTGTGCAATACCAATATCACAGGTGGCTATATTTTTGTCACATTTAGTGGTTCCCTTATTTTTTTCTCACATTTGATAGTACTATTCTCACATTGTGCAGTAGCAACATCACATTTGATCATACCTTTCTCATATTCGGTAGTACTTTAATTTTTTTCTTACATTTGATAGTTCCATTGTCACATTGGGCATTACTAACATCATATGTGACTATACTTTTGTCACAGTTGGTAGTTCCCTTATTTTTTCTCACATTTGATGGTTCCATTGTCACATTGGGCAGCACTAACATCATATTTGACTTTACTTTTGCCACATTCTGTTGTAAAACTGAAACTAATTCATACACACCCTTATATGAACCTTTATTCATATGAGGGTGTGTAGGATAGTTGTTTTAAAGTAAGAGTTCCATTATTAGTACATTTTATTTATTTGTTTTCATGACGTGGAACCTTAACAAGGGAGGGCCTTTTGGACCCACCTCTAGGTAGTAAATTTAGTTATTTTTATATAGCACAAGGATGATAGTGAAACAAATAGTATAATTAGTTTGGCACTTTTGGTTGCTTCATGCCTCCCTCCCATTAGATAAAACTATCTCTATATTGCAGTAAACTTATTGTTTCACTTTGATCATATCGATGTATTGACCAATGATTAAATACTAGGTATTTTTGTTGCAAGTTAATCTTTTACATGATGATATTTCTTTTTTTGTATTGGCACTAGGTTGCTGCTATTCCAGTTTTGTTATCTTTCCTTAGAACAATGTTGAGCATTGGTGTTGTAAATTCAAACTTATTTTTGAGAAAATTATCCTGAATTTCAGTTGATACAACATTGTAAAAATGAAATTAGTTTTATGTAATTGTGAAATGACAGAATAATTTGTCTGCAATTGGATATGCTCATGGTGTAATTTGGGTGCTCATGATAGGTCAATTGAATATTAGCCAAAGACCATTGAAACTCGTTGATTTTCCTTACTTAGTAGTTAATATTATAGATCATCTTCTTTCTACTACCCCTAATATTCTAACCTTTGATGGATGTGGTATACCTGCAATCCTCCATTTACTATTACCTGCCTCCTATGTAGAGCTTTCCTTTCCCCCTAAATTTGTCTTAATACACATTTTAGAATAAAACATAGGTAGGATATACATTCATCCTAGATTGGTAGATCAATTCGATCAATACAATATTATGAATGTACAATGGAGTGTCATAGCATACTTTGAAACTGGAATAGATTTTATGGGTTGGGAAAGAGAGAAAAGATTGAAATGAAATGTGAAATACAATCCCAGATAAAAAATTTCCTTTATATACATGCACGTGTGTGAATCTGTATATTTTAAAATAATCAGCAATTATGCCTGTGAATCAATATTTGTTACCAAAAAGCAGTTATTTTGTAGTCATCATAAATACAATGCGTGGTGGACATGTATCAATGTGTGTTGAACAAGTGTTGGTGTTACTAGAGGATCCTGTTAAGCCATCACATTTTTAAAGAAGTATCAATATCCTGTTAGAGTAATTGCCTTATTGGCTAATTTAGTGTCCGAATAACATTAATAGTAATTTTTATTTGGAAACAGCCAAACTAGATTTTTTTCCCCAAATCAATGTTTTATTAGAAGAGATATTGAGTCTGATTCCATCTATTCTCCTAAAATTGCTTGAAACACATCAGGGGCAAGTGAAAGTGCAATGCAAGTTTGGTGTTGGGCTCCTTGCTCTTGTTGAATCTGATAGTTCAAATGCATACTTGGTTGTTTGGCATTTATTAACCAAAACTTATGGGTAATGGTATATTCATCGGTGATTTTTTGTATAAAGCTTGTCAGAAATCACACCTCATCTACATGGCTTAGAAGGGAATGTAGCAGAAGACTACCTTGCTAGAATCACCCTTTGCATACATAATAAAACAAAAAGGAAAATAAAAAAGTGTGGAAATGAGCACATGACAGTATAAGCATAGAATTGACCAATTTGGTCACTTTTTTCTTTCTAAACTGAGATTTTTTTTTTTTTTTTTTTAATTTTTATTATTGAAAGTGGCTTTTTATACCGTGGTTTCACACACACATGTGCATGCGTTTGTGCTCATGCACAATATCACACCCGACTTTTGGATGTTAGTTCTAAATATTTGTACTATCTGAGATTTTGAACTTGGCAAATTTCTGAAAGCTAAAATCTGATGAAGAATGATGGCTTGTCCACCTTTGTGGTGGTTCAGTGTTTGGTGTTCATTTCCTAGTAATTATACCTTAAAAAAAAAAAAATTATTTTTGTAAGTTGAGGTTTAAAGTTTAGCAAAGGTTTGTTCTGGTTCCATGTGCTTATGTATTTTAAAGTTCTTGGGATTACACAATCAATTTATGGAGGTCAAATGACTTGGACAATGGTGATCTATTCTAAGGATATATTACTACTATACTATCCTATCCAAAAAGATGCTGTGAGCAAATTAGCTATGATTTGGACAATTTATGTATTTTCATGTTGTCTCATTTACTATCAGGTATTGACATATATGTATGCTGCAGACAAGATTTGGGAAAACATATTCCTTGGCAATTAGCTACAATTAGTCGTTAACCCGTGCTATGCACGGGAGCTTATCTATTTGTGAGGTAGACTAAAATAATTTTATAAAAAATTAAAGAAACTACACCATTAGATGATTTACTTTTGTATGACTTCAATTTGTATTTCAATTTGCTGAAGAAGCTATTGCTTGAACGTGCAACAGCTTACAAAAAAATTTGTCAGACAATTTCAGATACTGCAAAAAAAAAAAAAACTCAAAAATTTAGATATTAAAACTTCTGAAAGACCAAAAAATATTAAAGAATTAGATGATTTACTGCTTAGAAATTATTGAAATAAAACAAAATATATATGACTAAATAATAGAGAAATATAAGAGAAAGATAGGTTACATTCAAAAGAATAATTTTGATTATTGCAAGCTTATTTATCTTGTAAAAAACAGTGAAAGAGAGTTTGGTGGTTCATGAATGAAAATTACTTTTTTTAAAATACATGAAAAACCATAAAATAAGTTTTTTTTTTTTTTTTTTTTTAATAGAGTAGAGGAGAAAAAAATAACATAAGAAGAGCTTATACCTCTACTCAGTTTAAAAAAAAAAAAAAAAATATATATATATATATATATAGGGGTTTGCTTTACTTTTATAGTGTTCATGATTAACCTCACAAATTTGGAAATAAATTATCAATTTTTGAGTTTAAATTTAAGTTGGACTTATTAGAGAGATAGAATTTCATTCCTTATTAAGTTTGGATTAAACAAAAATAATTTTGTTTTTAAAAAAAATGATAATGATGAGTTTGAGTTTTAGACTTGTTAGAGAGATAGAGTTTCACTCCTTGTTAAGTTTGGACTCAACAAAAATAATTTTATTTAAATATTGTGCTAACATGAAAAATTATGAGAGATTCAGAGGTTTCGGCTTGCAAATTTGGAGATAAATTATCAATGTTTAAGTTTGAGTTTAAGTTGGACTTGTTAGAGAGATATAGTTTCACTTCTTGTTAAGTTTAGATTAAACAAAAATAATTTTGGTTAAAAAAAATGATAATGATGAGTTTGAGTTTGAGTTTGAATTGAACTTGTTAGAGAGATAGAGTTTCACTCTTTGTTAAGTTTGCAAAAATAATTTTATTTAAATAAAATGATAATTTTATTTAAATATTGTGCTGACGTAAAAAATTATGAAAGTTTTAGAGGTTTCAGTTATATATATATATATATATCTATATAGATGATGGATGCTACATCCCAATTTCTCGCATAATACTATTGAGATATTGTTTTTGTTCATAGCCCATTATGGGAGAAATTTGAAAAAAAATTTATGTCAATCCCAGAAGAAATGTACCTTCATAACACCAACAATTATATCTGTATACGAATGAATTTGGATCTGGCTTTTGTGTATAGATATGGAATTGTATGCTTTGGGAAAAGTTATGGGCTTTTTGCATTTTACATTGCAAATTTAATGTTTTCTTTAGACAACCATTTGGATTTGTGCTTTAATTAACATGTATTTTGCTTTGCTTTTGCAGATTTAATGTTTTGACTTAGCCCATGTTTGGTAGACTGTAATAGACACTGTAATGTAATAAATATTTCTATGTCATAACTATTCGATTGTTTGGATATATTTTTATTATAATGAATAGTTATTCCTTATGAATAGTTATTCCTTATAAATAACTATTCTTCAAAATGAGGAATAACTATTCATTATCAAAAGTACTAAATATCTATTCCTTCACCTTATGCAATAACTTTTTTAAAAAATTTCCTAAAAAGCCATTAATTGCCACATCTTCAAAAGGAAATAAAATAAATTTTCCTTGTTAATTATTGGCTCTATTTTGAACACCATAAAATAAGTGTATCTTAGAAAATTTGACTAAAAAATGATTTAATTACACATTTTTTTTATACTCTACTAAATTGTGAATACATATTCAGGATTTTATTCCTAAATGACTATCAAACTAATGAATAGTAATACTTATTACATTCCAACTTAATATATTCCTTATAATACTTATTCCTATTCCCTTGTAATAATCATTACAGGATACCAAACGTGCCCTTAGTGATTATTAAGTTGTAATAGACTTTGCGAATCTAAACGTTATGTTTTAAAGAAAGGTTTGAAGTTTTGGACTCTAGTTACTAATAAAAAGATATCATTTGTCTTTATCATATGCAATATACATGACTCACTTAACACAACCAATCAAATCAGTCATGTGTATTACACATGACAAGACACATGTCATATTTTTATTGCTACCAAACATTTTCGAAAGAAATTGTGCTGTCAGCTTTTATTAGATAACCTTTTATCAATTAATTTTATATATTTATTTTTAAACAATAATAAAAGAAATCTTCTAAACTCGCGCTTGTGTAAAGGGGGTAGGTCACAATATTTAGTTGGAATAAAAAATACACTTCCACAAAATAACATTATACTTAATTGAAAGTATACTATTGGTGTGTTTAGAAACTTTTCTTTTTTAATTTGAATATATTAAAAAGTTGAGGGGTGTGTTTTTTGAAAAAATATTTAATAAAAAAAATACTATATATATATAATTTTTTTAATTAAAATAAGACCCTCTGTATTAACTTTTATTTGGCTTCTAAAATTCTAAAGTATCCCAACATTGAGAAGTATGGAATAACAAAGTTGGCAGGTAAGTACTTGGAGGGTGACCATTGATGAAGCCGAAATTTTTTTACCTCTTCAACCATAATTATTAAAAAAAAAAGAAAAATGACATCCTATAATAATTTTTAATAATCTATAAACGGTGACCTTAATTATATTATCAATTGAAAAATAGATATTAGTAAAACTTAAATATAAAATATTAATTAGTTTCCAAAAAAAAATTATTAACTATTAATTTTGTACTTCAAAAAATATGAAAAGTGGCTTCAATAAAAAAAAAAAATATATATATATATATATAATATAGTTTAAATGATATTCAACAAAAAAATAAGTACATATATTTCCCTCAATCTGTGTGCAGCTAGTCTTGGTGAAAAGTTTTAATTAAAATTGGTAAAACCACTAGCCATAAAAGAATATGTTGATGCACAAATTTATAATTTTACATAAATAAAAATTATTCGTAGTCTCTTTTC
Organism: Quercus gilva; assembly: GCA_023621385.1. NCBI lineage: Eukaryota > Viridiplantae > Streptophyta > Magnoliopsida > Fagales > Fagaceae > Quercus > Quercus gilva. The sequence goes on along the minus strand of CM042476.1, from coordinate 43,935,133 downwards.
AAGATAAAAAAATTTATTGGTAAATAGTGGATAGGAGGAAATGTGATTTGAGCCACAAACATAAAATACTACAAAAGATACCATTACAATTAAACTTATCACTTGAACCCTACCTCTTTCACAACTTAGTACTTAAAGCATATATCAATTCACAAGTTTCAAGTTTCAACTTATTAATATGTCTTACTATTATAGGTTCTGGATAAAGAGATCAGTGAACGTGATAATAAACACACCAAATAAATTAATTATAAAATATTTGTCTTTTTTATAATAATGAAGTGGGGCAATATATATACCCTACATGAGCCTAAATGAGACTTTTTTTTTTTTTTTGTGTGTGTGTGTGTGTGGTTAAAAAGGACATTAAATTACAAAATAGGGAGCCAAAATGGCTAAGTTCGCGGCTGATAGCCTACAAAAGTTAACCCCATTAACATCAGAGCATAACAACTCTTTAACAAAGTTTGGGGCTGAATCAAAAATACAAAATTCTTCCTCAATGGTACTACCATTCCTTGCAAGCGCATCAGCACTACGGTTTGCTTCCCCAAACACATGGCTCACCCTGGCATGAGTAAATGAGACTTCTAGTTGCTAGGACTAGCCTTTCTCATTTGATATTTTAAAAATATATATCTTTAGATTTTCTCTCAATTTTGACTTTAATTATATATATATATATTATAATTACACATATATGAGTTAAATTATATCTAATACAAGAATTATACATTTTTTAAGTCATAAATGAATTTTTACGCTCTCTTTTTTAATTTTTAATTTTAATTTTTTTTTAATATACACGTGAGTTTACTTTCTTTTTTTTTTCTTTTCTTTTCCTTATTAGATTTTTGACTTCTTTTTTATATTTATTTTTTATTATCCTCCTCGTTTTTTGCACAACATGAACAAAAATTTCAAAAAAATTTAGATAGAACGCGTGCAGTAAAACAAAATATGTCAAACCTTACAAAATTTTATTGTATTTTTTGGTCCTTTCCTCGTCCTACGTTCTTTTTCTTCTCTCCAGCTTCATTTTCTTTTTTCCTTTTCTCCACTGCCGTTCGTTTCCCTCTTCTTCCACTTCCAAGCCCCCAAAACTCAAGACAGTTCTTCCCTTAAAATAACGATCTCAAGAGCGAAGCAGAAAAACCCAAACCCAAGCCCAAAAATCACGATCTCGGCCCTGCTTCGCTCTTCGATCTGCCACTCCACCACCATGATTTCTCCTTTAGAAGCTAAGCCGAAACCAAACCCGACCCGAGTTGGTAGCTGAGACTGACTGTCGTCATTGTGAAATGGCTAAATCCGCATCCTCTCTTCTTTTTAGATGCAATCGTTTGATTATTAGAGTAGTAAGCCTTCCATTTCGTGCTTTTACTTCTTATCATTATCGTTCTACTATTAGAGAAAATGCGAAAACCCCATATCAGAATCGGAATCAGTTGTCCAAATCTGTGAGAGATCACTGCAAATCTGGAACCTTTAAGAATCTTGATCATGCCTTAGACCTGTTTGATATAATGCTTCACATGCACCCTTTGCCTTCCATTGTCGATTTTACTCAATTGTCGGGTGCTATTGCAAGAATGAAGCATTACTCCGTAGTCATTACTCTAATTAGAGATATGGGCTCCTTTGGAATTACTCCCAATGTTTATACTCTCAATGTTTTGATTAATTGCTACTGCCATCTGAACCGGATCAATTTTGGTTTCTCTGTCTTAGCAACAATTTTGAAACTTGGTTATCTGCCTACCCAACCTACTCTAAACACTCTTCTTAAAGGTCTCTGTCTTCAAGGTAGTATTTCTGGAGCTGTGAGTTTGGTAGAGGAAATGGAGAACAAAGGGTACCAACCTAATGCACTTACTTGTGGGACAATAATAAACGGTCTGTGTGAGAATGGCCAAACTGGTGTGGCTTTTAAGTTGTTCAGGAAGCTTGAAAAAAGGAATTTTGAACAAAATGTGGTTCTCTATAGCACGGTTATTGACAGTTTATGTAAGGACAGATTGGTAAATGAGGTTTTGAACCTTTCATTTGAAATGATGAATAAAGGCATTCAGCCAAATGTTGTCACTTACAGTTGCGTAATTCAAGGACTATGCAATTTTGGCCGGTGGAGGGAGGCTGCTACCTTGTTGAATGAGATGGAACAAAGGAAGATCATGCCAAATGTGCGAACCTTCAACATACTGGTGGACACTTTGCAAGGAAGGGATGTTGACTGAGGCAAAAGAAGTTTTTGATGTGATGATTCAAAGAGGCATTGATCCTAACATAGTCACTTACAATTCTTTGATTGATGGTTATTGTTTGCAAAACAAACTGGATGAGGCAGTTAAGACGTTTAATATGATGGTTGAGAAGGGTTGTTCATCCGATTTGGTTAGCTATAACATATTGATCAATGGATGTTGCAAAATTAAAAAAATTGATGAGGCGACTCGTCTATTTCATGAAATGTCCAACAAGGGAATGATTCCTAATGTAGTGACTTACAACACTCTTATAGGTGGGTTTTTTCGAGTGGAGAGAGTCCAGGCTGCACTAGAGCTATTCAATACAATGCGAGCTTGTGGACAACATCCAAATCTCCAAACCTATGCCATCTTGTTAGATGGATTTTGTAAGAATAGACGAATTTTTGAGGCAGTGGCATTGTTTCAGGAGATGGAAGAAAAAAAGTTGGACCACTATATTGTGTTTTACAACATCTTGATTGATGGTTTTTGCAATGTTGGGGAACTTACAACTGCAAGAGAAATCTTTAGTGGTCTTCTGGCAAAAGGGTTGCAACCTAATGTTCGGACTTACACTATCATGATTAAAGGATTTTGCAAGAATGAACTAATTGATGAAGCGGGTGAGCTGCTTGAGGAAATGGATAGCAATGGTTGTTCACCTGACGATCGCACGTATAACACAATAATTCAAGGGTTATTGCAACATAGTGAGACATCAAAGGCAATTAAATATCTTAAAATAATGGTTGACAGGGGTTTTTCAGCAAATGCGACCACTGCAACCAAGTTTATTGACTTGCTGTCATCGAATCAAGTAGATGAAAATATTCAAGAATTGCTTCTGAAGTTTGTGTGAAGGTTTTTTAGGTTCTCAAGATCAAGGACAACATTCATATTTAACCAATCACAAGTCATTATGTGAGTGATGTATATTTGCTTCAGTAAAATTTAATACTTTTTATGAGATGGTATTTCTTTCCAATTCTGTGCACTAGATTGTTTGTTCCTTTTACTGTCCGATCTTTTGTTGTGATTTTGTTGTGCACTCAATTTGTTGCATTAAATCATTTCTCGTGGATAGGTGTTTCAAATTTTTTCTAATGTAATGTTAATGCGAAATATCATACCCTTGTATAGGTATACACTCCCTAAACCAGCCCCAAAATTCTTAAACCATTAGTAATTAGGTCTACACCAAATTAGTTCTTGAATCAGTTTTAGTTTTACAAAAGTAGTCTGGTTGTAATTTGCTTATTAAATTTAGTTTTAAAGCAGGTTATGGGTACTTGTAAGTTAAACTATTGTTTTAAAACCGCAATAGATTGAGCTGTCAAACTTCTGAAATATCAATAGTTTAAGTTATTGTCTCTTTCACTTTCATACCTCTTAGTTATCTTTTGCCAAAAGGCAGGATCTATTTTGTGTCCAACCTTCATAATTCTGATGTCTTGTTTGCGGTTACTACGATTTGAGTGTTACTAGTGATTCTTGAACCTTTATTCATTTGAGGGTATGTAGGATAGCTGTTCTAAAGTAAGAGTGCCATTATTAGTAAATTTTGTTATTTATTTATTCTTTTTTTTTTTCCATAACGAGGAACCTCACCAAGGCAGGGCCCTTTGGACCCACGCCTAGACAAATTTCGTTATTTTTACATAACATTTGGACAACAGTGAAACAAATAGTATAATTAGTTTGGTTCATGTGGTTACTTCATGCCTCCCTCCCTCCCCCATTAGGTAAAGCTATCTTTATATTGGAGTAAACTTATTGTTTTACTTTGTACTGTATGTAATCATATCAATTTATTGACTAATGATTAAGGACTAGGTATTTTCGTTGCAAGTTATTCTTTTACTTCGTGATATTTATTTTCTTGTATTGGCACTAGGTTGTTTGTTGCTAATCTAGTTTTGTTATCTTTCCTTGGAATTATGTTGAGCACTAGTGTTGTAAATTTGAACTTATTTTTGTGAAAATTATCTTGAACTTCAGTTGATGTAACATTGTGAACGTGCAATTAGTTTTATGTTTTTGTGAAATGACAGAATAATATGTTTGCAATTGGTTATGCTCATGGGGTAATTTGGGAGCTCGACATAGGTCAATTGAATATCAGCCAAGGACCATTGATACTAGTAGATTTTCCATACTTAGTAGTTAATATTAGAGATCATCTTCTTTCTTCTACCACTAATATTCTGACGTTCGATGGATTTGGTATACCTACAATCCCCCTGTTACTATTACTTGCCTCATATGTAGAGCTTTTTTTTCTCACTAAATTTGTCATTATAGTTTTCACACATTTTAGAATAAAGCATATGTAGGATATACGTTCATCATAAATTGCCAGATCAAATCTATTGATACAATATTATGAAAATGTACAATGGAGAGTCGTATCTTACTTTGAAACTGGAATAGAGTTTATGGGTTGGAAAAGAGGGAAAATGTTAGAAGATTGAAATAAAATGAGAAATGCAATTCCAAAGAAAAAATTTCCTATATGTGTGTGTGTGTTGAAATCTTTGGTAAGCAATAGGCTTCTTTGCTGAAACCTTTTATTTTTTTTTAGGTTGGGGGGGGGGGGGGGGGGGGGGTGGGGGGGATCAGGGCTGTACTGAATGTGTGCAAGGTATTTTGCCTAGTAGAAGATCAAAGAATAAAAGATGGGGAGGGTCAGGTTTTGCTTTCATAGATTGAGACGGCAAAAGGATTGTAGCTGGCTGCCATAGTTGGAAACTCAGGACTAGCAGACAATCATCTCTCTGGCTGTCGAAGAAGCTCTGGAGGTAGCAAGAGATCTATGCTAAAAAACTATTAGGATCGGAAACTTATATTCTAATTTAAGAAGAGGAGTTATCATCTAGACTCTGTAGATTAAGAGACTAAAATACATTACAAGATCAGTGATGTAATGGGCTGCTGCAAAAATCCAACAACAATTAAAAAGGGAACAAAACAAACGAGTTTTGTTTTGATCCTTACCTTCGTCACATACATACATGGATTTACGGAGGTTTATGTATGTATAGAACTCTTAATATCACAATCCAGTGGTTAGAATTTAGGATTTGAATTCATTGATATCCAAATAGAAAATAAAGCAAAACCCAATCATAACTCAAGGAAATTTGCGATTTCAACTTGCCTATATCCAGAAAATAAAAAACTAAGGGTCCGTTTGGTTGGGAGGATGGAAAAGTAGGAGGATAGAAAATGGAGAGGATGGAAAAGTAGGAGGATAGAAAAGATTTTAGTTTCCCTCATTCGTGTTTGGTTGGGAGGTTGAAAAAGTGGAGGGATGGAAAAATTTTTGTTTGATTGAAAATAGAGTGGGTTGGCACATTCTTTTGACCATAGCTGGTTTTGGTTTTGTCCTTATATTTTTATTTCCCCTTTCATTTAGAGAATGAAGATAATATTTGATCTACGGAAAATCCCAGTAAGGCAATCAGCAGTCCACATCTGTGGATGCAGTGGTTCTTTTGAACCTCACCCTTCTGTTTTAGTTTGTTGCTAGTATATATTTGGTTCTTGTACCTGCCACTTACACCACCGCCAGATGTCCAAGGGTTTGCTGCTCTTTGACAATACCCCCTAATTTTAGTTTGTGAATTTTATTTGGGAATTAAGTAAAAGTTTATAAATGATGAATCTTTCTTTCTTAATGAATGGGATTTTGTGGAATGATGCAGATAAGAAAGTTAATTATGCTGTGAAGGTCCATGGTTTTGAGGTATCACCTTACCCAGTGGTGTCAGGCAGGCCAGCCACCTTTAACATCTCGGCCTCAACTGGCAATTTCTTCTATCTTTGGTCTTTTTTTTTTTTTTTTTTTTTTTTTTTTTTTTTTTTTTTTTTTTTGTGTGTGTGTGTGTGTGTGTGTTATTGGCATAACTTTCTTTCCACTGGGGTGATTTTGATATAAATAAGATTGAATTATGTAACTTTATAATGTAACACTTGTTTTTATTTGAACAATGCTCCAAAGATGATGTTATAAATCTAATGTATGACATCTAATGCCAGAACAATGCTCCATCTCAGACTCAACCGAAAATTTCTTCTATCTTTGGTCCTTTTTTTGTGTGTGTGTGTGTGTGTGTGTGTGTTATTGGCATAACTTTCTTTCCATTGGTCATGTTTTCTTCTAGGAAATTACTTGACTTGGGTGATTTTGATATAAGTAAGCTTGGATTATGTAACTTTATAATGTAACACTTGTTTTGATTTGAACAATGCTCCAAAGAAGGCATTATAAATCTAATGTATGATATCTAATGCCAGAAAATGCCTCTTGTTACATGTTTTGATGTTCTGAATACTATGAATATGATCAAACCATAGAGTTTATTTGTCCCTTTTGCCTACTGATGTTTTGTATTTGCTGAACATTAATTAATGTATGTGCCATTTGACATATATTTTGCCATTTTTTGTGAGGTGACCTTACCCTTTGTCTTTTTTGCAGGTAAAGCCATCTCTAGTGGGAAGGCTGTCATTGAAGTTTCTTAATTTGGGGTGCATGCCCATGCAGAATAGCATGATCTTTATGAGGAGATAACTTGTCCTATTTTAGCAGGAAAGCTTGTGCTCTCTCATACCCAAAATTTACCTGGATATACATCACCTGTGAGTCTCATTTTACTAGATTTAGACTCTTTCTCAGTGTATTGATATTTAAGGGGTGAACTTTTTAAACATTCTCACTGTGTATGCCGTCTTATACAGTGACTTGAACGAGGGGTTAATAAATTCCTATTATTTTAAGAAAGATGATTTGTGAATGTAGATATACAATCTTGTCCTGTAGGCATAAAGCTATCATACTGATAGTGGCCTCCCTATTTTACATAAGTGACCTCCCTGTTTTACCATGTCTCCAGCAAAAAATCACCTGCATTATAGGGTTCTGAAATTCTAAATGTAGCTCAGAGTTGTCTTACTGTCCTGTGCGATGCATCCTGCCACTTAACTCTTTTTGGTGGTGGTTTATTATTTTTTGGGGGAGGGGGGGAGTTGTTTTGATGCTCATTAATTTGTTTGCTTCGTAGTTTTTATTGAAGATATGAAAACATGGTTTGCATGATGTAGAGTCTAGACAGGATAAAATGCAGGCTTCTTGGAGGTACAAATGCTCAGGAAGTTAGAGCAAATGGTTCTTGATATGCAAGCAAGGTTATTGCTGGATATGCTAGGGAGAGGAATTGAATCAGCTTTGATAAATCCTTCGTCTTTAGTACCTGAGCCATGGCAGGCATCTGATGAGATAAAATTTGGCATTGATTTTGAAATAATAGAATTATGAACCATTTTTTTCAATTTGATTTGTGTTACCTAATAATAGAATTTTGGACTATTTTTTTCAATTTATTTATAAATGTGCAGGATTAGAAGGGAACTCCTTACAAATTTGAAATAATAGGGAATGCACTTATTCTGTCTATATTGCCACCGTGTAAATTGTTTGTTCAATCTCTGAAGGAAGCTAGAAGCTTGAGTGGTTTATTTATCATCTGAGTTATGTGGTTAGCATAAGCTTTGACAAATTTTATTTGTGGTTTATGTTTCCTTTATTTATGAATTTCTTTACTAGTTAATTGGTTTTTTTTTTTTTTTTTTTTTTTTTTAATCTTTACAGTTTTACACTTTCACTTAAGCATAGATTAACTTTTATTTCTAGAGTACTTTTCTACAACTCTAAACCCTTAAGCTGTGGTATGGGCCTTGTTGTACTTTCTTGTTTTAGATGATTTTAGTGCCTGTGTGGTACTGGGTGAAAGAGAATTTGGTTTAAACCAAACAAATCATATTTGTCAAAGCAATCACTAGTTTGAATTCAATCTTTTCATATTTTGATCACGAAATATACTCAAGAGATGTATCGAGGAAGAATATTCCATAATTGTACATAGACAAAAATATTCCATAACTTTTATTTCTAGAATATTTTTGTGATTTGAATTCTTATGTACTTGATACTTCTAAAGTTTGTTCGTCTCTCTGTTTCTTGATGGTCTTTTCCAGCCCTTTGATTCTGTTGTATTGCCTTAGGCATTAATCAATGTCTGGATATATCTCCATACATTGATGTTTTACAGGATCTTCTCTTTCATCCTCTTTGATTTTTCATTTTTGTTTTTAAATATTTGATAATATTGTTTCTTAGCAATATTTGTGTTCCAAAATTTGATCTTGATTCAGAATTTGCAAGGAGGAACTATGTGCTGCCTACAGCAACTCACAAATTCTTGCTTGCTATGTAGGAATGTGGAGAACAATCTATTCTCTGGACCTATACCTGCAAAATTGCTGAGTATTCCAAATTTCAAAATCCTCTGGACCTATACCTGCAAAATTGCTGAGTATTCCAAATTTCAAAATCCACAGCACCTAAAATTTGGAATACTCAGCAATTTTGCAGGTATAGGTCCAGAGAATAGATTGCCTTTTAACATGGATTTGGTTGTGTCGTGTATGCCAAATCCTAGAACTAGTGATGTTAGTGCTTCTCTCACGGTCTGTTTTTAATTAATACAAAACTCGATGGTTCTTTCTTTCTTTATTTTTGAAATTTTCCATTTCTTTTTGGATATTAAACTATTCTGCAATGGTATTGTTTTACCTAACTTGAGACATGGAGTTTGTTAGTTGCTTATATAGAATGCCCAAGTTAGGCTAGGAGGTCAGAAACAGATTTCTTTGTTGTCTCTTTTATTGCTAACCTAGGAAATCACAACTTGTAGATTTCACACTTTTGTGAGGAAGTCTTTTGTCATTCATGTTAAGTGAATTAGAAACTGATTTTTTCTCTTTTTTGTGGTATATGTATATGCATGAGATCTGTCAACCATCCTCTGTTCACCGAAATTTCAAGTCTGCGAATCTTCTCCTTACGACAAGCTTGAATTACGTGTTTCAGACTGTGGTTTGGCTCCTCTACTATTGTTTGGTTCTGCGTGCTAGGTAATTTTAAGTGTATGATGTTTAAATCCCGTTGATATAAAATGCTACAAATTACTATTTTTGACTGATGTTTGTAAATGTTTATTGAGACCCTGTGTTTGCATTCAACTTTATGTTTTATATCTGTTTTAATTAGAAATTGACAGGATGCAATTGAACAATTTTATGAAATTTTCAAAAATTGTAAAACTTTGTGGCAAAGATGCTGAAGAATTTGAAATTGCTAGATATTGGATCTTTTAGAATGTAACTTGGGAAATGAAACTGGAGAAAAGAAATCGTTTCCTTTTTGGGAGATAATGTCCGGGTTTGAGTACAGGAACAAGTTGATGTTCCTTGCCCTTGGACATTTGGAGCTTCTTTAAAGATGTATTCTTATCTCAATTGATATTTATTATTTGATCACAAATAGAAAATAAATAAATAAATTAGAAGCCCAAAATAGAAAGGGACACAAATCTAACATGGTTCACCATGATTGCCTTTGTCCACATATGAGGGAGAAGACCTCACCCTTCTCTCTCTATCTGATACTAGCGTCATGGACCATGGTGACTCTAGGCCTCTGGCTTCTGAAAGAAACCTTTTTGCATTACTTGATAGAGCCAGGTCCAAAACACAAGACACCTCACAGCAATCTTTCGTATTCTCAAATTTTGGCTTTTATATTTTAAGGACTAGTCACCACAGCAATCCAAAGTTTAAAGAATAAGTCAATGTTCAGTGATGTACATTTTAATTTGTGGGGCTTGCTGACCTGTGGTGTCCCTCAAGAATTAGTGTTCTGTAGAGCTTGGCGGCTTTCACTCCACTTTCACTTCCACATCAGGAATTTCTTCCTCTTTTCCTGTTTTTGCCTTGTGAGTTTTAAATCTGAAATATATTCAATTTTACTGGAGAGGGAAGATGGCCTTCATTTCAGGCCAGTTGTTTTATGTTGTTAGTTGAAAAGAATTTTTTAAGAAATTGAATATCTATATTTCTTTTGATGGTGGCAACAGGTTCAACAGTTGAAAATCTGCCTCAAACGGGTCAAGTGTCAGCTTTCCCACTTGGGAATTTGATGAAACTGACCTCTCTATTCAAGATGCAAAACCGGTAAAATATTTTCCCAAATTGGCAGAGACGATCTCCGATATCTGGTTGGAGATCTCACAGATCTCCAATCAGACATGACAAAGATCTTGCAATCTCGGATGTTTCTGCTCTCCGTTGCCTTTTTTTGCTGGTTTCAACTGAATCTGACTACCACCCATGGACACTTGCACGTTTGAGCTGTTGTTTCTGCTCAGTCAGTGATGGGTCTCATCCTTCACCACCTGATGACTAACATAATGTGTCTGAGTCCAAACTGACTTGACCCAACCCGTGGACACCCCCTAGATATGAAGACCATTTTGTTCCTTTTTAAGCACAGAGCCTTTCATTTGAGTAATATTATTGTCCCTCCAAAAAATTTTCTTTTCAAGAGCTTTCAGCAGGTGCTTCATAACTTATTAGATTGCTTCAATCAAAAAGATTTTTCTGAAGACGTTTTCGTAGGGTTTTTCAGTTTCTTCCACTACTGCATAGTGTAAAGTCATATTTTCTGATGTCTTAGCATATTGTATAGTGATGGGTCTCATCCTTCACTACCCGAAGACTGACATAATGTGTTTGAGTACTGAATTGACCCGACCCGTGGACACCCTTAGATATGAAGACCATTTTGTTCCTTTCTAAATGCAGAGCCTTTCATTTGAGCAATATTATTGCCCCTCTCCAAAAAAATTTCTTTTCAAGAGCTTTCAGCAGGTGCTTCATAACTTATTAGATTGCTTCAATCAAAAAGATTTTTCCTGAAGATGTTTTCATAGGCTTTTTCAGTTTCTTCCACTACTGATGTCTTAGCATATTGTTACTTTTTTGCTTATGGGCAGTTTGGTTAAATTTTTATATCATAAATGCCCACTCTACGTTTTGTTTTAAGTCGTTGTATTTGTTTTAAAAATCAGTATAGGTGGCTTTCCTCGAAAGCCAGTGCTTCCACAAGCTCAAAGTCAACTTTTGAGGAAAAGTTCCTTTCCTAGCAGTCTCAAACTTCAAGTTTGTTGCTCTTTGCAATCTCTTTTAACAACGTTTGGTTTATGATGCTGCCATGGCCCATGAGACTAGGAATTTTAAATTATGTGGTGCAATTTTTCATTGTAACTTGTAGGTTGTGGTTGTTTGTTTTTAGTTGCAAGCTTAAAACTAGGTGGTTCAGATCTTGGAAGCTTAATAAATTAGATGATTACTGGCTTAATTTTGAGCTTCGATTGTCCCCTGATTATAGTTTCTTAATGTTGTACTCATAATTACAAACCCAAGATTCTTTGACTAGGATATAATTGTTTTTCCCCCCTGCTGATAGTTTTCATGTTTTGGCATTCAACCTTGTTTTTGAGGGTGGTGAACCATATGCAAAGTTGCAAACATAAAGCATATAGTTTTGAAAGTTATATATAGCTAGACCATGTAATTTAAAAGAAAATGAGAAATTGGAGGATGTTTGCCTAGGTTTCTGTATTTTAAAATACATTGCTTGTTATTAAAAATAGATCTTCATGTTTACTGTCCTGAAATTTTTTTATTCTAAGATTCTATGCAAAACACACAAATAGTTTGCTTTTCATTAGACCACCGCCAAAGTAATAGAATGGGCCACTTGTTTGTCCTAATCTATAGACATTTTGTGTACTTCATAGTTTATACTTCTTGATATTTCCTAATTATTTTTATTTGTTTAGAATTTACGGAAAGTCCAATTTTCTTTTTTCTTTTTTTTTCTCCTTTTAGTTTGTGTCCTTTTTTTTTTTTTTTCTAAATTTTTTAAATTTGAAAATGCTTTACATATTAATATTCTTGTACAATTCGTGCTCAATTGGGAGGGTTTTTAATACCATACTTTGTCAAAGTAATATGTTTGGACTTTTTAAATTGCTAGTACACGTGTTGGTCTTTGATACGTTGGAGGTTAGACTTAAGGTTGTTGTGGGAGTCGAGTCTGTAACTCTTGCCAATGGATGGTCTGTTGGTCCTCCTCATTGTGTTTTCTCCTAGGTTATGACTTATGAAATAACGTAATGAGTAGGTGAAAAATGGTGTGGAGTTTCGAGAAATTTGGGTTTTAAGAAGTGAGTGGTTGGCTAAGTCAAAATAAAAGATAGACAACACTTTTGAGGCAGTGTGAGTTGGGTTGTGTTTTCCTACGTGGAAAAATTAACTTATGTTATCACTCGCTCAAAACCATTAGGAAATTAATGAGAAATTGACGGATTCAGATCCTCTAGATTTCTTAGGGTACTCTACTAAATAGATTTCCTTAAATCCTAACCACTCTTTAATGATTTAATAATCAAGATTCTGCCATCTCAGTATTCCACTAACAATAATCTTAATTGTTTTGTTTGCAACATTATTTTATTATTTTAAGAATATTGTTAGTGGAATGCTGATATGGCAGAATCTTGACCATTAAATCATTAAAGAATGGTTAAAATTTAAAGAAATCTACTGGTAGAGTACCTTAGAAAATCTAGAGGATCTGAATCCGAAATTGACTACAAAAGTGTCTTCTTAAACATGAATGAAGGTAGTGAAAATCATGATCCCGCATTGGTAAAGTTATAAATATTTTGTGGGTTTGTATACCATAGACATAGAGTTGGATATTGGATGGGCCCCAAAGGGCACCTCACTTTTGTGGAAGGGGGATGACCTACTTAAATGGGTCTTTCTCACACAAGCAGGCATCACCCTAGGTTGGGTTGGGTTGGGTGTGTGCGCAACTGTGCATGCTATTTGGATTCGTCTAATATTGCTTTTTTTTTTTGGAAAAGCATGAATGCTTAACTGGTACCTGTTATGAATTGTTGCAATTTTGTCTATGAATACTTTGTCCCTCATTCATTTTGGTCACTTTTTATTTTCATATTTCATGCTTAAGAATTTTTGAAAGAGAGAAAAACACAGTATTGTTAGATGCACACGCATTTGCTATGCTTCTTCTGTTTATAGAAGATTTTTGTATCCTGGGAGGTAGTTGTCCAATAGACTCAAAAAACCACTATGATGGATGAAATCTATCTTAAGGATGTGGTAAAAAACACTAGTCTTGATCAGAAATGATTTTTCCATTTTTTTTTACATATTTTGTTTGTATTTTTTTGTTTTTTGTAATTTTTTTTTGTATTTTATTTATTTACTTCATGTTAGAGCAATATATAGTATTTTTATTGTTGTTTGTTTATAGAATCGCAAATAATAAATATTTATTTTATTATACCCAACAAGAGTTTTTTTCTTTATAAAGATAAAATTAAGGAATAATAAAGATTTTGATAGAAAAGATAGTTGAAATTATAGTTTTTTGGGGTTGCTTTTACATTAGATAGTCATTTTAAGAGTGGAACAAAAGAATCAACAAAAAGATATTTAGCCATGAAGCATTCAATGTTAATATTATCAGTGGTACTAAAATGAGTCATGTGACTTTTGGTGGTAGGCACATAGTAATATTAAATAATGAATGACATGATGCATTTGGTGGTGACAGCAAGAGACATTCAGTGGTGCGCTATGACACATTCAACAATGCACCATGAGACATTCAATGGCGCACTAGGCTTCAACAAGTGTATATATTGCAGGAGATTTTTAAACTCTTTTGAGTATTATTTTACAAATCAATACTTAAGTCTTCGGAGTAAAAAATAAATAAAAAAATTTGCCGGAAACCTGGTTCATTTGTAATTATATAATGAAGCAAGGGAATTGATTTAAAAACGAGAAAGCGAAATGATGGATGCATATATGTCTTTAGGTTTTGATGAGATGTTTTGAAAGCTAAGGCTTTTTTTGGTTAGGCCGTTAGGGGGTAGAAATTGGTGGTAGGAAAGAAAAAATTTAGTTTTCTCTTATATATATTTAATTAGAAGGATGTAAAAGTGGAGAGATAAGAAAAAAAAAACTCCTTTGTGTGATTGAAGCGGAAAAGAGGTGATAGAAAATGTAGTTTATATAAGTTTACTTTGTGTTGATTGTAGTTACACGTTATAATGAGAGGGATAGAAAAGTTATTATAACTGGTTGAAGCAGCCCAGCAAATTCTCTCATGTTTCTCTCCAAATCAGTAAGATTATATTTTGTGGTCCTGTGTGGAAAATACCCACGACCTCCATTTTTCTCCCCTCTCAATCAAAAACCAAAAACACCATTTCCTCTCCCATATTTTCCATCCCCCCAATAATCACTTGGGAAATTATTGGGTAGTCAAGCTGACCTTGTAGTCTTACCCAATAGAAAAACACCAAGTCATTAAAAAGATATTACATAGGCATTAAGTGCCACATCATATATCCCCATTAACTGGATATAACACCGTTAGCGTCCGTTCGTATAGCAACAATCAAAAATAAAAATTTATCTAAATCTCCTTGAGCGGCAAACTTTTCTTGAAAAAACTCAAAAGTTTCAAATCTCTATTCACGGAAACACAATCAATTACTACTGTGACACTGGCTCGTCCTTTGTACACGACCCTACTGCCAAAATTATTCTCTGCTCTTTGAAATTCTCCTTAGAAATAGAATCTTTATTAATGTTTCAGTCTTTTAGGTACTAAAAAGTTGGACTTCCTCTCACCCAGTTTATGGGATTCAATCCTTTATTGATGCTTCTGTAAACAGGATGCCAATTATTTTAAGTTGTTAGTTGAAAAGAATTTTTTAAGAAATTGAATATGTACATATTTTTTTTTATAATAAGTGAAAAATAAAACTAATATTAATATCTATTTTGATGATATGATGTCCACTAAGGAATGAACTTGTAGATATTGCCCTGATTCGGACTTGTAGCAATGTGTCAATTTTGTGAACAAACTTGTTAGAAGTTTTTAGCATGTTGCAACTGAGCAGTTAATATGGAATTGTGAATTTCTGACTTGTTAGAATTGCTCTGTTGCAACATGCTAAAAACTTCTAACAAGTTTGGGAAACCTTTTAACTAGTCACAATGATGCTCCTCCTCTAGCGGCTGCACCACACTCTGAAAAACCCCTGGGAAAATTGGACCTTCTGTCCTAGAAATATCATATTTGACTAGAGGGAGGAAAGTGTTCAAAACCAAGAGGTAATGTCTTTTATTGTCCACTCTTATTTTTTCAAATTTCCTTATCTCCTTTATTCTGTTCTAAATGAAAATGGACTTTTTGAATATCTTTAGCAGTGCCAAGAGGGAGAGTTGTGAGGATTTTATTAAAAAATAACCAAATTCCTCAAACTATATCATTAGTAACACAAGGTTTGAAACTATTTTGATTTCTAACAATTCGAGTCTAGAGGAGTCGATTTCACCGTGCGAAAATGCACTTGGAAATAGAGTGTCTTACACTCGATTTTGAACTTGAGTGTAAGACACTCGATTTCCAAGTGTATTTTCCTTTGGCCAAATTGACTCCTCTAGACTCAAATTGTTAGAAACCAAAATAGTTTCAAACCTTACCTTACTAATGATATTGTTTGAGTTTTATAGTTATTTTCTAAAAAAATCCGAGTTGTGAAACCAAGAGATAGTTATGTTGAAGACAATGGATAAAAAAGTGTATTTCCAAAGCTTCAGAATGAACAGGAGGTAGATGTGAAAAACACACCGGCAGTTTCACTGCCCAAGAAGAATCATGGTTCAGTCATGAGCAGCATGGATATGGAGTTCTTGCCACCACGACTTCCTCCATTTTATCCTTTCGAGAAGGGTCTTTGTGGAACCGATGGTACCTTTCAAAGTAACTACAAGTATACATCCTTGAAAGAGTCCAAATGCAAGTTCTGCAAAAGCTTTCACTGTTGCGTTGCTTGAGCAGTATGCAAATAGCTTTTCTCATGAAAATTTTATTGGTGAAGGTATGCTTGGTAGTATTTATAGGGGTGAGCTGCCCAATGGAAAGGTAAGATTCTTTGAACTTAATAAGAACTAATTTGCCAGGATGATGGCGTGGCTGTTTGATTGCGTGGCTTCTACTTTAGAATGCCTCATGTACGTTTGTATCTGTTGTCTCTTTTTTTCCCCCTTCATCTTCTCTATCCTCATTAGGTAAATTAGTTTTGAAGTCTGAATTACATTTACCTCTATGTGTGAAAATAAATGTTTGTTAGGTAGTCCCTTCCAACCCACCCTCCCAACCATCACTATTTCCCCAAGTTTCAAGTAACGTTGTGGATTCTTCTTCGTCCTCATAAGTAATTTGAGATCCTAATAGTTAATCTTCAATTTCTTATTTCTTTTATAGCTTCTGGCAATCAAGGAACTGGACACTAAAGTTTCCTGGCAGCTGAGTAATGAGGAAATTTTTGAACTACTATATAGTATCTCTAAACTCCGCCATGCTAATCTTTGTGGAGATGGTGGGTTACTGTGCTAATCATGGCTAACAGCTACCTGTATATGAGTGTTGCAGAAATGAGACACTTCATGATGCACTGCATGATCATGATATTCATAAGAAACATTCACGGAAAACACACATCCAGGTGGCGCTCGAAGCTGCAAGATCCTTGGAGTACTCAAGTTGAAGAACTAATTCACAAATAACATAAGGAAACTAAGTTGAGATGTGAAGTTTGGTAGCTGCTTATATACAATGCTCAGATATTCATAAGAAACATTCATGGAAAACACGCATCCAGGTGGCGCTTGAAGCTGCAAGATCCCTGGAGTACTCAAGTTGAACAACTAATTCACAAATAACATAAGGAAACTAACTTGAGATATGAAGTTTGGTAGCTGCTTATATACAATGCTCACGTTAGGCTAGGAGCTTGGAAACTGGTTTCTTTGTCATCTCTTTTATTTCTGACCTAGGAGATCACAACTTGTAGATTTCACATTATTGTGAGGAAATCTTCTTTCATCCATGTTTGGTCAATTAGAAACTGATTTTTTCTCATTTTCATCGTATAGTTATTTGCATGAGATCTGTTAACCACCCATTGTTCACCAAAATTTCAAATCTGCCAATCTTCTCCTAGATGACAAGCTTGAATTATGTGTCTCAGACTGTGGTTTGGCTCATCTACTATCATCTGGTTCAGCGAATCAGGTAATTTTGTATGATATTTAAATCCTGTTCATATAAAGTGCTACAAATTATTGTTACTGACTGATGTTTGGAACTGTTTATTGAAACCCTGTGATTCAAACTTTATGCTTTATGGCTGTGTTATTTAGAAAATTGACAGAATGCAATTGAGCAATTTTAGAAAAATTTAAAATGTGTAAAACTTTGTGGCAAAGATGCTGAAGAAATATGAAATTTCTAGATGTTGTATCTTTTGGAAGATGAAACTGGAGAAAAGAAATCATTTCCTTTGGGAGGATTGGGGATACCAATGTCTGGGCTTGAGGACAGGAACAAGTTGATGTTCCTTGCACTTTTATGTTTGGAGCTTCTTTAAAGTTGCATAGCCAATCAATTTAAAACTCCAAAGAGGTAGTTGTGTTCAATATAATGCTTGTCTCAGTTGATCTTTGTTATTCGTGCACACCTAGGAAAAAAAATAATAAATAACAAGCACATAATTGTAAGGGACACAGATCTAACATGGTTCACCAAGAATTCGTGTTCTGCTGAGCATGGCTGCTGAGTGCTGTTTCTTGCTCTTTTCCTGTATTTGCATTTGAGTTTTAAATCTGAACTATATTAGTTTTAGCGGAGAGGGGAGATAGCCTTCAACTTCTCAAGGGTACTTAACTGATGTTAACAAGTTAGACTTTCTCTCTCACTCTATGGTTTTCAATTCTTTCTTGATGCTTCTGTAAACTGGGAAGCAAGTTGTTTTATGTTGTTAGTTGAAAATATTTTACTAAGGAAATGAATTTCTATATCTTTTTTATAAGTGAAAGAAAACCTAATATTTATATCTTTTTATGATATGATGTCCCCTAATGAATGAATATGTAATTGTCCTGATTCTGATTTGTAGATGTGTCAATATTTGTGACTTGTTATAATTATATAACGTGTACCTGATGATGGTGTATTTATTGTCAGTTGTCCATACAACGTCCCACTGCTTATGGTTATGGTGACCCGGAATTTGATTCGGGAAGTTATACTTACCAAAGTGATGTCTATAGCTTTGGAGTTGTTATGTTAGAATTTCTCACTGCACAGAAGTCATATGACAGGTTAGCAGCCCAAAGGAGAATACATGTGTTCTGCACTTATCTTTAATAATCGCATAATACCAACCCAACTAAAGTCATTTATCACTTATTTGAATTAACTGAGTTTCAACTAAAAATGTCTTCTCTGTTCTCACTAGAAAAAAGGGTCCAGAACATGGCCTTGAGATTAGAAATTTCTGGTTAGATGGGAAGTTCCTTGGCTACATAATATTGATGCATTAGCAAGGATAGTTGATCCCTCACTAAAAGGAGCACATCTTATGCGGTCGTTATCACATTTTGCTGATATTATTTCCTCATGTGTACAGGTGAGGTATTTCTGCACACATAGTATACCGGGGTATTTCTGGATTTCTTAAAGTTCTGTATGAGCCGTTTGCGGTGCTATCTGTACTTTCTCCTGGTCTAGGAGAAACTGATTTTTTTTTTTTGTTGACATGAAAAATGCAATTCCCTATAGGTGCACAAGTTAAATCTAACTTTTTCATCATAAATGTTTCTAATTTACCTTGAGTATGCAATATTTATTTTGCACTTCAAATTTAGCTTTGAATTGAAAACTTTTTTGTTTACCTAGAGCTGTAAGTCACCTAATATCTATCCCTTTGCAGCGTTATTTATCAAAAAAAAAAAAAAATCCATCCCTTTGCAGCAAGAGCCAGAATTCAGGCCATCAATGTTTGAAATTGTCCAATAACTCTAACGAATGATTTGGAGAGAACCTTTGAAATGAGGAATTGTCTTAATTAGGAAATGAGTATGATTACGATAGGTATCAGCTAAAGAGGTGAGCATGCCGTGGTTGCAAATTTGTTCTGAAGCCTCTTAACATAATTAACAATTCATTACTTCTTATCGGCGTGAAGGTGCTAATGTAATTGTTTTATGATTATTTTGTGAATAATGTTTGGCATCGTAATTGTTTGTAGTTCTAAAATATTTATGCCTCAATTTTGTGTTCTTTTTTTTTTATTTTTTATGTTTTTTATATATTTTTTGATAACAAGGGTATCCAGACCTCTTCGAGTATCTAACCATTCCTAAAATGCAAATAAACAATTGAAGCCAACCTAATCTAAGTTTATATGTGTAAAACTTCTTTCTAGAGACTTGAACCCTGACCCTTGCCTCCCACACCATACAAGTACTTATACTGTATATTAGTGTCTTACTTTGTCAATGGTAGTCTGGCTTGAGCTATATTGGCTTGTGTTCAAGTTGGTGTTGATAAGCAATTTGAGCTATCTGGCTTGCTTGGCTGAAATTGATATTCTTGTGCACTATACAATTTTGGTTTTCTAGTCCCTTGAAAGGTTTATGTGTGCTAATTTGCATGCTCCCTTAAGCTAGTGGATGAATTGAAGCATAAGCATTAGGCGTATGAGCCAAGTTTTAATATTCAATTTTTTCTTTTCTGGGGTTTCTGCTCTGTACGGTTAGACTCTTATCCATACACAGGCAGGTGTAACTTAATAGTTAAATACCCATTGCTCCATTAATAATGTATTGGCCCTAGTCATGGATAAGGTAAATACTCTAGGACCACCGCAAGTGTACCCAACTCTCAAGAAAAATGTGAGAATCTCATAGAGGACACAGAGGAAGGTTTGTCCCTTAATACATAAAACTTTGCCATCACTGGTGGCTATCCAATATTCCAATTTGTTGTGCAAAACTGCACGCCCTTTTTCCACTAGTATATCTTGTACTAGTACCTTGTAGATCCCCAATGTAACAAGGGTTAATCAATTGCCAATTATTTTAGAAAAGATGATCTGTAAATTTAGATACAATCTTGTCTTGTAGGCTTATAGCTATCATAATGATTGTGGCCCCTGTGAAGAGAAAGAAAATCAAATAATGTGGAAAATCATTTTCTTTACATGGTTGTTTGACACACTTGAAAATGAAATGAAAAGCCAAAATATGAACATAATTTACGTTAGCATCATTCTTAAAGCCTCAAGGAAATTGAACTTGGTTACCAATTTTCTTTTTCCTTTTCTTTTATTTGTAATTTTTCACAATGGGTTTTGAACCCATGACATTACTCTTTACCCTTTTCAATGAGAAGAAGGTGTCATTTGAACTAGACCTCATTGACAAACATAGTTAGTGAATTTACAGGGTATTGAATTCATGACATTACCCTCAACCCATTCTTATGGGTGAGGACGTGCCATTTAAGCTAGAGCTTATTGGCAAACATTGTTAGAGAATTTACATCCGCCTAATTTGGACTAAGTGTATTTTCTTATTCATTATAATGTTGGAAGTAGCTGGTATTTCTTTTTACGTCATCCATTACCACCCGAATATGTTGCGATGGATGATGCATCAACAGATGACAGAATCTATGTAATTTATGTTGCTCTCATGCATCATGTTTCTGTCTATTTTGCTTTTACTTTTTCCATTATTTGAAACAGAAATTTGCATCATTCACAAAGAGTCAGCTTCTGGCCCATTGAGTTGATGGTTAACAGGCTTGTCTTTCTATAACTTTGGTATTTTTTTCCATCAAATTCCATGGCCTCTTAAGTTTAAATTGTTAACTGTCATGTTGAACATTACTTTGCAGATCTTTCTGCTACCAGATGGTGTTGAAGTTGTACCATTGGTATCATAGTTGAAAGATTATCGCAGCTGTAATACCATTTGTATTATAGTTATTTCCCTTTTTGGTATAGATCATCATATGTTGTTGAGCTGTACTTACCCTATATCTTTTTGCTGCGAAAGACCTTTATGTCTGTTCTGGTTCAATTCCATCTTTAAAGATGAGATGCACATCCCTCACCATGCCCATGGCTGGAATCCCTTACCATGCCCATGGCTGGAATTTGAAATTTGTGTTAAACATATGAATTTTCCCTTTTTTTTTTTTTTTTGGGTGTGAACCTGACGTCAACCTCTCTGCCACCCTGCCCCCCCAATGAAATAATACCACTCTTCTTAAGGAAATATTATCAGTTTCTTGATTCTGCTGTATTGCCTTGGGCATCAATATGTCTCTGTATATTGCCAGATCTATACCCTTCTTTCTTCCTCTTTGATTTTGATTTTTAAATATTTCACAATATTTTTTCTTATCAATATTTGAGTTCCAAAATTTGATCTTGATTCAGAAGTTGCTTGGATGAACTATGTGCTGCCTACATCAGCTTAGTAGCTCACAAATTCTTACTTTCTTGGTATGCAGGAATGTACAGAACAATCTATTCTGTGGACCTATATCTGCAAAATTGATGAGTATTCCAAATTTTCAGGTGCTGTGGGTTTTTCTGCCTTTCTTTTATATATATTGATTCTTCTTTTAACATGGATTTAATTCTGTCGTGCTTGCCGAATCCTGCAACTAGTGATGTTAGTGCTTCCCTTAAGCCTCTTTTAAATAAGTACAGAACTTGACATTATTGATCTTTTACTGTCAAACTCGCCTGTAGCTAGAGCATTGTGGAATATGGTATTTTTATTATTTGGGCTTCATTGGGTTCTGCCAAGGGGCATAGTGAAACTTCTAGCTAACTGGTCAAGCAAATTTAATAGATGTAAATCTTTGGTGATTTGGAGTTTGATCTCTCATTGCCTTTTTTGGTGTATTTGGCAGGAGAGGAATGCTTGTAATTTTGAAGGAACTGACAGATCAACCCATGATTTGTAGCCGTATTTCCACCGGACTTTGCCAGAGTGGACTAATGCTTCAGGAGGTTTTTGCTCTTAGTTTTTTGGCTGATTTGCTTCATAGTTGTAATTTCTATGCACTATAGTTTTGATATTTTGCTGGTTCCTTAGTACACTTCCTGTGTGCTTTGGTTCCTTGTTTTTTTACTTTTTTTTCAGTGAAGTTTAATTACCTATAAAAAAAAATACAGAACATGATACTTCTTTCTTTCGTTATTTTTTTTTTCCATTTCTTTTTGGATATTAGGCAGTCTGGAATTTTTACTAAACTAGTGCTTAGCAGTGCAGCCTTAAAGGCCTACTATTCTGCTTACCTGGAGTGATTAGGACTTTTTTGATCTAGTTTCTTGTATCTCTAAACTTTTCTGTGCTAATATTGTGGAGTTTGTGCGTTACTGTGCTGAGAATGGCCAGTGCCTTCATGTATATGAGCTTGCAAAAATGACCAAAATTATTCTAGAATTTTTATTTTCATATTATTGTATTTATCTTATAGGAGATTGGAGTATTGTAGACTTTTATTTTTAAATTCGAATAGGATTTGCATTTGAGTTTAAATAGGGATTATTTTCAGCTTTAGATAGGATTATCTTTTATTTTTGAAAGTTCTATAAAGGAGTTCTAGATGGTTATGTTTCAGATTGGATATTTTCCAAATTGTTGGGTGCTGATGCCTAAGTTTCTTGCTTGGTGCTAAATCCAGGCAACCCCTAGGTGCTGATTCTTAGGGCTATCATTTATTTATTTTTAAATGTGTGCTTCACTTCAATCAAGTGCGCACGTCCGGTTTGCGCTTAGGCTCCTATAGAGTCCTTTGTGCTTAAGTGTTCCCCGCTCTTTACCAACACTGTTCAAAACACAAGACACCTAGCAACAATATTTCGTATTCTCATATTTTTGCATCTACTTTTTATGGACCAGTCATCGTAGCAATCCAGAGTATATAGAATAAGTCAGCATTCAGTGATGTCCATTTAAACTCCTGGGGATTGGTGACCTGTTGTGTCCCTCAAGAATTGGTGTTCTGCAGATCTTGGCTGCTGAGCGTTGTTTCTTCCTTTACCACAAGGTTGCATTTGTAACAAGCAGATTTGGGATCTTTTGGGACCAGATGATCTTTTCAAAACAAATTGAAGATCTCTATTTCTATACTTCATTGAGTTTCTTCAAGGCTAAGGGTAAATGATTTGTGAATGTAGATATAGATATACAATCCTGCCTGCCCTGTATTATTTTAGGGTAAATGATCTGTATTCAGTTTCTTCAAGGCTAAGGGTAATCAATTGCCAATTATTTAGGAAAATTGATTTGTGAATGTAGATATATAATCCTGTCCTGTAGGCTTATAGCTATCACAATGATAGTGGCTCTTATGAAGAGAAAGAAAATCAAGCGTTTGTTTGGATAGACTGTTTTAAAAAATGTGTTTTTAAAAAATAGCGATTTTAGAATGTACGTTTTGAAAACACAATTTTGAAAGCCACAATTAAACGTTTGGTAAAATTTGTAAAAATTGCAGCTTGAAAACTATAAATTTTTTGTTGTGGGTGCAAATTACCAAAAAGGACTCAATTTTAATGTTAAGGATATTCTGTCATTTTAAATGTAGTCCATGCTAAACATGTTAACACAGTTACCCAGTACCATCACTTCCCCTGTGTGGCTGTGCCCCACTAAAAAGCTTTTTATTATTATTTTTTTTATACGATCCCCACTACAGAGTTAATGACAGCTAAACAAAGTAATAGTATTATATGTGTTGCTAATCAAGATCAACCACAAAAAAGAGAAGTAAAAAGTCTAAAAAGTGAAGAGACCAAATAGAGGGAGAGAGAAAGAGTAGTGGGTCTCTTCTCAACCATATAATTTGCAGAGTTCACCATTGAACTCATTCTTGCAACTTCTAGTGTGTGTCACTTGATCTTCTTTCCAACAAAACAACTTGTGCCAAGAAGTTGCAAGTGTTGGAGAGTTAGATCAGACATAGGTGAGAATTTTACAGGTTGACAAATTTGTTATTAGACAAATACTTGAGGGTATCTTAGGTATTGAGACCCCTAAAACATTTGTGTTGATTTTGAGTAATGAGTTTGAAACTAGCGTTTTCATAAAAAGCTAGTTGGAGGCATAGTTTTAAAACGCGATTACTTGTGCAGAACAAATGCGCATTTTTGGAAGAAATCATGTTTACACAAACGCCTATCCAAACTGGCTACAAATAATGAAGAAAATCATTTTCTTTATATGGCTGTTTGACGCACAAGAAAATGAAATGAAAAGCCAGAATATGAACATAATTTACATTGGCATCATTCTTAAAGCCTCAAAGAATTTGAACATAGTTAGCAATTTTCTTTTTCCTTTTCTTTTATTGGTAATTTTTCACATGCAACAAATGGGTTTTGAGCCCATGACATTACCCCTCTACCCTTTCTTATGGGGTAGGAGGTGCCATTTGAACTATAGCTCATTGGCAAACATACTTAGAGAATTTACATTCACCTAGTTTGGATAAAGTGTATTTGCTTATTCATTATTCTGTTTTAAGTAGCTGGTGTTTCATCTTACGTCATCCATTCCCACCAAAATATGTTGTAATGAATGATGCATCAACAGATGACAGAATCCATGCAATTTTTGTTGCCCTCATGCGTCATGTTGCTGTCTATTTTGCTTTTACTTTCTTTTTTTTTCTTTTTTTTTGTTGAAACAGAATCTTGTATTGTTCAGAAAGAGTCAGCTTCGTGCCCATTTAAGTTGATGGTAAACAGGCTTCTCTTTCTCTAACTTTGGTGTCTTTTTCCATCATATTCCATGGCCTCAAAGTTTAAATTGATAACTGTCATAGTGAACATTACTTTGCAGATCTTTCTGCAACCAGATGGAGTTGAAGATGTACCCGCTATTTTACTGCTTTCTTGATTAGCTGAAAGATTATTGCAGCTGTAATACCATTGGTATCAAAGTTATTTCCCTTTTCGGTATCTTGCCGTCCATAAAACCGCATTCTTTTCTGCAACAGCAAACAGCTTTAGGCCCAGTAGATCCACTACCCCCCACAGACTCCAAGAGTGCCCGATGCATTTAAAAAGATAAATCCAACAGCTCACGGATTTGTGCTTTTACAGAAAACTAGCTAATATCCCGCGCGATGCGCGGTGCATTTTGATAAATTTTATAAAAAATTATTTATGACTATTGATTTTGTGAATACTATTATGGTTAGTCACAGACTCACAGTTAACAATGTCACCTGCAAACTTGTTGGTTCCTAGGTGTTTTTTTTGTATGATTTATGCTTTATATATAGATTCTATGATAATTTCTACATTTCTTATGCCACTAAAGTCTCTGTCTCCACTATTTTAACACCTATAATTTTTATGTCATTCAAAATAGCTTTTCTTCAGTTACAGAATTGACATGATAGATAAAAATAAGGCACATTAACATTTTAATTGAAGAAAAGTTTGATTTTTAAGATCGTAATTATAATAGGATGAAAATTGAAAGAATGATATTTTAATCAATTAGTTATAAAAACTGCTATAATTTCATGATACGACAATACAAACAATAATGTCATAGTGACATAATAATATCACGATTTAACCTCCCTAAAAGCAGCTAAAACACCAAAAATACTACAAATCTCTACAACTATATATATGCATCACAAGAAAAATCAAAAATCTAAATTGAAACACAATATGAAAAAACTAATCTAAACACATTACAATGCTGCATCAATAAAAACGTATACATAAAATCTAAACAAAATATTTAAGATGAACATAATATTTTGGAAATTAACATATCTTTCAGAAAGGGAGCCAAAGATATTATGAGAGAAATTATATTGGACAAATGTGGGCAAATGAGGATTTATATTGGACAAATATGAAGACAAATAATCATATCATATTATCTAATTTATTGAATCCGACTCTTACAATTTTGCATTGAAGTTAGTCTTATGTTAGAAATTGAAAATTTTCTTAGTTCCTACCTTTCTCATGACTTTTTAGATCCATCCATATCAATCTAAAGCATTTAAAATTATAAATATATACGAATTTTTTGAATTTTATTAATACATTGAAATAAATGCATTTACAATTACTTAATAGTTTGACATAAATTCTAAATTAGATGAGGTAAAAGTAGGCCTGTCCACGGGTCGGTCCGGGTTGGGTTAGTGCCCAACCTGAAACCGACCTGACTAGATCGGGTGGGCAAACTTTCAACCCACCGCCGACCGTCGGAGAAGTCGGTTTGGATGGGTTGGAACATCAATGAGCGAAAGTCAGGTTTGGTCGAAGTCGAGATCTGGAAAATAAGGAAAATCCAGCTAGGAAACGATGAAAATCGACCAAATCCTTTGAGTTTTTGCCGGAAATAGCCAAGATCTCGACTAGATCTGGCGAAATCTCGCCGGATCTAGTCAAGATCTAGCCAAAAAACATCTCAAAACTCATTAGAATTATCAAATAACGCCAAAATATTTATGGGTTGGTCAGATCGAGTTGCTCGGATTTTGAAGAAGAAGAACCGACATCCGACCCGTCAAAGTCGGGTTTTGGAGGAAGCAATCTGTCGCTGACCGTCAAAGAAGTCGATTCAGTCGGTGGCAGGTCGGGGTTTGGTCAGCGGCGGCGATTGACTGGACAGCCCTAGGTAAAAGTCTAAATCAAAAGAATTTCATACAATGCACCACTTTGCAGAATCTCATGCTCTCCCACATGAGGTCTCTACTTTTATATATACTAGTGTTTAACCTACGCAATGCGCGAGATCATTTTACATATTAATAATCTTTGCATCCAACATAAACTTAGTTCTCATACTTCTACTACATACATTCAAACCTAAATAATTTAGTATATTTAAGCATATAGTATCCAATATTCTCTAAAAATTTTAAACATTACACTTTTCAAATCACATCAAGTATGTACTTCCATTCTCCAATAGACCACTTGAAGGAACATATGAAATGAGCAACCACCACTTTTATTACTTTCATTGCGGTCAAATGAGTTTGAATGAAGGGAATTCTCTAGAATGCTTCTCTATTTTGCATGCAAAAATGCAATATCTTCAGAACCATCCAATATCTTCAAAGCAATTAAAACTTGACTTACTTTGAGCAAGAAGATTGACATAAAAATCTGAACTTGGTGCACTTGTCGTAAACTTGGTGTCCTTCTCATCAACTAAAAGACATCATAACTTACTTAGAAATAAGGGAAAACAAATAATAACAATTTATTACAGTGGAAATCATTTAGAAAATAGTGCAAATATATCCAAATGAATTGGTATAACATCGTCTAAACATTTGGGACTAATCTTGAAAGTCGAGTTAGTACATTAAAGAGGATATTCATCAAGGGTTTGTTGTAAATAATATTTTGATGGGACATTTGCACAATCTCTGGGGGCCTATTTCTAATAAGCCACCTGAAAATTAAGCGAATCTAAAATATCACTGTAAGAAGCAAATATAGCACCGAATTTGTCAGGAGGTTTTTTTTGAAAATGTACTAGACTTGCATTCTATTAGTACTTAAAAAATCATGATACAGAGCTTCACTGGCTGGAGGAGGGCAATCCTCTATCCAGATAGTTTCTTCAGACACATTTCGGGCAAAGCAAGCTAAAGAATGGGCTGCAGCATTGGCACCCCGCTTGATACAGTTGACAGATCCCCATCTCAGACCGTGAACAAGACACTGGATATCCTGAAAAACATGACCCAATCTAGCCTAATCCATATTGTTGGAACTGATAGCTCTCATAACATTCGCATTATCTCCTTCAATCATCAACTCTGGAAAGCCAGCATCAATGGCAAACTCAATAGCTTTTCGGCATGCTAGTGCTTCAGCTTCATTACTATCCCATACCGGAGGTCCTTTAACAGACAAGGCTGCCATGACTTCTCCCCGCTCATTCCGAATAATCGCACCGAATCCTGAACAACCCAAATCCGAGAAAATGGCTGCATCAAAATTCAGCTTATAGTGATCAACTGGAGGGGGCTGCCACTGAGTCATACTCTGCTGTCTACTCGGAATTGATAGCTGATCTTGTGCTTGGTAGTACTCTAGTAGGTAATCCTCTGCTCGTTTGCATAGCTGCCAAGGATCTTTTATTTTTCCCCAATGTATTACAACATTCCTCTGATTCCAAATAACCCATGACAAGGTCAAAAACAATTCAAACTCTTCTCTGGACAGCCGGTTTAGTAAATCCTTAATAATTACATAACACAAAATGAACACAATAATTACATAATGGCAAGATAATAGGTCTGTAATTTAGATCATATATAGACCATCAAGAAAATATATTAAAAAGCAACATTTATAAAGGATAGTCCCTTTGGACTCATCTCTATTCAGTATTAATAGTATCATTACAAACTCATATAATGTGTCCTCTCCTATAATTCCAATTCACATGAAAATTGCTCTAGGTATTATAAGTTCTATTGCAATTTTATTACAAACCGATTTGGAAGCTGAATTATGATGCCATGCATAACCGGTCGGCAAGTCCACATCAATTCACAACAAAAACGTACTCAATGTCTAGTACTATAGATCATTATGAATTAAGTTCAATGCATAATTAACCATTATTCCTCACTAAAACAACCACAATAAACAGGACCCAAAAAGATCTAACCTTGGTAATTGAATCCAATACAATTGACACAAAAAAAAGTGCAAATAACATTAGATATCCATGCCCATCATTGTAAATTCAGTTCAATGTATAATTAAACAAATACCTATTAACCATTCTTCCTCACATATACAAACCCAACAAAATACAAACCAAAAAAAAAAAAAAAAACCCAACAGCAGTACCAACTTCCCAAACTCCCCCAAAAATTCAATACCTTTCACCTCAGTTCACCTTGGCCTCCTTCTTCACAATCCCTTTTGCTTCCACCTTCTCCCTGGAATATATTTTGATAGTTGATAATTTTAAAAAAATTAAAAATTAAAAGGCCTTCACAAAAATTCTTTTTTTTTAACAAAACGATAGTAGTATTTATTAAGAACTTATAAAACTTGTACATCAATAACTATTGAATCTAAAATACATTCCAGAATATCTCACCAAGTACATGAGTTAAGTATGCTGTGTTACCTCAAAAGAATGCAATGCACCTGAAAGCATGACGAAGAGTTAGTAGGTCATGTAGAAGGTTTTCAATCTTAAAGCATATTAAGTTCTTGAATGATGGAGCTATTTTCATACTTTACCTCTAGGTCTCATATTGACAAATGCTTGGCAAATCCCAAGGCTTTACACATCCCCACAGCTAGCACTTCTAATCAATCATTACTAGTATCTAACAGATCTGGTGGTCCTCAAATAATGCTCATATACCAAACAGAAAAGACTTTCCAAGGTTTTTTTTTGTGGGATTCTATTTATCACACAAAGCTGAGATATACAAAAATGATTCTCCAAAAGGCCAACATCACTTGGCTAATCTGGTACTCTTTTCTTTCTTCTTTAAAGCAATTTGATGGTTTTTGAACCTTGCTTTCTTGAGTTATTTGGATTTGACAGTCGTAAAACTGCAAAGATTGAAGGAAGGGATTGGCTCACAGATTAACATTCTAAATAGAATCAAAAAGAGGACAATTGGAAATAGCAAAAAAGGGAAAAAAAAAAAAAGAAAAGAAAAGAAAAAAAACCACATTTATAAAATTTATACCTGGACTATGGCTTGCATAGTACACTTTGCAGTGGAGTGCTTTACGGTTTTGGCTTTCAACAATCTGCCCTTTACTAATCTCACTAACAATCTGCAAAGGTCATTTTATTTTTAAAGCATTTACTAATTTGTTCCAAGCAAAAACCTACAAAAAATGATAAACAAAAACAAACTAACCTAAGTAAAAAAAAAATTTCAAAACCACTAAAAAGCTTGAAACACACAAATCTAAAACTTACATGACAATTTCAAACACCATATCTGCTATTCCTAGGAACCACAATGAATCACACCAAACTTAAACTTATATGACAATATTAGTTAGAGCCTTTGAGGTATGTATCATAATTTGTGTGAGGGTATGAAGGAGCATATAAAAAGTTAAAATAAAAGAAATGTCTCTTATTGTTTCTGTAGATTAAACCCAATTTATGACCACTTTTAACCCCATTCCTCCACTTTTCTCTT
The DNA here is from genome assembly GCA_023621385.1 of Quercus gilva. Taxonomy (NCBI): domain Eukaryota; kingdom Viridiplantae; phylum Streptophyta; class Magnoliopsida; order Fagales; family Fagaceae; genus Quercus; species Quercus gilva. The sequence continues at coordinate 43,904,809 of CM042476.1, read as the reverse complement.
TTGGGTATTTAGAAAACTTTAGCCCACAACATTCTCATAAACTAAACATAATTTCACAAATGATGATTTAAAAAATGAAATATTATACAGGAACTCCTTATATTGCCTAATTGTGCTAAGTGCTAACAAATCCTGGATTGTACGATAACTTAAACAATATATTAAAGCAATCACAATATAATGCACACACAATGAACATGATAAATAAACTCTAACATTTGTGAAATCACCCAACAATAGGCTTGTCCACGAGTCGGTCTAGGTCGGGTTAGTGCCCAACCCGGAACCGACCCGACTAGATCGAGTGGGCAAACTTTCAATCCGCCGCCAATCGTTGAAGAAGTCAGTTCAGACGGGTTGGAACATCAATAAGTGGCGGTCAGATTCGGTCGGAGTCAAGATCTAGAAAATAAGGAAAATCCGGCTAGAAAACGATGAAAATCGGCCAAATCCTTTGAGTTTTCGCCGAAAATAGCCAAGATCTCGACTAGATCTGGCGAAATCTCACCAGATCTAGCCAAGAACTCAACTAGATCTAGCGAAATCTCGCCAAATCTAGTCAAGATCTAGCCAAAAAACATCTAAAAACTCGCCGGAATTATCAAATAACGTTGGAATATTTATGGGTTGCTCGGATTTTGAAGGAGAACCGACGTCCGAACCGTCAAAGTCGGGTTCTGGAGGAAGCAATCCGTTGCCGACCGTCAGAGAAGTTGGTTCAGTCGGCGGTGGGTCGGGGTTCGGTTAGCGGCAGCAGCGGGTGGGTCGGGTCGGTGATTGACTGGACAGCCCTACCCAATAGGAAAAACTCAGAGATTTGTGTAAAATCAAGTCTTAATAGTCACAAATTTACAATCAATATTGTGGTATCCAAAACCATTGTCGGTGTCCCATATGCTAACACATACAAAACAGTAAAGTTTCTGTGTCCACATGGTCTTTTTTGCATTAAGTAACATGGTATTTCATTTTTCATCCTCTCATGACCAACACAATTTAAAATATTGAAAATCTTCTTCAATTTTCATCGAAATATGACTGCTAAGCCTTAATAAATGATTTTGTAAATTATTCAAAGGATTAATTAATATGAAAAAAATTTTTACATTAGATACCATATCTATATGCTTAAATACCCTTTCCCTGAGTAGATCTTATTTATACAATTAAAGTATAATTACTTCAAATTCGTTAGACTACAAAGTACAAAGAGGCCAAACACAAATATGAATAAGGATCTCCTCAAACTCTACACCACAAAACGCAATACCACTTCCAAAATGACAATAAAATGTGACATGTACGTTAGGAAATTAAAAAAAATTAATAATCAACATTTAAATTTCAAGTTAGCATCAACACAAATAAAACCCCATGATGATAAAACTTCAATTGTTCATTACATACTAAAAATATATTTTAAAAAAAATCAAAACAACATTGTAGCAATTGTTCATCCCATCAATTATGTTTTCTCTAATTTACATTGGTAAAAATAGAGAATTTGAGTCCTTGAAGTTGAATCTGTAGACAACTTCCACAATCAAATAAAATCATTTACATATAAGTCCAGAACTATTTAATATAATATATAAAAACATAGTCAATTCATTTAGCAAGTACAACTTTCTACCATGAGTAATACAAAGTGCATTCTCGTCATTCCCTCTAGTAATTAATATATATGCTTTTCCAAAAATGAAGGAAAGCCATTGAAAAAAAAGATTCACCATATTTTCTTTCATTCCAAGAACTTACAAGTGGTTCTTAAGGGTAATTCTTCTAATTCTCGGCTTGAATGATTTGCTACAGATATTTCTAGTGCTTGCCTTTGGATTTGCTTGAAACAAAGGTGGGTTGGCAACACTAACCCTACTTTCACCACTTGTATCTCCTTCTTCTTCTTCTTGGAAACTGGATATTACTGAAACAATGAATGCTTGGAGTTCTTTTTGCACATTTTGGAAAATAAGGGAAAAAAAATACTTTCAAATTGATTGTTTATTTCGCATAAATTTTTAAAATTTTAATAAGAGTAAATTTTTTTTAAAAAAAAAACACACACACATTATGAGAAAGGTTATGATGAAGCAAATAATATAAAATTAGTAATAAGATTTTGTTTTCTTACCAATTTTGCATTTTCAGAGATATCATCTATTATGTTGTCATTAGCTATATCCTTCAAGGTGGCAAGCTGACTGGCGTTTCTAAATGTTTAACATGAATGCTATTAGCAACAACATCTCCTTTGTGTTTATTCAGATTTAAGGGCACTTGTGACGGTGTAAACTTCCCATCCCTCTTTGACATTGTAATCATCAACTTTTATTTGGAATGTATAAGATTTTCCAATCAAGTTCTGAATTTTTTAAGTTACATATTTGGCTCCTGATTTTGCAGAGAGTGATGCAAAATTTAAAGTTTGTTAGTATTATAAAAACTTTAAGCATAAGTACAAAATTGGAAATGGTTAAGAATTTTGATTAAATTTTTTTTTTAAGAAAGCTTCTGAGTGAATGATTTTTTTTTTCCTGCATTTTTATGAGTCGCAATGGGATCTTTCACTTGGATTTATACTTCATAACAGAATATAATAATGAAAGAAATTAGAAAATGCAATACAGATATAATTAAAATAATTATCATTTTGTTTTCCTGCACAATCATTTTCATAGGCATATAATATATGTAATCAACAATTTCTACTTCTTAAGGTAACCAACCAATTAGTGAGATATACTCTCTAAAAATGTGGAGGGTTTGATGTGGAGATTGGCAAATGTACAAATAATCTATTTATGCATCAAAAGTCAGAACAGTGACTAACTTGAAGGAAGAGAGAGATTACATGTTACCATAAACTATCACTTCCAAAGCATCTTTAATCAAAGATTAAAATGAAACTACAATTCAAAATAATTCCAGCAATTACCTGTGTCCCAAATTCTAAGTTCCAATCTTTTTCCACCAATTGTGAGCAGCTTAATCTTAAAATTTCATCTCCCAGATTATTCAAAACAATTTGTTTAGATCAATAAAATAAAAAATGAAAGAAAATTTTAGAAAAACAAATTACTTATATTATACATCACCTTGCTTCTCTTTCTGCTCGTACTCTTGACTTATCTTCTTCTTTTCTGCCTCCACCAATTGCAAATTGTCTATATTAATTAAATTCCTAACCAATATAGAAAAAATTTCTAAATTTCTAAAAATTAAAGGAAAAAGGGAAAAAGGAAAAGGGAAAATGAGACTCTATTTTATGTGACAAATATATACTTATGAATTTCAAAACAATGTGTAATTCTTATATGATATAGAAGAAAAAAGGCACGCAAATAGCCCAATTACATTTTCCTCCCCAAAAAAAAAAAAATAAAAGGAAAAATCAAAATCAAATTCAGCCATCCCCAAAAAATGAAAATCCAAAATCAAAACAAACACTTTAAACTCCAAGCAACCATATCAATTCCCGCTTTGTTTGTAGGAAAAGGAAAAAGGAAAATTACTTGAGTCTTACATTTGAGCACTAACAACCATGGTAACCCTGTCCTTAGAAAAAGCATGCAACCTTAGTAAAAATGAACATTACAATTGGAAAACAATTTTAACCACCATTGACAGCTGGACCCATATTAATCAGTCATTGATGATCATAAAGAGGATCTAAAACACAACATCAGACTCATAACATCAAGATTACTTGAGAAAACACAATTCTCATGCAGTCACAGATATCTCAATAACATGGCACTACACAGTACTAAACATCTCATTCCAACATTGCATGTAAAAATAAAGTGAGTACATTGGTCAGGTACGTACCGCTGGTCATAGGCAGGGGGAGCCTTTGGTACAGACATCTCAGCCATCGCAACATTGATTTTAAAACCCCTCATATCATAATCTGTGAAGAAAGGCTCCTGGTAAGAACACTACTAATAAAATGATGATATCCCAAAAAAGTTTAAAGTTAAGCACTGTTGTTAAAACTGCCAGCTGAATGTGCAGCAGACAGATCTTCATAGGACAAAATTGCATCGCCTTTTTTGTTTCCCATCTCACCTATATATATTTTTATATTCCATGGCCATTGATCCTAATATCCTCACTTTTGCTTAACTCTTCCAACCTAAGTAAGATGTGGATAATTAGATTTCTTTTTGATACATCAAATAGTTGGGGGTGGCATCGCCTTTGTTGTTTCCCATCTCAACTGTATATATTTTTATATTCCATGGCCATTGATCCTTATATCCTCGCTTTTGCTTAACTTTTCCAACCTAAGTAAGATGTGGATAATTAGATTTCTTTTTTATACATCAAATAGTTGGGGGTGGGGGAATTGGAAACTTCAGATTCATCACAATACAATCCCTTTTCCACTGTCATTCCATCACAGTTGAGACATATGGTAATCCAGCACATTCATCTTCATTCAAACACAACCAAGATGGCAAAATTTTTTTTAACAAACAACCAAGATGGTAATTTTTTTAAGTTTATCAGATTTGATAGTAATTTCATCAAATACATTATTAAGATAGGGTTAGAGGAAAGTCAACCCCATGGTTTGATAATTTCAAGGTCAAATCATCCTCCTGTTATATAAAACAATAAAGTAAACTAAAAAACAACACCCGAATATAGACAAAATGCGGTACACATATTCTGCAAAGGGCACATAGATGGACAACAATATCATACTTCAAAATTAAGCGATATAAACTTAAATGCAAGGAGTTCAAAAGAAAAGATGTAGTATATTACTTGTCCAATGCCTCCAAAAAGCTCCCTTAGTTCTTCAGTTGTCACATCTGGAGCCTCAGCAGAAGCACCACCATAACCCCCCTTGACCACCAGTACCATGCCCACCATCATATCCACTTGGTGGGCTAGATAATGATAAGGTGCAACCACAAATGGAGTCAGCCTACTCAAATTCAAAGACTACATGATCACAATCACTTTCAAATAGAAGAGATAAGATAGAAAGAAGCTGAAGCTATATTCTAGGAGTTTTGTTTATGTTGATCTTGTAGTTTAAATTTAAACATCTATATTGTAGTTATCCAAATCTGTAAATTGAATCCAGCGTATAATATCTATACAGAAACCTTAACCATTGTTTTGGTAAGGCAGAACATTACCTCATATTTGTTCAGTCACAATGGCCTAATGCTTGTCGTGCTGCTTTATCTCTTAAGCTTTATCTTACATCTGGTTTCCTGGACAGCTTCTACATCTGCTTGCCTTCATGCTTCCACTCACCTTAAACTAAAATCAGAATTAAGAAGCAATTGACCAAAAATTCAGTTCAAGCCTTTCTTCAAATAGTTTGACGGCAATTGAGAAACCAAGGAAAAAATTGATTTGAAAAGAACAAAAATAGATAATGGAAAATCCTTAAGAGAGAGAGGTTGAAGGTACTTGTGAATGTGGAGATCGTTGGAAGCATAGTCAATCTGTGTTTTCCATGCCTAACAACAATGGAGACAGAATACATGTCACTACTTTCATTTTTGCAATAAATCTAATGAAACACACATGAACAATTTTTATCTGTTCTAAAAACTCATTTATCAATGAGGTTTACCAACAAAATAATTGGGATTATTCAACTGACATGATTATCATTTTTCTTATTAAACCTTCTCATTGGCATTTCTTCAAACATATGAAACCATAAAGATACAAAAATTAGAATTATTGTCAGTAACAAAATTAATGGCAATGCAGGCAATCCATAGTAAAAGAGAGAAAAGAAAAGGCACTTAATATTTCAATATTAAACAAATATTGAAATCAATAGAAAAGTAAAAACACCAAATAAGAGATTCGATAAGGGGGAAGAATTGACAATTTCTTCTTCTTCTTTGGACTTGGCTTCCCATTCAACACCATGAAATTCATAAACAAAATTAAAAAAAAAAAAAGAATTTGGCTTTAATTACTAGTAAACATCAAATACCAAATCAAATTCACATATAAACAAACAAATGTTTTCCAAGTTTCAAGTTTCACACTGTAACAAAGCAAAATGAAAAGAAGAAATCATAAAAGCACTGCCCATTTCATAAAGCAGAACATTCACATACAAAGTGACAGTTCCTTAATCACAAATAAATTCAGCAAAGAAAGAACAGAATGAATGAATGAATCATAATTTCCCAAATCAAAAGTTACCAAAAAAAAAAGTGAGCATAACTTACTGAGACTGTGAAGGAGTGAACTAAGGAAGAGAGAAACATGGTTGTGAAGAATGGGTCATGCCATTATTAGAACAACATTCAATCCTATGCTTATTTCATCTCAATGATTTCATTAAGATTAAATCAATATTTTAGTGATTTCTGTAATCTAAAAAAAAAAAACAAAAAGCAACACAAAAGCAAATGTCTAAAATTGAGAAGACAAACATTTTGATAGAGAATCCCAAAACCCAAAACAAAAACGAATCAAATCTAAACCTATCCAACAAAAAAACACAATTAAAAGTAACCTTTCATACCCAAATCTGGAAACTGCATTGTAAGTTTTTTTTTATTTTTTTCAATTGTCATCAATCCTAATCAGCTGTCATCTTCAATCAGTTTCCAACTTCACTCACTCTGTACCATGCCATTCAGAAGAAAAGCATCCACGACGTGCAGGTAGCATCAAACTAAGGGCTCTACTACGGATCATCAAACTATTCCACAATTGCATCCCCAAACCCTACCCATAAGTTGTTCTCCCTCTCTGCCTCTCTCTCAAAACCCCAAAACCCTAACCCTTGAGAACTCTTTCTGTTGTGACTCTAAACTGTCTTGGTGACCGAAATCTAAGTGGGCAGGTTTGCACTCTGCTGCAGAGAAGAAACAGAACAGAGCACAAAGCAGATCGGCAGGGAAGGTTTAAGAAATATCAGCATAACACTAAATTCTATAGTTATGCCAATGATTTTGTTAAGATTAGAAGTGGAAGTACAAAACTAAACCCAAAATTTCATGGAGAAACTATAAAACGGTACAACTGAGAGAATATCGTAAAATTGAGAAAAAAAAAAAAATTTTCATGGAGAACCCAAAAACCCAAAACAAAAACGAATCAAAGCCAAAATCAATTCTAAACCTATACAACAAAAAAACTCAACAAAAAGTAACATTGCATACCCAAATGTTAAAAAAAAAAAAAAAAAAAAAAAAGAGAGAGAAAAATGTATTGGTGCAGGTTCCAACGATCTGATGCTGGCAGATTTTTCTTCTCTATGTGCTTGCAGTTCCGATTGTCTAAGTCCAGTGAGGGAACGGACAATGGTCTATTTCTATCTTTGTATCGCAAGTGTTTTTTTATTTTTTATTTTTTTTATTTTATAGTATTGCAGGCCTTTTAATTGTATTTTAACTGGTTATTTTTCTTTTTATGCTGAGAGAGTGAGAGACTATCAAACGGTATGTTAATGAAGCAATATAATTTATCGCTTTTTAATTGTGAACGTGGTAGAATTTTAGATGTACATTTTTCCTACATGGCAGCACCTCCTTAATTATAGGAAAAGGCTTCTGCTATTATATGTAGTATATGAAATATTGATTTCAGGGGCTCAAGCAAAAAGAAAATTTGAATCCCATAAATATGACATCATAATTAGTTACTAGTAATCAATTTCAAGAATCCCATTAGGCCATGATAACATTATAAAAATCCAACTTGAATGTCAATGTATTACAAAATTGAAAGAATATTATCAATGTTTTTTTTAAGCGACAGAATGGTATCTAAGGAATTTAAAAAAGGAACCAAGAGAATATCTTTATAATAAGCTAATTCTTATAGTTTAGTTGGAAATACAGTTTTAAGTACACACAATGGAAGTGTTATGAAGCATCTATTTGAAATAACATTTTAGCACAAGAAAAGAACTCTCCCCACCCCAACAAAAAAAATTACGAACTGTTCATTTTTTATAAAAAAATCCTTTCTTGCATGACAAGTGGACAACGATGAGAAGGAAGAAGAATAAGCAAAAGACTATATAAGTGGTTACAGATAGAGGGAGACAAAAACCACTAGGAAACTAAAAAACTCAAGGTTACGATGCAATGGGCATTAGAAACCTGAAAGCACAAAAGGAAGCATGGAGAATTAAAAGGAATTTGTTTCCATTGACATGTAATCAAAGTAAAATGCACTTACATTGATGGCATTCTTTTATATAACCTAAGATCCCACATATCTTGAGGTATGATGACATATGCGTTTATTAAATCCTAGAAGAAGAATAGGTGACATAAAAACACTTTCAGAATAAAAGCATGTACATTTTTGTAAATGGACTCAATTAAAGAAGGCATCACATAATTGCTTAGAAAAAAGGATAATGCAAATGAAGTGTGAGAACACAGTCTAAATGGATACACGTTCAGGCACTCACATGTGAAATTATGTTTCGAAGGAGCACCAAAGCCACATCTACCTACATGGAAATTAAAATGAACATTAAAGTGGTAGCTCAAACAAACAATTAGAAAAAACTTGCAGGCTATGTTAGTAAATTTCCCAACAATTAGATCTTTTAGGCTGCGTTTATTTCATGCTATCAACAAACCAAAGAAAGGTTGTCTATCATCATAACTATAATTCAATACGGCTCTAATAAAAAAAAAAACAAAATAAATCAGTAAGGCATAACTTACTAATAAATAATATAAGTACACAAACAAACAAAAAAGAAGAGTTAAGCTAGGTGAAAATTTAAGGTGCTCAAAGAAAAATAAGTTGAAGAAATATGCAAGAACTTGAACCCTTAATATACTGAGACTATCAAAGAAGGTTGACACTACCAAAGAAGATTGTACAAACAGAACTTACAATAGCTATATTGACAATACGAAAGAATATTCCATTAAAAAAAACTTACAACTGCAGTTACTAAGCTGAACATTGGTAACCCATGCAAGAGACAACTCAATATTACTTGCCAATTACAGTCAAACTGCAAACTTTTCTCAAAAAAATAAGTTCGTTTTAAGTATGAGGATAACAATATTAATTAGAGCAAAACAAAAGACATATATGATCATTAATAGGATTTATAATTTTGTGATACGTAAAAAGTTTTCTTGCAAAAAAAGAGGAACTTAAACACACGAAAGTTCACAGGAGGATCCCTTCAAGAAATTTATAGAACTTTACAATGCCTAGAGAACAAAAAAAAGATAGACCTAGCCCAAAAGAAAAAATCAGGTAACTATTGATGATTATTCAAAAATAAGACAATATATACTTGGAAAAGAACTCCCTAGAAATTATGTACGCATTATAGGTGAAAAAGATCATGATTCTTGTAAGAAAAAATCCACCCCCCCCCCCCCCCCCCAAAAAAAAAAAAAACCAACAAAAACTCTCACACACAATTACAATAGAACTGGTATTGAATCATTGCCACATAGCTGGAAAATTTAAAACAAATATGAAAGATTATTACATGATTAGGAAGAAGGCTAACCATATAGAAAAATGCTCACACTTTCCAGCATCACTCTTATCCTTTACACTAACAAGATCTATAGATATTGAGTCAATCCGAATAAACGGCCCATCTGACTTCAAGACAGTATTTACATTGCTCTTACAATGATTCTCCTCCACCACAATACTCCTCTCCATGTTAGCAAATAATACCATAGCATGCAAATACACAATTTTCTACACCCCCAAAAAAAAAGTAACTCAGTGGTATCATTATCAGATGCTGAAATTACAATTTAGTGGTAATAAAAGTAATAGACTTGAACACAATTTAAAGTTCCACAATCACGCACAATATCCTAAGCAAAGTCCCAAAGAAACATGTTAGGGTTTAGCACACCCACAAAGAGATCAAAAGGTTCAAAGTAAACCATAAAATAATACCCATATAAATAACAAAGCACACATTAGAGTTTTGTCTGTATAAAAGTTAGATACATCCCCACGCATTGAGAATGGTTGAGTTAATGTCCACAAACCCACCAATTCAGAAGCCACTGAATAGTTATAACAACTTGTTATACAAAAAAATAAGTTTTATGTTGCCATTCTGAAATTAGTAATGACAAAGCAGAAGCGTTTCATCATCATTCTGAAATTAGTTTTGTTATTGGAAAGTCACACCATGTGAATTTTGAATCCACAACCTCACCCTATGTCCCACTATTGAGGGAGAAGAAGTGCTATTCAAGCTAGAGCCCATTGGCGAAATTAGGTGATATGCCTACCAAAAATTACTCTAGATTGTTTATATGACTATTAAACCAAATTTAATAATTTGAATTAATTAATGATGGTCATTTTTAGTTCATGCCAGCATAGCATATACGTGACAGTGACATATGAAAGGAGTTAGGCATGTCTTTCCAAGAATGTCTACACTTTGCCAAAGGAATACACGTCAACCAGACTACTCATAGCGCGGAAGGATAGTAATTGCGTCTCTTCTAGTAATTGGATGCTTAACATAACTGCCTCTTGGACCAGATCCACAAGATTGAATGTGAAAGTGTTGAACCAAATCTATGCTAAACATGACCCTTTCTAGCCCAAAGCAAATTGAGGCCTGGCATGAACTTCTCTAGCACTTGTCATGGGCTTTTTCACCTAAACCAACCAGCCCAAGCAAGCCAGTCCTAAGCCTAGTGGCTCGGGTATTCCTAGCTCAATTTCCTTTCTACAAACTAAGCAACTAGCCCTTGCACTAGAAAAATTCCAATCAAATGGCAACTTACGACCACAAAAGAAAATCTACCTTCTCTAGGTTTGGCTCCATGTAATACCCATTCTGGCAAGAATGCATCTTCTCTTCATACATGGCTTCTCCAAGAAGCCAATTACTTATACCAATGTATGGCATCATGAAGTTACACCATTCCAAAACAATATCCAGCAATTCTCAGCCTTAATCACCATCTACATCTTCTCCGATAAGCATCAACCTGTTAGCATACACATTGACGTTTTACCATTCTAGCTGCACCCCACCACAGCTTTTTAAATAAAAATATATTTGTTTATAAAAAAAAAAAAAGCTTAACATTCATTTACCCCTCGTTCAGCATCAAAATAGCCATATGCACAGCATCATCAAGCTCCATATCATCAGTGTACCTCTATGGAAAGGGGAACTTAGTCAATATGAAGAATTGGAAAAAGTTAACAAACAAAATTGGGGAAAAGAGAGGGGGTGGGGATGGTTTTGACAAATAACTAAAGTTAAGTGAGAGATCCTACCTCGGTAATTCTTAAGAAATGCATCCAATTGAATTAAATATGTAGTAAATATAGATAAAGATTAAAGAAATATCACTACATGAATTTTAGTTCAAATTTAATGGCGTGGACAAATGTTTATGACCTATGATATTACCTCTTGTTCTTTACAAAGTTGCACTTGATCTTTAAGCCGCAAAATTAACCATAGCCATGAGACAAGCTTACTAGGTCAAGTGAAAGTACGGAAGGTGCATCTCAGCAATATGATGGGTAACCTAGAGGGCTTTTACATGATTCCAAAGGGGTGGCAAGTCAGCGAATCATTTCTTCATAGAAATCTCAAGAGACTTTGCCTGCTTGAAAAAGGTGTGTTTCAATAAGTTCTGCCTCTTTGCTTGATCTTTCACCAGACACATTGCAACCATTTCTTTAAAAGACTAATCACATATGGAAATCATGCAATTAGAATATTATTCTATAAGAAAGACATTGAAAGATGGCAACCACCAAAGAACATATCTTTTGAACATGAATACCTTTAAAAACTTTCAAAATTACAAATAAACACACAGAAGACAAACCTGTAAACAACTCCAATATTTAATGTGAGAGACTGTATCTTTTGAACCTGAGATCAAATAAAAGCACTTATTAATTGGTAGCCAGAATTTTAGGTGATTTGAATTTTGAAAACATTGAGAGAAGGAGGGACGGCTTTGAAACAAAGCAGCCGTAACATTCTAGAAATTTAGAGATAATTCACATATTTAGAGAGAAATATGTTTAAACCTGTGATATTTCCAACTTGAACTCTGATTTGAAGATATTAGATCAAAGCCCATGTCAAGAGATCAAAGGTTATATGAGTTGTTGCTCAAAGAACATGAAAAGTAAGGGGTTATATGAAAGCCACGAGAAACCTGAAAATCAAGCTAAGCCAAAACATCACCGTAACAAGAAATTTTAATAAATCTTCACATTTTTTTTCAATTACATATAAGCAAAAAATATCAAAAAGGAATTTGTTTTTCCAAAACATAGGCATTGACATTGCAGGACACAGTCAACCAATGAAAACTTACACTGGTTTGGCCTGATAATGAAGGTCTCAATTTGGAGTTTGTCATGCTTGATGAAATCCACAAACTGGCTCAATTCAATGGGATTTGCATACTTTTATTCCTTCTTGTTTTGCACTGCAAGAACCTGGTCAACCATCAAATCAGTAGTTCTAAACAAAATGAACACACGTAAGAGACCTATTTCTTGTGACTTACTACTTGCATCCATCCCATATTATTAGTCCATCGTAGAGGATTCAACTTTTCCAAAACTGCCTTCCAAGATTTAAATTGAAATAAAGCAAATAAGAAAGGGTATTTTTTATAAAGTAACTGTTAGGAAAGTTATTAATAATCTGCCTACTGGGGTTTCAACATTAATAGTATATTGGGGCATCCCAAAGGAACAGTGGACAACCCACATGGGTGAAGGTAGCACGTAAAGCATCACAAAGCAACAGGAAATAAAATAAAATAAAATAAAAAAACTGATTTTCCATCTAATTATCACAGGTCAAAAAAAATTTGAAAAGAAACATCTATTTACACATCTTTTGTTCAAGTGGGTGGCTAGAGATAAAAAAGCTCTTAATGTGTGACACTGTGAGGCAGACAAAGCAATAAAAAGCACACATGGACAGAAAGGGCAAAGGGGCAAAATTGTAAAAGGGAAATAGGATTATAGATCTAAGAGTTGAAGAAGAAGAGATCAGTGTGATAGGAAGAAGAAGATCGGCATAGGAGGAAGAAGAAGAAGAAGAAGATGATCGGTGTGAGAGGAAGAAGTGGAAGGAGATCAGCGTGAGAGGAAGTGCGTTTCAGCTTTTTATTTTGGAGCAGAAAAATGGTTGGGACATGGATACGGCCGTGTCCAACAAGTTTCCAGTATCCTGTACAAAGAAAACATCAATAGAAACAAGACGAGTAGACAAATGTACAAGAGGAAAGTGCAAACCCTTAGTGGCGCGAGCTTTGAATCCACCACATGTAGCAAACTGAAAATACACATACCCAGCTACATAGTTCATGAAAAAGGCTTCCAAGAAAAAAAAAACTCAACTCAAAAGAGTATAAGAAAGAGAATGACAAAATCAAACCAACTTTACATATAAGAATGCAAACATAGAAGGATGCAAACGCATCACCCCTGGATTAAATAGATTATACAAAATAAAAAATAAATACACAAGCATCATTTAACGAAAAATAAATTAATAAAGTAAAAGAGAAAATCAAAAACCCCAACGAACAATTGTTAAAGCTAAAGTAGATGGGAAATAAGTGGTTAGGGTAGAAGCACAATCAAAAACTTAGGTAACTTAAAGCAAAATCCTAAAAAGATTATGATAAATAACAGTAAAGAGTGACTCAAAATGAGATTTATAGCATGCACTAAGAATGGCAGGGGTTGCAAAAAAACAAATAGAAAAACTAGCATATTACCCAACAAATATAAAGGTAATTCCAATAACACTGAAAGCCAAGCTCTACTCTGCTTCTTGGTAATTGGAAACAAGGAAAATAATTAACAAAAAACCAAGTTAACAAATTATGAAGCAAATCCAAAACATAAGTTAAATCCATATATAATTCCCCAAAAGCCCAACTCATGCTAGTAGAAGAGAAAGCACTATTTTGATTTCCTTTTACGACCATATTCAGGTCACATTGTTATATTACTTCCCCACACCTATAAGAGGCATTGTCGGATTAGCTATTGAAATTGATATTAAGGTTGCCAACACAGAGTGACCAAAAATTAAACAAGACAAACACAGAAAAGCATAAGAATTGTAAGAGAAATTTCAAACACTTACTCACTGAGACTGGAGTTAATAATCCGCTCCAAAAAATGGAAACAAAACCTAGGAAATGTAATGAAAGAGCCTAATTCCAAATTGACACATGCATATGAGCACTATACGGTGGCACATTGCCTATCCTTTTAGAAAAAGCAAACAGCCCAGAGAAATTTCGCACATTTTCTCACAAGCCAAACATAGAAATAGAGAACCCAAATATGCCTTTTAACTACTACTGCATGCAAGCAAAACATAACAATCAACCAAATATATGATAATGATTACAACAACATAATGCGCACACAATCATCACGATATATCAACTTTCATATTCAAGGAATCACCCAACAGTAAAAATTTTTTTTTTGATAGGTAAGAAATAGTATATTAAAAAACTGCTAGATGCTAAGGTGCATCAGTAGGACAATAATACAAGAAAAGAGAATGCAGAAACATAAAAAGGCATTAAATACAAAGAGTAAGGGAGCTAAGGAAAAGAGGAATAGAGTCACTAGATGTGAGTCCCCAAGCCCTAGCCCAATCAAAAAGAGAACCAGAAAAGAGAGCAAGCAGTTGGTTTTCAGATCTATCCAAATCCTCAAACGTCCGCCGATTGCGCTCCCTCCAAATACACCACATTAAACACAACGGAACAAGGTTCCAAATGAAAGATGCATGCTTCCCTAACCAATTCCACCAACTAAAAAGAAAATCTTGCACCGTACATGAGGGGACCCACGAAATCCCAAAAATCCTAAAGACAAAACACCATAGATGATAGGCCTTTCGACAATGTAACAACAAATGATCCACTGACTCGCTACAGCACCGACACATAATGCACCAGTCAACGAAATCGAAGCCCCTACATCTCAGAATATCTCCCATGAGGATTCTATCCCAAGCGGCTGTCCAAACAAAGAACGAGACACGCCGAGGAGCTTTAACCTTCCAAATACCTTTCCAAGGAAAAGCAGCAGCAGAGGAGCCATGTAACTTGTGATAAAAGGAGCGAATAGTAAAATTCCCGTTTTTTGTTAGCCTCCATCTCAAACAGTCACCATTAGTCACGGAAGGAAGATTGGAGGCCAATAAGCGAAATAAATCAGCCACCGCATCTGCCTCCCAATCATTAGGACCCCGAATGAAGCGAACATCCCAAGTTCTCCTAACCCCTGCTCCTTGACACGACAAAGAAGATTCAACGGAGGCCTCTTTGTTAGCAGCAAAATTGTACAAGACTAGAAAAGCCAGATGAAGAGGAAGATCTCCGCACCATCTATCTGTACAAAATTTCACTCTATCCCCCACCCCAACCTTATACAAGGCATTATTGCTAAAAACCTCCCAACCCATCCGGATACTTCTCCACAAACCACACCCATGACCACCCCTAACCAACTTAGAGGTCCACCCCCCCCATTCTTCCCCAAACTTCAAAGCTATCACCCTCCTCCAAAGCCTATCCTCCTCGATCCCAACAGTAAAAATTTAATTTGTGTAAAATCAAGTCTTAACAATTGCAAATTTGCAATCATTATTATTGCGTCCAAAACACACTATCACAGAGTCCCACATTCTAAATTGCTACATAGGGAAAAACTAATGTATTTTTTTTTTTCTAAAATCAAAAAAATAAAACCTCAACAAAACAACTATAAACTTGAATCATACCAGATCTTAAACTTACCTGACAATGTGATATTCTCATCTACCATTCCTATGAACCACAACGAATAAAAGAATGAGAAATTCTGAACTTACCTCTTTGTCAACCAATATCATATCAAGACTGATCAGGTCATGATCGTTTGCTATGTTAACTGCATCCCACATTTGAAAAACTCTAACTTTCACAGTCGAGTTGTCTTTGTCCACTGATATCTGCTTCAAAGTTGTGTACTCCATTGTGATATAAATCTATAATATTTGAACATTCTAAACTTTAGTAAAGTTTGTATGTAACTTTGGAGAAAAATCTAGTGTTTGCAAAGATTGTATAAGTGAGAATCTAATTTACAATATAAACAACTTTAAATAATTTTAAAAAACAGTATGTGTTACCCCTAGGCAGATTATCGAATATTTCTTTATATACAATATTTATTGTATGAAGTGATCACCATAATTATTTTCTACAATATGTACCCAAAATAAGGTCCAACATGTTGCAAAGATTGACTTTGGCTCTTATTAATTGATAGCAACATATGGTATAGACAAATGGTACCAAAATGGCAAATTAATTATATCAGTTTAGAGTAATTACGAAGGCCCAAAAAGAAAGTTGAGGAAAATAAATGTAAAGAAGTTGGACGGGCTACACTGCATATTTAAATTTTTAAAAAGAAAAGAAAAATGAGAACAAATAACTTAGGAACCAAAAAATAAAATCAAGCTGGTTACACACATACTAAAGTTTATAACAATGAAACAACTTTGAAAGGTACACTACTATTGGAATCACTAAATATTAAAAAAAAAAAAAAAAATCTGTTGTTTTTTTTTTTTTTTTTGATAAGTAAAAAAGATGTATATTCAAGAAGCTATCTCATAAAAAAAAAACATAAGGTAGAACTAGGAGTACAGAGAAGGAAACAAACATGAAAAAAACAACAAAACAAACAACAACCAACAAAGAAGTAAGAACAAAGGAGAGAATTAAGAAACAAAAAGAGAGAATCACTAGAGGTGAGTCCTCAAGCCCTAGACCAATAAAAAAGAGAGCCACTAAAAAAAGCGAGCAACTGGTCATCGGATTTGTCCATGTCCTCAAAAGTTCGACAATTTCGCTCCCTCCAAATACACCACATTAGGCACAATGGAACTAAATTCCAAAAGCTAGAGGAGTGCTTTCCCAACCAATTCCACCAACCAAAAAGCATATCTGCAACCGATCTTGGCAAGACCCAGGGAATCCCAAAAGATCTGAAAACCAAACTCCACAGCTGATAAGCTTTTTCACAATGGAGTAGCAAATGATTCACTGTCTCCCTGTTACAACATCACATAATGCACCAGTCAACAAAATCAAAGCCTCTACCCTGCAGATTTTCCCCTGTAAGAATCTTCTCCCAAGTTGCAGTCCAAACAAAGAGACACACAGAGGAGCCTTAACCTTCCAAATACCTTTCCAAGGGAAGAAAATAGGCGAGGGACTACGAAGCTTATTGTAGAACGAGCGAATGTCAAAATCCCTCTTCTTCGACAACTTCCACCTCATACGGTCTCTGTGCTCAGATTGAGGTAAAATTAGAACCCAAGGTACGAAGGAATTCCTCCACCTCACCCGACTCCCAATCATTTGGATCTCTAAGAAAACGAACATTCCAGCTTCTTCGAGCCTCAATCCCCAACCTTTCAAGAGACGAGGCCACAGATGCTTCTCTATTATAAGCAATCTCATACACTACCGGGAAGGATAGATGGAGTGGTAATTCCCCACACCACCGATCTGTCCAAAACTTCACTCTATCTCCCACCCCTACCTGAATGCATTTACTAAACACCTCCCAACCTTTTCGGATACTTCTCCATAAACCGCACCCATGGACACCCCTACCCAGCTTGGAAGACCATCTCCACCACTCTTCCCCAAACTTCAAAGCTACAACCCTCCTCCAAAGACGAGTCTCCTCAACCCCAAACCACCATAACCATTTTCCTAGTAAGGCTTTATTAAAAGTAGTTATTTTCCTTACTCCCAAACCACCATTTGCCTTAGGAGCGCACACCTTATCCCACCCCACCAAATGAGCCTTCAAATCCCCCCACAAGAAGTCCCTTTGCATCTTCTCATCTTATTAGCCACATGCGAAGGGATGGTAAAAAGAGATAAATAATAAGTAGGGAGGCTAGCTAGCGTACTCTTAAGCAACATCAGTCTTCCACTTTTTGACAAATACAGCTTCTTCCACCCAACCAACTTCCGCTGAATTTTCTCCAAAATAGGATTCCAAATAGAGGGGGACTTATGGAAAGCCCCCAACGGCATACCAAGATAGGTCATAGGCAAAGTCCCAATCCTACATCCCAGAATCTCTGCCAATGCATGCAATTGCAGAACCAAAAAGATATGAATAATGCAATTGCAGAAAAATGCTTCCTTCACATAAACCATATATGTCACTTATATGCTCATTAGAAAACTCTTCATGGCAAACAAAGAATAACCTTGAGCAAATATTCAAAATCCCACAATTTCACTCCCCGTTACAAATAACAGAATAGGTAAGAGGGAAAACAAAGACCCGAAAATTAAAATGAAATTATTGAGTTTAAAAGAAACCAACCATTAAAATTTAGATGGGATTTCATCTTGTAGGGTTTTCCTTGATTTTAACAAATTGAGAGGAAAAGGGTTATGAATCAAAATTCTTAAATTGACAACAAACCTTATTTGAAGAGAATATTAGGAAAAGAAATTAGTACCTTTGCTTTAATGATATTAGAAACTCTAGAATGTAGAAAGATTCCACTTCATTTCTGCAGAGAAAGAAATTGAATGATTTAAATCCAATAGAGACATTTTAAAAAAAAAAAAAAACCATTACCAAAAATATTTAATAAAAATAGATTTTCCTAAATTCAAATTTGGAACCAAACCCAATTGAAATTGTAAAAGTTAAAAACATATAATAGATCTAATTTACCTTTTAAATCTGCGAAAATAAAAGTCGATAGAATAAGAACCCCATAGGATGCGTTGTTTAAGGGGACTCTTTTGTTCTTGACGCCGAAGTCGACTTCATCATCCATCTGGAAATCAAAAAATCAGTGAACTCTGATCTTAGTTTTACCAAAACTGCGACAGTTTTTTTTGAGGGATTGAGATACATTCTCCATATGTCTCCTTTAATGTTTTAGGCTGATACGATGGTCCTTCCAAATGGTAAGGAATTGGGTGAACACAATTGAAGGATGATACTTTCATGTACCAATCTAATTACGACTCTAGTATCTTAACAAGATTGAGATTACTAACAGAAGAGGATACACCAATACTACATGCTTTATTGAAGGCATATCTAGGTGAGAAGAATTTAAGAAACAAGGCAGTTCACCTAATGTCCTAGATAATGTTTCCTAACAATTACCTCTAAGATAACAATCTCCCTACATCGATCAAGAAGTCACAACATAGGATTGTCATTAAGGTTAAAGGACTGGATATTCCTCTTTAACTTTTTAATTGACAAAAGCTCTTATAAAAAAAACAACTTTGC
Organism: Quercus gilva; assembly: GCA_023621385.1. Taxonomy (NCBI): domain Eukaryota; kingdom Viridiplantae; phylum Streptophyta; class Magnoliopsida; order Fagales; family Fagaceae; genus Quercus; species Quercus gilva. Next base: position 43,885,486 of record CM042476.1, on the reverse strand, counting down.
AACATCAGTAGATAAGCTCACTATTATACAAAAGCGTATTAATCCTGATATACTATTGATAGTGCTGAAGGTGTTAATGACATTTACATATTGCAGTTGCTAGAAACAAACTAAAGGAATGAAATAATTACATTACCTTCTTTTGAAGCACTCAGAAGATTTAGTTCAACAATAACATCAGCCATATCGGAGCATTCGATGTCCTCAACTACAGTGATCAACACAGTTAACACTGTTTTGAGTACATGTACAAAGAAACAAAATCAATATCTAACAATTTCGACAGTAAAAGAGAAGGAAGATTATGGACTATATCTCTTACACACACCTGAAAGCCCACCTCATGATATAGCAAAAACTCCATGTCAATAAATAAGATGTATTGGCAAACTCAAATTGTATTACCAAACTCCACAACAAGGCACAAATAGAAACTTCTTGGGATATCGGAGAACTTTTTATCACAATGACGCAGGACAAACCAAAACTTTGTAACAGGAGATTAAAGAAAAGGATAATGTGAACATCACCCTGCACTCAAGAATTACACCCAGTCAAGGGAAATTACAATCATCAAGAAACTTGAACATATTAGAACATGAATGGAATGATAAAGCAGTCATCCATTCACATAAGTAATACAATAAAAGCATCTTAAAACCCGTCGTAGAAACCCATTGTGGACCATTCTAACTTCAAATGCTCTATTGTTCCACTCTCTCTGTATGGCCTACATTAAACCTAAAGTATAGGTCTGCAAATTAACTAAACTAGTTCTGCCATCTGCCCTCCCCATGGATGGCACAGAATTGTCACGCAAATCCCAACACAAAATTCCCCCAAGAGATAAGTGTTAGAGAAAGAACAAAAGGCTACAACTAACAATGTATGTCACAATGTCAACAAAGGTCCAATACAATAATCCTAGAATGTAACCACCAAAATTAAACGGTTGATTAGTTAACTGTTGTTATGGCAGTGCCATTGTATAAGCTGTAAATGCATATTGGATGGAAATTTCAACCCTCCACCGTTAAAATGAGCACATCATGCTAACAAATTCTATCTTGCACAAGAATAAAACATACTATGGTTTCTGCCATTTAATGGAAAATCAACAATTTATGAGTGCTTACATCCACATTTGTACCTAACAAAAAAGTATTTACCACATATCACGTAAATTAAACAGTCAACTAAAATTGACAAAACATATAAATGAACTGCATAGTGCGAATGTTTTCTCCTTAGTCCTATTTAAAAGACCATAAAGAAGCAAGCATGGAGAATCAAAAGGAATTTGTTTCCACTGACATGTAATCAAAGTAAAATGCACTTACACTGATGGCATTCACTAGTTCTTGTGAATGGTGCAATTTTTAATCAAGTTCGGTGTGCTGGTGTAGGCGTGGTGATTAGAGAACATGAGGGGAGAGTTACAGTACCAATGAGTAAACTGAGTTTCCAACCACTGGGACCTTTCAAGATCGAAGCGAAGGCCACGGAGGAAGGAGTTCTCTTTGCTTGGGAGATGTAAACGAGATGTGTTTTTTGAATGTGATTCTAAGATAATTTTAGATGGTCTCTTGGGGTTGTGTACCCCTCCCATTGTTGTAGCTAACATCCTAACCGGAATCGGCCAAAGGCTTGATGATTTTAGGACTGCTTAAGTTAGCCACGTGAAGAGGCAAGGCAATAAACCCCAGCACATATCTTGGAACAACATGGAAAACATTAATTAGTAGGTAAAACCATTTTTAATGAGAGTGTTTGAAAAGTTATGTCTGACAAGTTATGCTATTTTCCAGTCTAAGGCCACCAGTGCACTAAAAAAAGGGACACCAGTCAATTGGCTCACCAGTTTGTTGTCCAATTCAGACAGTTTGGAAATTTAATCCTATCAATTAATCTACATTAAATTGATCACCCCTGCTAAAATGTGAAGGAATGCAACACAAATTTTATTAATAATATCTCTTCAAACACATAGATGGCAGGCAAGAAGAGCAAGCAGCAAGCTACTCCGCTTCAGCTAAATACATCAATTACAGGTGGGGGGTTAGTTCTCTACAAAAGGCAAGTACAACAAAACTAATATGAATTAAAAACTACAAAAGAAACTTCAAAATAAGAGAATCATAAAAGTCTAGGAATGATTAGAAAATCAGAGTTTAACAAGGATAGTATCAATAATAAGTAGAGGAAACATAAATGATAAATTTTTATGGGAAGGAGGCTAATTAAAGACGAGATCAAGGAAAAGGGGTTTTATGTTGCCATTCAGAAATTAGTAATGACAAAGCAGAAGCGTTTCAACATCATTCTAAATTATTTTTTTTACTGGAAAGCCACACCATGCAAATAAAGTGTGAGAACACAGTCTAAGAGGATACATGTTCTGGCACTCACATAAAATTATGTTTCCAAGGAGCACCAAAGCAGCATCTACCTGCATGGAAATTAAAATGAACATTTAAAGTGGCAGCGCAAACAAACAGTTAGAAAAAACTTGCAGGTTATGTTAGTAAATTTCCCAAAAATTAGATCTTTTAGGCTGCGTTTATTTAATACTATCAACAAACCAAAGAAAGATAGTCTATCATCATAGCTATAATTCAGCAAGGCCAAAACGTGTCCTCCTTCCTAATATTCGAAATCAAAAGCGTCCCCATTCCAGACCCAGTTCCACCACCCAATGAGTGACACACCTGAAACCGTAAACCCCCAAAAAAAAAACAAACACACATTATTACAAAAACATTTTTCAAAAAGCTAAAAAATTGTGGAAAAATAATAACCCCCAAACATTACCGACCCATTTCACATTTCAAATCAAACATAAAATTAGAAAGAACTAAAACGAATTTGTCTGGCCTAAAGATTTGGCCATAAGGACTGGACCTCAAGCTGTCCATGGTCCCAGGCTCCAAGTCCATCAGAACAGCATGAGGCACAAATTTACCAGAACTCGCTTCGTTGTATTACACGTTAACCCTCCTGAGTTGAAGTTCTGAGTCATTGCAATAGCAACCGGTGGAATCTATGCCATGCTTGGCACAAACCACTTCCCAGAACTTGGCACCGATTTGGTTCCCACATTTGAAATATGACAAAGGTAATTAAAGAAGATAAATTCTTGAACTTCTGTATTTTGTCTGCTTGATTTTGTGATTTGTGTGCAAAATACTAGTTAGCTGTACACCTAAGGTAGTAGATTAACAGGGAACAGATTGATGATTAAATCGTTTTTAATAGCTTGCATCAAGATGATAAACATATGTCATACCACAACTTAGCAAAATATTGGAATGGAGACCACATACTCTATACAATCTATGATATTGTTTTGTCCGCTTCCTACTTTTTCAAACCAAAACTCGAAAATCTGGTCCCATACTACTGCAGAAGACTTGGCATAGACTTTAAAATTAGGCAACAGAAACTGAATAATAAACAGATGATATATAGTAATAAGCCCAAAATAAACCACTCCATAGATCGAGGTAGAAGTAGTAATAATGTCTAGATGCTTATTTGGAAGCTAATAAGAGCCATTGTTAGCTTAGCCTGTGAATTCGATATTAGAATCCACCCCAAAATCGAAACCTAGGAAAAGCAGTGAAGGACCCAAATATTAGATAGAATTAAAACAAGCAAAAAAGGATCTTCAAAATTCTTATGCACATAGGAGAGATAAACAAATATGATAGGAAAAGAGAGCATATTGCCAAATGAGACTATGGCACATCAAAAAAATCTTGGTTCCTATAAACAAAAAATAAGTGGCAATCAAACTGGACATGGAGTTTCCACCATAACAGGATAACCCAGTTCAACTAAAAGCAATAAAACATCAACAAAAACTAGATGATAGGATAGATGAACAAGCATTACATAAAAGCGCAAACCCTTAGTGATGTTGGTATTGACTTTTTGCAGGAGCTAATTGAAAAACACAGAATCCCAACTACATAGTTTAGGACAACTTTAAATTGCAATAATTTTAAGACTACTCAAAAGGATGTATCATTGACAAGCAACAAAATCAAATCAACCTTAGTTAAAGCACTGCAAATGCATCACCCCAAGGATTAAGCAAACTCTAAGAATGCAGCTAGAGAAAACACAAATCCTAAGCTCCAATAATAAAATATAGACTAAAAATGATTATGTGGAAGATACACACACAAATATATATATTTTTATATATGTATGTGTGTGTTTGAGGGAGAGAGAGAGAGAGAATCAATAACCTAAAAGGGTCAATCAAATAGTTAAGAGAGAATTAAGTTCAATCGTAAATAAAATCTAACACAATGGCAACAAGGTTATCTAAATTCAATATAAAATTTTTAAAACACAATAAGGAGAAAAGTACCGATATGAGATTATTGAGAAAACCAAAGAGAATTTTGATCTCAACCCTATGTCACCCTAGCAAATTCTTTTAACTTGCATTTCAATTCAATAAAGAAACCTTTAAATTTTAGTAAAAGAATATCGATATCCAGAGATAAGAGAGCATATGGCCTTAGGTCCCTATCCAACTTTGTTGCCCTAGTAGATATATCAGCATTAAATTTTTTTAACATGGGAAATTGGGGTAGCAGAGTCATAAAACCTGAAAACATTCCCCTGCACAATCCAACAATAAAACACAAGTAGTAAATGATTCAAGCTCACCAAATCATTTCAGAGGAAATTACCTGTGCAAGATTCCATGACCTAAGACTTTGCACAAAAGAAAGTCACCAAAAACTTTCATTATGTAAAGAATAGAATAAGAAGATAGATTTTGAGGGAAAATAACTATAAGATTCCATATTATTTTCACAAAAATACCACAGGTAGGTGTTGTGTTATATCCAAAAGCTCTTGGAAGGGAGGGGTGGGGGTTAAGTGTAACACAATTAACGAGTTGAAACATAAAGCAATACCATACGGGGAGAAGAAAACTCACGAGGTTCAATTTTCTTAGGGAAACTACTGTGCATGGGGGGCGGGGGAGGGGTTGGTTTGAATATCTTTCCCAAATGAATACCCGTTCGGAAAGCCCCGTTTGCTACTTGGAAATGAGACAATACGCACATGGTAGTTTATGTAAAGAATAGAATAAGAAGATAAATTTTGAGGGAGAATAACTATAAGATTCCATATTATTTTCACAAAAATACCACAAAGTAGTTTCAAAATTTTACACTGCATTTAAACTTAATTAGCCTTCAAAACTAACATAGGAAAGTGAGGGTGACTTGTGATACCATAACAACAAAAAATTTGTGTGTTGTAGGCTCTGGTCCAATGTGAGCACCTGTTCAAACAGATTATAAGGGACTTTTATCTTTGACATCAAATCAGAAGGGACTAGCAGAAATAAAAACTTAACTAACCTGGAGAGTTGCATTTTTCAAAAATTTCTATGCCACTGTACCATACCCATACCTATACCCATTCCATAAAGGTGCTTTCTAGTATTTTATACTTATGTCGTGTATAAACAAAGAAGCCATGACTCACCAACAGGATATTGAAGGGCAGCTGAAACACGGAATATTGAGGGAATTGTAGATAGATCCAAGGAACCAGCTCTTGCAGTCAATAAAGCCACATTCTTTTCTGCAGCAGCAATAGCTTCAGATCCAGTAGATCCATTAGCCCCCATGGACTCCAAGAGTGCCTGATGCAATTACAAAGATAAGTCCAACAGCTTATAGATTCATGCTTTTAAAAAAAATTTCAGGGGATTAAAAGCATAAAGAAAATTTGAATCCCACAAATATATGACATCATAATTAGTTACCAGCAAACAATTTTAGGAATCCCATTAGGCCATGACAACATTATCAACATCCAACTTGAATGTCAATGTATTACAAAATTGATAGAATATTATCAATGGTATCTATGGTATTTTAAAAAGGAACCAAGAGAAAACCATTAAAATAAGCTAATTCTTGTACCGTAGTTGAATAAACAGTTTTTAAGTACACACACAATGGAAGTGTTATGAAGCATCTATTAGAAATAACATTTTAGCACAAGAAAAGAGCTTCCCCTACCCCCAACAAAAAAATTATGAACCATGCATTAAAAAAAAAAAAAAAAAAATCCTTTCTTTCAGGACAATTGGACAACGATGAGAAGGAAGAAGAATAAGCAAAAGACTATATAAGTGATTGGAGGTAGACAAAGAGCCAAAACCACTAGGAAACCGAAAGGCTCATGATTATGATCAATGGGCATTAGAAACCGAATGCACAAAAGGTTTTGCTGAAATTGTTTGAACAAATTCAATATCAATTTAGAAGCTTTTGATAAGTAGAATATAAGAAAGGCACAACTCAAATAAAGACTATCTCAAGATTTGTGTATGTCTACATCAGTAGACCTCAACCTTTGCTGTGTTTTTCAAGTTAAACATATTCTCCACACCAAAAAAAATTGTGAAAAAGAAAGAAATCATTCATGTAGATTATTATCCCATTAAAAAAACTACTTAAGCCATTGGTTAATAAGTCGTTCAAAATGAAAATCTCTAAATTAATTTTATAGACCCCAAAAAAAAGAGAGTGAACCAATGAAATACCAGTAAAAATAAGCAAATTCTAGCAAACAATCTTACTAGCACTTCTAGCTTTTCTCATCATCAACACCTACAAATTGGAAGGTTGGCAAATGATTTTGCCTTATTTGTGTTACAAAAATTTAACCCAAAAAAAAAAAATTTTATTTTCTAACATAACTAAAAAATTATAAATTGCAAAATCATCAAATACTCGGTGAAAGACTCATAAAACTCAAAGATACCCTACATGTACAAATTATACAGATATAATCAATCAATTGTAATTAAAACCAACACCACAATAGAGGGGTGTGGTTAACAATGGTTCGGTTTGGGGATTTGAGGAGAAAGTGATAGGGAGGGAAAGACGCATGCCAAAGACAAAAAATCAAACACAGGAAGAAGGATTATATAAAACAGTTTATAAATGTGAAATTTATGCAAGGTACTTGGAATATCAACCCAAAGTGTAAGACCATCCACATGCTTAGTGAGGAAGGAAAACGAAGCTTACCTGAATTTCTTGTCGGTGCTAATTAAGCCAAAGTAATAGAAGAAACTTTCATCACATAATTATACTCTCTTTTTATGCTACAACTAGAGTGGAAAATTTACATTTATAACTAGCCAATATTAAGTCACTAACAACATCAACTAATATTTTAAAGAGTAAATCTTATTGCATTTGAGACAAGGCAATGCCAAAAGAATTTCATAAATTTTGTGTAAAAGAAGTTTTCTATATGCCAAAATGTTTAGAGGTGCAACCCTTGAGATAATCCTGTCCTAAATTGGAGCTAGTTAGTAACTATAATTTAAAGCATATCAGAAAAAAAAATACTTGGTGGGCCATAGTTATCAAACCCAACAACCAGCAGAGAAACTCCAAAGGGCCTTACACCACTAGCAAGAAAAGTAAAGACTGAGCTATATTCAACTTCATAAACAAATAAATAAATACTCCCTCCGTCCCACTTTTTTTGTCCTATTTGAAAAGTCAAACTTTTTAAGGAACATCATTTATTATCTTGTCTACCTTTTAAAAATATATAAGTTTCTAAAACTACCCTTAAAAAAATTTATCAAAAAATTGAATTAGTAAATTAATAAAAGTATAATAGAAATATTAGTAAATTAATTACTTTTATTTTTAGAAACAGGACAATATTTTGAAACATCTCAAAATGGAATAGAAGACAAAAAAAGTGAGACGGAGGGAGTAATAAACACGCTTCCCTAATATTCTGATGCTTAGAAAAATATGGTGAAGCTTACTAACCTTAGTTCCATTCCCATAACAAAAGCAAGGCTGGTTGTTGCCTTGAAATAAAATAATGAAAAAGTCAAAGACAAGAAAGTCAAATAAATAAATTTCTCAAATTTAATAATGACACTAAAAACGCAGGTTCTAGGAGCATTCAAAAGTTCTACAATTTTCAAAAAGAGAAAAAAAAAATATATTCCGAGAGCTTGTATCCCTTCTTTCTTTTCAAAATAGGTAATTTTGACCAACACGCCAAATATTTTGGTTTAGAAAAAGATGAATTTTTATAAATCTCTATACTAGGCAACAACAAAAAAATGCAGTCCACAACTTTATGCTTTGGCAGGGTCACTTGCTCCATTCTAAGCAAACAAAGCATCACAAAATCTTTAAGGTCCTAGCCAATGAACTCTAGCTTAAATGGCACTTCTGCTTCCAACAATAATGGAAAGGAGTGTGAGGTCATGATTCAAGAACCGTCGAGTGCATGTATAACTACTTACCAATCCAAAAAACAACAAAACTCTAAGGATTAATTTGTTTTTGGCATAAACTGATATTGTGTTTGCAGGTATTTGGTGTGTTAGAAAATTTTAGTCAACAGAAAATTACAGCATATAGGCAGAAAACATTTACACTTCTTTTTTTTTTTTTTTTTTTTCTTATAAATCAAAATCATTTACACCTTTAAAAAACATAAACGGTTTTCTGAAAAAAAAAGACTTGCGTTATCCCTACCATCCTTATCCCTTTTAACTCCATATATTTCCAAACTAAAAAGGCAAAGAAATGTTCTACATAGCCAAAAATTCTCCATATATTTCCAAACATAATGTATTCAAGGCAATCTAAATTAGTGAAGCTTTTATGATTATCAATTGTATCCATATTGTGCACCTTCATTCATGCTAGGTTAGTTGAATTTTTTTTTTTTTTTAGTTGACATTGTAAAAACGAATTAGTCCACAGAAAAATGATGCCTAAGATCAAATAAAACTGAATAAAAATGTCAAAAAAGCAATGAATAAGTTTATCCAAAAAGACTTTCAATACCTACGAATAAGACTTTCACCTACACACAAATCAACCATAATAACTTCGAATTTCAATACCTAGCAGGAATCAGTCAAACTCATTAGGCCAAGTGTTGGAACACGTGCAACATTACCTCTAATATAACAATCTTACCTCTAATATAACAATCTCCCTACCTTGATCAAGAAGTCACAACATAGGATTGTCATCAAGGTTAAAGGACTAGATATTACTTTTTACTCTTCCAAGACACCAAGCAGTAAACCTGCAATATTTTCTCAATCTCACCCAAAAAACAGAAAGGAAAAGAATTTCAATACTTGGTTAACAAAAGTTTTTATAGAAACAATTTTGCAACATCAGTAGATAAGCTCATTATTGTCCAACTAAAACCCAAAAGACATATGACAGAATTATTTGCATCATATGTAAATTCTCCTTCAAAGGTATAACAAAGCCATAAAATTTCACCAAGAAACAAAAACAAACAATAAAGACAAACATAACAGGTCACAATCTACGAAATTTCATGTAAAGCCATACAGAAACATATTTCAGATACCAAAACATAAACTAACATTATTTTTGACTCATAACTTCAAGCAATGATAAAAATTAAGTATATTAGTTTTAAAATCAAGTTAGTAAGAAATGATAACTGTAGCAATATTACTCGGTGAACCATTGAATTGCAATCTTGATAGTGCTGAAGGTGTTAAGGACATTTACATATTGGAGTTGTTAGAAAGAAACCAAAGGAATTAAAGAATTACCTTACCTTCTTTAAAGGGCATTTGAAGCACTCAAAAGATCCAGTTCAACAATAACATCAGCTATATTGGAGCATTCGATGTCCTCAACTATAGTCACCAACACAGTTAACACTATTTCAAGTACCTGTATGAAGCAACAAAATCAATATCTAACAATTTCGAAAGTAAAAGAGAAGGAAGATTATGGACAATATCTCTTACACACGCCTGAAAGCCCACCTCATGATAAAGCAAAAACCCCATGTCAACTCAAATAGAATTACCAAACTCCACAACAGAGGACAAAGGAACTTCCTAGGATAACGGAGAACTTTTTAATCACAATGATGCAGGACAAACCAAAACTTTGTAACAGGAAATTAAAGAGCAGGAAAAATAGAGATGGATGAACTTGGACTCAGCATCTGGGGTTGGCTAGAGATTTGATGCAGGACAGACCAGAATTGTACAAGAAGAAAAATATGTAAATAAAGGATTGATAAGAACTGATTAAGCAAAGGAAAAATGGTGAGTGACTGACTAAGAGGGCAGCTGGCTACACTGATCTAATGATCTAACTAACTAACTGTTAAGCACATGGCTCCCCACTAATCAACAATTAAGCACATGACACAATCAATTAATAAGCACGTGACCCTAACTTTCAATTACAAAGATGATACAAAACTTTACTAATAAACTGCCTCTTATAATAAGCTGCTGGTGTCTAGTCCCAAGTGTTGATGCGACACTGTTGTTTCTATAGTGCATTTAAACTTAATTAGCCTTCATAAATAACATAGGAAAGTGAGGGTGACTAGTGATACCATAACAACAAAAAATCTGTCTTTTGTAGGCTCTGGTCCAATGTGAGCACCTGTTCAAACAAATTATAAGGGACATTCATCTTTGAGATCTAGTCATACTAACAAATCAGAAGGGACAAACAGAAATAAAACTTAACAAACCTGGATGGTTGCATTTTAGCAAATGTTTATAAAATTTGTCTTTCTAGTTGAATATTGACCCAGAAGACCATGGGTTTAGCAAAAAATCACCGTTCGTCTGCAAAAATACAAATAAAAATCAATCCTCTGTTACAGAGGTCTTAAAAACTAGAGTTGAAACTTGACAACAAAGCTAGAAAGCTCAGAATATCTCCATTTTGCAAACAAAAGATATGCAACTTCTAGTGGCTTTGGCTTTTCAATGTACAATCTCTTCAAGCCATCAATAATTGATGCAACTGCATTGGGAGGAAGCTGAGCAAGAGACGATGAGAGAGGAGACACATTAGGCAACAAATGAAAATTAAGACATACCCCCTAAAAAGAAGTATACATTGTACGATGCTTTGTATTTTTATAGGTAAAACATTTTCAATAAATGGCGCAATACAGGGCACAACCCTAGAACATGGCATGCATATAAGAGAAGCACCAAAAGGTAAAGCCTATATTGTATATCAAAAGAATATATTGCCAAACAAAAAATAGTTCTCAAAATAGAAAATATTTAAACACGAAGGAAACCTGATTTTTTTAGAACGAAGAAAGATCAATGAATAAAAAACTCAACGATAAAAACTACTATCATTGACATATATATATATATATATTTCCATCAAGCTCCACCAATGCCCTAGCTTTTACCATTCTAGCTGCACCCCACCACAGCTTTTTAAATAAAAATATATTTCTTTTAAAAAAAAAAAAAAGCTTAACATTCATTTGCCCCTCCTTCAGCATCAAAATAGCCATATAAACAGCATCATCAAGCTCCATATCATCAGTGTAACTAAATGGAAAGGGAAACTTAGTCAATATGAAGAATTGGAAAAAACTTAACAAAAACAAAATTCGGGAAAAAAAAGGGGGTGGGGATGGTTTTGACAGATAAATAAAGTTAAGTGAGAGATCCTATACCGGTTATTCTTAAGAAATGCATCCAATTGAATTAAATATGTAGTAAATATAGATAAAAATTCAAGAAATATCACTACATGCATTTTAAGTTCAAATTTAATGGCGTGGACAAATGTTTATGACCTGTGATATTACCTCTTGGTCTTTACAGAGTTGCACTTGATCTTTAAGCTGCAAAATTAACCATAGCCATGAGACAAGCTAACCAGGACAAGTAAAGTACGGAAGGTGCATCTTAGCAATATGATGGGTAACCTGGAGGGCTTTTACATGATTCCAAAGGGGTGGCAAGTCAGCGAATCATTTCTTCCCAAAAATCTCAAGAGACTTTGCATGCTTGAAAAAGAGGTGTTTCAATAAATTCCACCTCTTTCCTAGATCTTTCACCAAACACATTGTAACCATTTCTTTAAAAAACTGATCACATATGGAAATCATGCAATTAGAATATTTTTCTATAAGAGAGACATTGAAAGATGACAATCACCAAAGAACATATCTTTTGAACATGAATACCTTAAAAACTTTAAAAATTACAAACAAACACGCAGAAGACAAACTTGAAAAAATTGTTTTCTAACAAAAATATTTTTAAATAATTGTAAAAAATCTTTTAGAAGCATATTTAAGTCTAGCCACTGATACTGTCTACCTAGATAACGGAAAAAGAACCGTAAAAAGTTGACCACCTGGCTTGATAGGTGGTAGACTTTTAATTCATAAAAGACACAAAAATTTGAAAAGAAAAATTTATTTACACATCTTTTGTTCAAGAGGGTGGCTGGAGATAAAAGAGCTCATAATATTTGACACTGTGAGGTAGACAAAGCAGTAAAAAGCACACATGGACAGAAAGAGCAAAGGGGCAAAACTGTAAAAGTGAAATAGGATTATAGATCTAAGAGCTGAAGAAGAAGAAGAGATCGGCGTGATAGGAAGAAGAAGATCGGCGTGGGGGGAAGAAGAAGAAGAAGATCGGCGTGAGAGGAAGAAGTGGAAGGAGATCGGCGTGAGAGGAAGAAGTGGAAGGAGATCGGTGTTGAAGGTAGTGCGTTTCATCCTTTTATTTTGGAGCAGAAAAACGGTTGGGACACGCATGCAGCCATGTCCAACAAGTTTCCCGTGTCCTGTACAAAGAAAACATCAATAGAAACAAGACAAGTAGACAAATTTACACGAGGAAAGTGCAAACCCTTAGTGGCGCAAGCTTTGAATCCACCACATGTAGCAAAATGAAAATATACATACCCAGCTACATAGTTCAAGCAGCATTTAACGAAAAATAAATTAATAAAGTAAAAGAGAAAATCAAAAACCCTAACAAGTGGTTAGAAGCACAATCAAAACTTAAGTAACCTAAAGCAAAATGATAAAAGGATTATGATAAATAACAGTAAACAGTGACTCAAAATGAGATATATATAACATGCACTAAGAATGGCAGGAGTTGCATAACAACAAATAGAAAAACTAGCATATTACCCAAAACTTAGCAGACAAAAGTACAAGAGGAAACACTTCCAAGAATATAAAAAATAAAAAATAACAGAGCAAATTCAACTTAGAAGAATATACAAAAGAGAACAACAAAATCAAATCAACCTTACATAAATGGATGCAAACATAAAAGGATGCAAACGCATCACCCCTAGAATTAAATAGATTATACAAAACAAAAAATAAATACACAAGCATCATTTAACGAAAAATAAATTAATAAAGTAAAAGAGAAAATCAACAACCCCAACAAACAATTGTTAAAGCAAAAGTAAATCGGAAACAAGTAGTTAAGGTAAAAGCACAATCAGACCTTAGGTAATCTAAAACAAAATGCTAAAAAGATTATGATAAATAACAGTAAACAGCGACTCAAAATGAGATTTATAACATGCACTAAGAAAGGCAGGAGTTGCAAAACAACAAATAGAAAAACTAGCATATTACCCAACAACTATAAAGGTAAATCCAATTAACACTAAAAGCCAAACCATAAAGACTTTCTACAATGAGCAATATTCAAATAAAAGCAATAACAGAAGTGGGTATGCTAAATATGTTTTCAAAAGCTAAAATGCTAATGTAACGAATAGTTTTAACAATCCATACCTGAATAACCCTCTAAAAATCGTCTATATGACACAGACGATTTGGGTTACTTGCAAGACTTCCTATAGGAACCCCCAGAGAATAGGATTATACTTTTGTAAGACATGGCAGACAAAAAAAAAAAAAAAAAACCCAAATCAAGCAAATAGAATGTAAAGAAACCTGATAATGTCATCCAATTTCGTCTCGTTAGTGTACCCCCACTTCCTTTGTCTAGGAAGAATGAGGAAAAGTTTAAGAATCACAAGCTGAACTTGAAAACAATCTTACAGGCAATTTCAGCTTTTCTCATCATCAACACCAAGAAATTGGAAGGTTGGAAATTGATGAACATGATTAAGATCAGCATTTAATATTGTTTTAAGATGGAGCACAACTGATAAATCCTTCAAGAAATATACTCACTATTAGATATATAATAAATTTTTATAGTAATCTTTTCTTAAACCTATTAAAAAGTTACATGTAACAGAATGAGTATACTTATGTAACTTATCAAAACCAAAAAAAAAAAAAAAAAAACCAAACAAACAAAGAGTATGCTTATGTATAATCCATAAAATTATTTGTTTCATTTAACTATATTGCTAAGTAATTGGTTTCATTTATATACGTATTAGCCTAAAATTACAAGTCCCATGCAAGTGAACAGTTAGACTATTTTACCCGGGTTACAAACTGTGATCAGTTGATCACAGGTACATTTTCTGTCACAATTTTTCAAGACCTGGCACACAGAAAAGATAAATGCCATCTCATGAACATGCATAGACCAGAGCTACCCAGACACCAGTACTGAACTTTCAGCTTCAGAGAATAAACTTCAAAACAAAGGAATTGTGAGTAGCATGCCATATGGAGAATGGTGATGTAGACACGTTCTCCCAAAAATCTTAAAACATGCAATCACATGACCAGTTTATATCCACTTGAAAAACAGTTTATAAATGTGACATTTATGCAAGGTATTTGGAATATCAACCCAAACCAAGACCAATTCACATCAAGTGTAAGACCATCCACAAGCTTAGTGAGGAAGGAAAACAAAGCTTACCTGAATTTCTTGTCGGTGCCAATTATTCCAATCCCAATGTTGATGCTCAAAATTTGTCCTTCATATCTGATAAAAATAAATCCAACTAATTAGAAAAATCAAATACATCACCTTAAAGTCTACAAGAGATTGGGACTGAACATAATACCTTAATAATTAGCAAAGTCCTGCAGTGTTTTGACTGTTAGGTTGGTATGCTACTCCCTCAAGTGTTAAAAATATTTTCTACATTTCTGTAATTATCAGCAAAGCAACCATATACATCACCTTCTTAACTAATTTTTAGGTACAAAAATGTAAATTGTTAATAGTAGAAAACCTAAGTTACATTATCCTTTCCTTCTCCATATATGTGAAGAAATCATACACTCATCTAAACTCCTTTGGAAATATAGTAAGAAAACAGAATATAAAGAGAATTCCTAAATGAAAAATAAGAAAAGAAAAAATGATTACCACTGAGCTTACAAATTTGGCACAATTTGAACAATGTCTGAATTTTAAGTTACGTTTGTTCCTTGCCTTAATCCATAATGTGTGAGACATCAAATAACTGATAAGTTCTCTAAAATAACAAAACCTCAACAAACAAGAACAGATTATTGATGTTTGGTTCTGAATAAAAAATGAAACACCTGAAGTGGTTAAATATGCCATCAGATTCCAAATTGTATGTTTAAAAAAGAACATGTGTAATACTGCCTCAAGTTCACATGGGACTCCACGGTCGAAAGAAGCAAGGGCTAAGGCTTAGGAGGTAGAGAAAGAGCCAAAATATCAATCACATAGAAAGCTAAAAGTTCTTATACTTTTGAGCACAGTGTTGCTCTAAAATTAACATTATTTGGAAAAAAAAAAAAGTTAGAAAATGATGGTATCCTCAAGTCTTCAGTTATTATTCAGGCAAGGAAAAAAAATTAATCTGTAATTTCTAACTGGTTAACACATAAAAAATCTGATCCAATCAATCCCCGAATTCTTTCGTACTTCTTTGACTTCAAAGTCAGTCTTCAAACAAACATGTGATAATGCAATAACCATCAGTTATTAATAATGCAATGAGCAAAATAATTATTTGTGTAATAGATTTTAAGATATACAAATATGTGGGGAGTTTATACAAAGATAAATTTTAAAAAGGAACCAAGAGAATACCTTTATAATAAGCCAATGCTTGTAGTGTAGTTGGATACCCCAACAAACAAAATTGTGAACTGTGCCATTTTTTTTTAAACCCATTCTTGCAGGACAAGTGGACAACAATGAGAAAGAAAAAGAATAAGAAAAAGCCTATAAGTGATTGGCAGTAGAGAAAGAGCCAAAAAAGACTAGGAAACCAAGAGTCTCATGATTATCTTCTATAATAACTAAAAAATCATAAATGGCAAATTCGTCAGATACTCGATCAAAGATACCCTACATGTACAAATTAAACAGATATACTCAGTCAGAAAGGGAGGGAAAAGCGCATGCAAAAGACAAAAAATCAAACACAGAAAGAGGGATTATATAAAACAGTTTCTAAAAGTGACATTTATTCAAGGTACTTGGAATATCAACCCAAACCAAGATCAATTCACATCAAATGTAAGACCATCCACATGCTTAGTGAGGAAGGAAAACAAAGCTTACCTGAATTTCTTTTTTTTTTTCTTTTTTCTTTTGATAAGTAAAGCTTACCTGAATTTCTTGTCAATGATAGCTATGCCAAAGTGATAGAAAAAAAGATGTAAATTTACTTTCATCTCTGAATAATAAACAGAGGATATATAGTAATAGGCCCAAAATAAACCACTCCATAGACAGAGGATATATAGTAAAAGGCTCAACTGGCTCACCAGTTTGCTGCCCCAATTCAGACAGGTTGGAAATTTAATCCTATCAATTAATCTACATTAAATTGATCACCCTGCTACAATGTGAAGGAATGCAACATATATTTGATTAATAATATCTCTTCAAAGACATATGGCAGGCAAGAAGAGCAAGCAGCAAGCTACTCCACTTGAGCTAAATATCATCAATTTCAGTTGGGGTCAGTTCTCTACAAAAAGCAAGTACAACAAAACTAATATGAATTAAAAACTACAAAAGAATCTTCAAAATAAGAGAATCATAAAAGTCTAGTAATGATAAGAAAATCAGAGTTTATCGAGGACAGTATCAATAATAAGTAGAGGAAACATAAAAGATAAATTTTTATGGGAAGGAGGCTAATTAAAGATGATATCAAGGAAAAGGGGTTTTATGTTGCCATTCTAAAATTAGTAATGACAAAGCAGAAGCGTTTCATCATCATTCTAAATTAGTTTTTTGATTGGAAAACCACACCATGTGAGTTTTAAATCCACGACCTCTGTCCCACTATTGAGGGAGAAGAAGTGCTAATGGAGCTAGAGCCCATTGGTGAAATTAGGTGGTATGCTTACCAAAAATTAACTAATGATATGAATATTTCTAGTCATATCCATAGATTATATATGTTTTTTCTAAGGTAAGCCAAGATTATATACCAATATGTGCATACTGTTACCAAAAATCATGCATGGTCCAGAGCTTCAACAAAATTTGTGATGTTCTATCAGCCAGCTGTAGATGTGTATTAGCCTAGCATTACATGTCCCATGCAAGTTAACTGTTAGGCTATTTTACCTGGGGATTTAATTACAAATGTTTCATCAGAACTCATGAAACAAAAGAGAAGCTGCTCTGCCTAATTACTTGTAGACTGAGAAAGTAGTCGCTAATGCAATATGACAACAAACATGACCAAAGGCTTATGAAAAAAACAAAAGATTGATGAGCATAACATTTGTAAAAAGAAGCATACAAGTAACAAAATATGAATATTGATACCAACAAAAAGGACAATATTATAGACAAACCCTAGTTTAAGAGGATCTCTATTCTTTATCTGATGTGAAAAAAATTCTTCAACAATTAACTGTTAAGCACATGGCTTCTAATTAATCAACAATTAAGCACATAACACAATCAATTAATAAGCATGTGATTCTAACCTTCAATTACAAAGATGATACAAAACTTTACTAATATACTACCTCTTATAATAAGCTACTGGTGTCTAGTACCAAGTATTAATGCTGCACTGTTGTTGTTACTGGTGCTTACTGATACAAAACTTTACTTACTCATGCTTACCTGGTGCTGCATACATGATGCACTAGCTGGATCATATGCATTAAGCCAAGCTACTTCTCATAGGTTCCTAACATGGAGAACAATCAGTACCTAGGCTTGCTTGGATAGCACCAAGCAAGGAAAAAAACCACTAGGAGTCAACACTTAGGGCTGGCTGGAGTCGGCACCAAGCCATGGACTCAATTTCAGAAGAAACTTTATTCATCAAAATAATCTCCCTTTCTTTTTTTTTGATAAGCAAAAAGATGTATAATCAAAGAGCTACCTCTTGGGGTACATACTTAACTTATATAGACTATTATATTCTAATTCATCATAAAGTGACACAATACATGGAACTCATTACATAACAAATAACAATAAAATTAAAAATAGGTATCATTCATATAGAGATATTAACAATGGCCCCATTAAGCATCCATATTAAAGAAAGTCACATTAAGTCCAGAAATGTACTCCATACCATACTTAGGCGCCCATTGGCCACCAGTTGCCAACCATTAGTGCCACCAACCACTGACCACCAACTGTCACATGGTCCAACTGATTCCAAGCAGGCCATCATTACATGCCCGTTGCCAACCATTGGCTACCAGCCAACACTTGGCCTGCCTGTGCCATCAATCATTGACCATGAAAAGTCCAAGTGACCTAATAGGGGTCAAATAAGTTTGCTTCTTTTAATATTATATTTCTACAAAAGTTAGATTATCATAATAAGAATCAACCATAAATAATTATCAATTGTTACATTATAACCTGAAACCATGAATGAAAACCAAAACCAAGAGATCTAAATCTAAATCTAATTATAAAATAAAAGCAACTTGCAATCATAATAAGTCTGCTTTTGTCTACATTCTTAGTCATAATAGAATTGACAACAGACCTCATTATTAGTCAAAGATCAGACACAACATTGTAAAATATCAAACTGGGGTACTTAAACGGTAATCAAATAAAGAGAGATGAAGAAACTACACCATTTTGAAGAGACATCTGTAGTCCATATATTAAATAGCATTACTTTTAACCGCAGTCTAATATGTTATGCATGTTAGAAATCAAATATCAGGGACAAAACAGGGCAGTGCACATTCTAGTGTTTATAAACGTAAATCAATGACAAACCCAGTAACCTAAAAAGAAAAAGACAGAAGCTTACATAGGAAAATGCATGTCCTCTGCAAGAACAACATTTTTCAATTTGCTGTTAACCAAATAATCAATTAAATTTTCAAATGACAAAATAGAACCATACAAAGAAGATTGTACATAGAGAACTTACAACAGCTATATTGACAATACGAAAGAAGATTCCATAAACAAAACTTACAACTCCAGTTACTGATCTGAACATTGGTATGGTAACCCATGCAAAAGACAACTCCGTATGACTTGCCAACTACAGTCAAACTGCAAAATTTTCTCAAAAAAATAAGTCAGTTAAGTATGAGGATAACAATATTAATTAGAACAATACAGAAGACACATATGATCATTAATAGGATTTATATTTTTGTGATACATAAAAAGTTTTCTTGCAAAAAAAGAGGAACTCAACCACACAAAAGTGCACAGGACAATCCCTCCAAGAAATTTATAGAACTTAAAAGTAATAAAAGTAATAGACTTGAACACAATTTAAATTTCCATAGTCATTTACAATATCTTAAGCAAAGACCCAAAGAAACAGATATACTCAATCAGAGAGAGAGAAAAAGAAACAAATAAACCAACCCCAGTTAATAAAAATTTATACAAAATTTAAGAGTCTAGTTATTAAAAATCAATAACATTCAAGAACCAGGATATTCCAAAAGGCAAGAGACCTAAGAAAATCCAAAAAGAAGTTTTTCATTACAAACAAGAACTAAATCAACAAGAACTTGAAATTCAATTCAAACAAATAATAATCCAAAAAAAAAAAAAATAGTCTAAACCATATGAAAGCACAAAAAAAAAAAAAAAAAAACATTAGTCTAAAGCATATGAAAGCAAAAAAAAAATAAAAAATAAAAAACCATTAGTCTAAAGCATATGAGAGCACAAAAAAACCCATCAGTCTAAACCGTATGAAAGCACAAAAAAACCCATCAGTCTAAACCATATGAAAGCACAAAAAAACCCATTAGTCTTCCTCTCTGACATAGGCACAAAAAAACCCGGTGAGAGGTTTTCCGTGCCAGCGGCGGCATGGAAAACCCCTCACCGGAAAAATATTGTTGTTGAATTTCCGTGCCAGCGGCGGCATGGAAAACCCGCAGTCACTTTCCCGAGCAAATCTTCAAACCCTTTTCTTGAATTTCCAAGAAGAGAGAAAGGGTATCAGATTTTCTCCAAAACACAGACAAGCGATATGATATGGAGAATTGTGATGAAACCCTAACCCTTTGGGGAGAGAGAGAGAGAGAGAGAGGTCCGGGATTTCAAATTGGGGATTTGGGAGAGAGAATGAGAGAGCCGTTGGGATGTGGGATACGATTTATATACAAATTTATGTATTATATTTTACAAAACTGCCACACGCCCCAATAAGTTGATTTTTTTTTTTTTTTTTTTAAATCCTGAATCCAACTTTTACCTTCTTCTTCTTTTTTTTCTTTTTTTTTTTTTCTTTTTTCTAAAAGGCATTTTTTTTAATTGATGCATTTTTCAATCACAAAATTATCTAAGGGTGTAATATGATTTATATACAAAATTATTTCACCAAATAAATGCACAAACCATCACATTCCTTAGGTATTTTTGTCATTAAAAAATTTAGCAATCTTGAATTATTAAAAATGAAAATAATTACCTTGTAGGGAAAAAATTAGAAATTAAACTTGACACACATGTGATTAGGCAAGGTTCGTTAGTCTTTCCCCCTCTTAAATAATTTCAAAAAGTAATTTTCATCATTCTATTTTTACAAATATATAATTTTATCATTTTTTATGTTTTTAATTGATATTATTCTTTTATGAAATTGTCATATTATTCTAACTATTTTTATTATGTATTATATTTTTCTAATTTCTTTTGGTACAATTAAAATTTTTAAGTTTGAAAGTTATTATTCAATTTCTCATTTTCTTGAAGAGATTATTATGATAACCAAAACTTATCATATAATTACAATTGATATAACTCAAATAATTAATAGTACTCCCAACTTAGACTCGTATTTTGTCATTCTTCTGTAAGTATACTAAATTGGACCGAAATGATCTAAAATTGACTATATAGACCGAATGGACCAATATAAACTGAATGGACCAATGTGGACCCAATTGGACCGAATAGATCGACATGGATTGAATTGACCAAATAGGCCAAATTGGACCAAAGTAGAACGGATTGACCAAATTGGATTGAATAGATTGAATTGGGCTAAATTGATCGAAGTAGACCAAATGGACCCAATTAAATTGAAGTGGACCAAAGCATACCAAATTGGACTAAAATTGACCAAAGTGAACAAAAGTAGACCAGTATTATGACGATGTTAACTTCAAGCCTATCTATTAATCACCAATGGAGTTTCGAGATTTAAATTTTAATTTAGATAATGGTGATACATGATCTTGAGACATTCCATTGGATTAAATTTTCCATCACTATTCTGTGCCGTAATGATAGTTAGTGCAACCCTATTCGAGATTTATAAATATTTGCCAATTGAGGAAGTTGATCGAATTCATTGATGGCCTTTAATTGTAAAACAACCTGCTATTCACCAACACAATTACCCAATTGAAATTTAACTTTTAAGCTAGCCTTATTGGATAAATGGTTATGGAGGTTTATAGAGGAAAGTGATCACTCTAGGAGGAATGTTTTTGTTTTTATTTTTATTTATAAATACTCTTTAAGGAATGTTATTGCTTCCTAAAATGGGGAAGCAGGTTATGGATGGACTACTTCGGTTATTTGTAGGCCACATGGGTGTAGCCTGTGGAGGGGAATTAGAAGGGGTTGGAGGAAGTTGTCCTCTTAAATCTCTTACAAAACAGAAATGATAGGAGGATCAAATTCTCTCATGATGTGAGGTGTGGTGACTGAGCCCTAAAGGAGATGTATCTGGACTTATTTCGATTGTTGTGAATAAGGATGCATCAATGCTTTCCTTTTTCTCTAAAGGGGATGATGGTCATTTTCTTTGGAATTTAAGATTTATTTGTGGTTTTCATGGTTGGGAATTGCGGTGTGTGAATATTTGATTGGAGCCTAAATAGCAATAAAGAGTTTAGTGTGCAATCATATTACTATAATGTTGGATTTCTTTCCCAAAAAATAAAAAAATAGATTGAAATGGACCAAAGTAGACTGAAGGATCGAAATGGACCAAAGCGGACCACATGGACTGAAGTGCACTAAAATGACCAGTGGACCGAATGAGACCTAAATGGACCGAAATAGACTGAAATTGACCAAATGTGGATAGGTTTTAGCTTTTAGATATTATATAGATATAGATTATTAGTACATAATTACATGGAGAAAGTTGGAATCAATGTAGAAATAAAAATGAATTCTTTTTCTTATTTTGCTATGCATGTTATAATCCATCAAAATCACATATATTGACAATTTTGGAGAGCGAATTCTTGAGATGCTTATATTCATTGTGTCAACCAACGAATTTGACAAAATGACGTATACTCGAATACACTAACGCTTCTTCCTTTGGTTACTATCTTCAATAGAAAAATCCTTCTCAAATTTGATATATGTCAAGCAACACCATCAAAGACATTTTTCAATAATTTAGAACACAATGTTATACATGAAAAACAGTATATATAATTTACACAAAATCAAGGCATCTACAAGGAACATAAAATTTATAAACTGAAATCAAAGATATGTTGCCAATGAGTTCAGATTCGAAGTCTACTTTGGCAGACTTTCCCCATTCTGTGGCGAAAAATAAAAAATAAAAAACATGCAAATTTTTCTTCTTGGATACATGAAAACATCCACTTATTTACCTAATACCAGCTTCCTATGATGAGGATGTTGCCTGGTTACATGCACTTAATGCTAGACATTGGTTCTCCCAGTACTGCTTTGCTTGTTGAATTCTCTCTACTCTTTCTCTCTGATGTCTCTGCTCCCAGTATTCATGGCAACTATTCAAATAGGCATTGATAGCAATAAGGAACTTTAAAGAGGCCAAAAAAGAAAAGAAAAAAGAGAAACATATATTTATCATCTTTTTTATTGTTTCTAACTTTTTATTAATTTTTTGATTTTTATGTTTTCAATTTACACCCTCACTACCACCCAACCTTGTGTGGTAAAATAGATAGGAATATAGAACTTAGAATGATATGAAGCTAAGTTTTCTCAAACAAAAGGATATAGCTTGAGTAAAAATAACCCTATAGAAAAATATACCTTTGGCTTAAAAGAATATTGAGCTCATCCAAGTGTACAGCACCATCAAAGACTCCCACCTAAAATTAACACAAAAGAATTCATAGAGTCAATATTTCCAACTGCAGAGGCGCATTACAAATCATGGTCCCATTAAACTTAAGCCTCAAGTGCACCCAAAACTTTGACGATAGCTCAGAAATTCATCCAACTCCCTAATCTGCAATATGGGACTAAGCCCGTAGAACCTAAAGATTTTCTTTCCCTTTTTGCTAATAATGAAAAGCTTACTGAATAATCATACAAATAATTTCATTGGTATGATTTGAATTTAATTAATACCTCCACAATCCCACCCCATGCTTTTGTTAAGTGCTGGAACAATGGGTGATAAAGAAATTAATATACCTCTCGGCATAGAGGGCATTTTCCTTTTGGCTCTGCTGCCTTGAGTCCATCTATGATAGTCACTGACGCAGCTGAGCAGGCACACATGTAGCAGAATATATGGCCACAAGTGAGGGAAACTGGATCAAATACTGTCTCCTTTTGGAAAAAAAATAAAATCAACTGATTAGTGGTGTCACTTGAGCACCTTGATAAGTGAGCCTTTCCTTCTCCATAAATTCTACTTTTATGGCTTGTTTGGAAGTTTAGAGAGGGAGGAGAGTAGAGGGGAGTAGAGGGGAGGGGAGTAGTGGAGAGGGGAGTAGAGGAAAATGTTTCCCCTCCACCTTGTTTGGATGTTTTTAAAATTAGTAAGGGGGAAGGAAGTAATTAGCCCTTCTTCTTGTATAATTTTGTTAATATAATAAGGGTAAATTAGGTAATTTACTTGGTCAATAGTTTATGTACTCTACTCTCCCTCCAAATCTCTCCAATTTGGGGGAATTAAAAATGAGGGGCTAGAGGGAGTTGAAACCCCTCCAAATCCCTCCCCCTCCTTCCTTAAAAAACTTCCAAACAAAGTAATTAGATTACTCTCCCTCCCTCTACTCTACTCCCCCTCTTTTTTTAAACATCCAAACAGGTCATTAGTGATCATGGATGTTCATGAGATAGGGAAGAAGATGCTATTGGTGTTATGATGTAATCCTAAATCACAGAACTAAATTCTTTATGTATTTATATTGATCAAATATGCTTCATAATACTATAGACGAGAGTTGATACTTGGCACTGATAAGGAAACATGACTTCTATAAATGGGAACTTACCAAGCATATAGAACAAGTCAAGTCAATATCAAGTTTGATGATGGATTCAAAGATTTCACAGGTGAGTGATGGTTTGCCGTCATTAAATATGAGGTTGCAGCCTTCAAATGCTGATGCCTTCTCTGACTTGACCTTGCTTTCCCTTGAATTGATGAGGAAAGCCATAAGCTCACAGAGCCAGGGACTCTGAAGAATTTCAATACGCATACTTTGGGCCTGGGACTTGAAGGTCTGTCCTTGCTTAGAGTCATGAATCTGTGATCAACATGAAGTTCAAATTATACAATGAAGATCAACCACAGCCAGAATGTATTTCACTTTGCTAAAGTTTCCAAATAATATGTATTGCCGTTTGGTTCATAATCTTTATTGTCAAAATTTACATTTATAATATCTTCACCTACTCCTCTTTTTCTCCCTAATTAGTTAGCCAAAAAAAAAAAAAAAAAGAGGCAAAATTCAAAAGCAGACCATGGACAGACCTTATCATATTTCTTCAGTATTTTTCGAATTGCAATGGCATTTATCAATGCATAAGAAACAAGGTCTTTCCCTTTCTGAATTAAGGCAGTACGGTCGCTCTGTCGGTTGCCTCTTAACCAAAGGAAGTACTTCTGAAGGCCAGAAGCAAGATGTAGCTCAAGCAATTTCTGTGCTTGCTCATTGAAAAAACCTACTACTGTGGACATGTCCTTGAGAAGAGAAGGGAAGATGGTTCCATCGCACACTAGTCTCCAACAAAACCATAGAAACACTAAGTTCTTTCCCCTTATATACATTTTGTACATAAGATCTTGTAAAGGTAACTATGTTTCTATCAACATTATATACTATAGTATCATTGCATTGCATTTGGTTCCATCCTTTCAATAATATAACTTAGAAAAGAAGAAAATATGACTTTAAAAATGGGAAACTCCATGGTGACTTGGTTTTTATTTTCATTTAATTTTTAAGTTATTGCATAATTCACTAAAACAATCTTATATTTCAGTTAACAACTACTTCATTCTTGTTCATGGATAGGATGTGTATTGTTTACTTTTCTTTTTCTTTGGGCTCGAAGGGCATCTAACTAATCCCAGGTGTGTCTCAAGGATTCAGGTATTTACTGCAGATGTGTTGTACGACTAACAATCACGTCATTGCCCATCAGAGTATAGTAAAAAATACTCTACAAAGATAATTCTCCATTGCATGAAATGAATTATTTCTTAAAGGGAAAATAAGTGTAATGGGCAATCTTAGAGATATCATGGCTCAATCTTATTTGTAGTTCAACTATTGGTATTCTAAGATATAGTCTATTATAAATACCAATCAGTTCATTGTAAATCACATAACTTAATTGTGATGATGTAACAATAATGGGCTTTCCCATGTTGATGTACACTTAATAAGGCCAAGATTGTGTGGTGTTTATTAATAATCCATATCTTTAATCGCTAGATCAAAGTTCCTCTTTTTATCGCTATTGCCAATCATTATCTTGGCTCATCCTTATCTACTCTGTGTGGTGGACGACGTTAATGTTCTCTCTTAACATTTTGCCAGCCACTTTGTAGGCCCATTCTAATCTATTCCATGTTATAGACAACATCCTAACATTCTCATATGTGTCTTTCTCACATATTGTATTTTATGACAAGAAGATCTTGGCAATTTCAATTACATTTATTGGGCATGTGCATCTTTCTTCTACACCTAGTCATTAACCTTCTTTTTTATTATGTGTCCTCAACCATCTTGGCCGATTATCATGAATCATATTGATTATTCTATATCAGATTTCTTTTTGGTCATGTGACTCTATCATCTTTAAAGACCACATTACTCAAACCATTTCTCTTAATGAATAACCTTTATTGACTTGATGTTAGAGATATCAAGGGCCAATCCTAGTCAAGGCACAAGTCTATTATCTCTTTTTAATTTAAGTTTATTGTATCTAATACTACTTAGAATACAAACAAAGTATTTCTAGTAAGTCTAGGATTCAGACTACTATAAATTCAATAGATTCATTGGGAGACACATAGCTAAGATGTAACCAAAGAGAGAACAATAAATCAAACAAATAATATATCAACAAACATTTGTAATTCTTTCTTAGATTTACCTGGGCAATGATCCGGGCAGGTTTGGCTGTTATGGAACCCATCAATGTTTTTCTTACACCGAAAGTCTCTCCTGCACTTCTTCATGATCTTTTTCAGCTTCTTGAAGCCAAGTACAGGGAGCGTTTCCTCTTTGCCCTGCATGTACTGCCTGTATTCCTTGCAGAACTTCATCCCGACCCAAAAAAAAATGAAAAACTTCAAATCCTTCTCTAGTTTTTTCTCAAGAAAGTTTCTTGTGACCAGGGACGGAGCCAGACTTTAGACTTAGGGGGGGCAAAAAATATGTTAAAAAAATTTCTTGACTTGTAACTAAATGAGATTATCTTATAAAAATTAATGTTTCCATTACTTCGTTCTGTCATTTATTTAATTAATTTTCAAATGTTTCTTCAATTTCAAACCTTATAGCTCTACTAATTGAGAATTAAAAAAAAAAAATGTAAACAAAGAGAAGATAAAAAAAAGCCCATACCTCAAACGTTTTCAAAAAAATAAAATAAAAGAAAACCTCAGACGTTTCAACTTTCAAGTTAAACCAATTTAACCAAATAAATATTACAAGTATTTCCTTAAAGAACAATGCAGAATGGGATGTCAAAGAGGTTTTTTTTTCTTTTTTTTATTTATTTTATATATATATATATATATATCTTACCGTTCAAGGATTTGTTACTTGTTTTTGGGGAATTTGTTTGTTGTCTGTGGAGAGGCCATCAACTAAAGTGATGGACTTTATTTTTCATTTTTTTAAAAATTTATTTTGGTGGGGTTGTAAGGGCCAATTTGTAAATTGTTGGGGGAGAGGGGGGGCCAAGAGCAATTATCTTGGACCTAAATGTTAAAAAAATTCAGAATATATATACTATTATGATTTTTTTTTAAATCTAGGGGGGGGCCATTGCCCCCCTTAGTCAATGAACAGCTACGTCCCTGCTTGTGACTCACGAAGGAAAAAGGCTTAGTTATATATAAAGATTGACTTCGATAAGTCATATGATAAAAAAGCTTATTAGTTTTTCTTTAGTTTTTTGTGTGATGCTTAGGCTTTTGTTTTTGTCTGAATGTGTCAATCTCTTAGTTTCTAAGGGATGTAAACTATTTGGACTGTTGTTAAAGATTGTGATAATTAAAGACCTATTTATAATAAGGACAACTCGGGAAGTTCACTGCGAGAATATAAGTCAAATCGTCCCCTTCTAAAAAATTACATAGTTTAAACTATGTCTCAAATCTTTGATTTTGTAAATTAAATTGTTTCAAATTGAGTTCATCTTCATTATTCATTTTTGTTATTTTGGGTAATAACAAAACGGAGTTTGTGGAAACATAAAACTTCCCCCTTCAGTTTATATATAATAGTAGTAATTTAAAAATATATATATATATATATATATTTATAGAATATTCTGTAAGGAAAATCAGGTATAAACTTATTTGTCATATTTATAGAAACCAGACAATGAGAGAGTATTATTTAATTTATACATACATTTGAAGAGAATGTCATTTTGATAAACTTTAAAAGGGAGAAATAATTTACTACAACATTTTGTATATTTTTACACTCTAACACAAACGGGTGTGAGAGCAATTTTTGTGAAATCTAACTACAATATTGACCATTTCCGAGAAAACTCTATTTTAGAGAACCCAATGTCAATGCTCTTATCTATTTTTTTCCAAATATTGAAGAGAAAAAACATTTTACTTCACATCCACCCATGCACACACCTCTTTCACATGACATTGTAAATCTTAGATTGTTAATACAATGTAAACTAAGAATTTTCTCTATAACTAAAATATGAAGTTGTGAACATCCTTTCACATATTTTTCACACATTTTAACAAATGTGAGCACGGTCGGATGTCAAGTACTAATAAATTACAATATTAAGAACCTTATTGCCCTTTTAAGAAAGCAAAAAGAAATCGTAGCCACTTTTTCCACACACATACCCCAAAAAAAAAAAAAAAAAAAAAAAAAAAAAAAAAAAAAACCCCACACATGACACAACAAAGCATGCCATTGTTCACCTAGTCTAATCTGACTTTGGGATGAACTATATTAAACAACATAGGGCACTCAGGACGGCGTGAAAAGTCAACTTGGTGACATTTATGCATATCTAGCTTGCTTTATGTCAACTATTTATGGTAAACGTCAATGAATCTTAATGGTATTGATTTAAGAAATAATTAATTTTTTTATGAGAAAAGAAAAAATAACTAATTTTGTTTTATATTTTATGTGAAAATTGTATCAAAACTTTTTTAAAATAATCATTAACAAATGTAGTTAACCAGACTCGTAATTTATATGCCGTTAAAAGTCAATTTCGTGCAACAATGTGGATTGTCGCATGCAAATGTGCACTGTAGACAAGAAGGTGCAAATTAATATTTGGTCAAGTATTCAAGAGGAGAAAGTATACCATATTTCGATAATACCAACTCAGCATTTGTTTTGGTATTTTCTACCCAATAAATGAGTGATACCTGTTTCAAAAAACTACATTAGACTATTCCAATAAATTAACCACAATCTTCTATACTATCAGGAATATAAATTAATTATTTATTGGAGTAGTTTGATGCGGTTTTTTAAAAGAGGTGTCACTCATTTATTGGGTAAGAAATACCAAAACAGATGCTGAGTTAGTATTACCGAAACATGGTATACTTTGTTCTTTAGGAGGAAGTTTCATACACATATACAATTAGATTAGGCTAGAGTGGAAATTCTATCTTGTATCATAAAAAAAAAAATTAGTCAATTATATTATTAAAAAAAAGGTCAATTATTAAATTTTAGTAGTTGAATACAGTGTATAAATATAAAATATTACGTCCAATATATTCATATCTAAGATTTAAGTTATCTAACCGAACTGGTAGTTGTGATTGGATTGTTCTAATTTATTGAAATTACGTTTCCACTAGATGATAGCAGTTGTTTTGAATCTTCATAATATATATATATATATATATATATTCTATATATTACTAAAAGTTTAAGCGTGATATTTATTGCTGCTGAGCTCCTGCTGCGCCACTTCATCGTCACATCATTCGCCACATAATTATTATTTATTATTTATTCCTTTTTTTTTTTTTTACAAATATATATATATATATATTGATGATCCTGGAAAATCAGTGGGTTGAAAGTCTCTGGGCTTCGATGATCTTGAAGGCTAAGTCTTGAAAAACAAAATTCAATCAGAGAAAGACCGATGGAGGCCGGTCTAGGGTCCTCTGATGGAAAAGTCAGTGGGCTTGGAATAGAGAGAAAAATTTCTAAGACTTTCTTTTGTTCTGTTAGAATAATGTCTCCATCCCTTACCTCTTCGTAGAGAAACATTTATATAGTGCACATGGAACGGTTACCTGCTCTGATAATTGTTCCTATTGTCGAGGAATTCATCAAAGTCAGAGGTAACTTCCATAACTTCCATGGGAGTTACTTTATCTGGACCGGTGCTTCATCACGGATAATGGAGGCCTTGGTTCATAGATAAGAACTAAATTTGCCAAGTTCAAAATATTTGCCTCGTCCGTCCTTAATTAAGGACGGACGAGCCTTGGTCCAAGTTTAGAATGTTTGCCTCGTCCGTCATTTGGGACGGACGAGGCCTCGTCCATCCTTAATTTATGACGGACGAGGTTTGATGGGGACGGACGGCTTCTTTGTTGCGCCCTTCCTCCATTCTTTTTCCAAGGACGAACCATATGGACGATTTTGGAGGTTACATTTTATAACATCATCATCATATATATATATATATATAAATTATTGACTTTACATATTCATCTTTGTCGGTTCTAACATCTATACATATTTCTTTTTTATTTCCAATTTTCCTATAATTTTTTTTACATTCACTTATTTTTTAAATATTTACACTTTCTTCAACCTTTTTGCTTCCCTTACCTTTTCATCTCCCCACTACCCACTACCCTCTACTTTAATATTACTATTCATATTTCCCTTCATCTTCCTTTATTTGTCTCCCTTATCCCTGCTCTCTTATTATAAATTTGTTACTCTTTTCCATTCTTTGCATAGTTTTCTCTCACAAAAAGATTCTCTCTCTCTCTCTCTCTCTCAATGTTTTGGTGGATTTTTATTTTTTATTGCATCTCTGCTTTAGGTTGATAAATTTTTATGTTTTTAAGAACTCTAATTTAGGTTAATACGATTTAGTTTTGTGTTTTAAGTTATTATTATTATTATTATTTTGCTCTTTGATTCTTAAATTTTATCCAATTACATTATAAAAAATTAAAGATAGTAGATAAAAATAAAATAGTATTCTATTACAAAGCATAATTTGGATAAGTTAGTGTTTATTGTTATATTTTTTTTTCCTTCTCTTCTGTTTTACTCAATACTGAAATTCAACCACATCTTCCTTATCATTAAATTACTTATATTTTCTCTCTCTTTTTTTTTTTTTTTTTTAAATGTAATATTTTACTTAAATTCAAATAAAAGAAAATTGTGCTCATCATATTGTACTCATTTTTTTTAATAACATTTACACTTTTTCCAACCTTTCTCCTTCTCTTTACCTTTTCATCTCCCCAAACATTCTACCTTGATATCACTCTTCCTTTTTCCTTTTATCTTCCTTTATTTTGTTTCTTTTTATTATCATCCTTTTAGTATAAATTTGTCATTCACTGTTCCATTCTTTACATAATTTTCTTTCACAAAAAGTGGTTATTTCCCACTATTTCTCCATCAATTTTTTGGTGGATTTTTATTTTTATTTTTCTTGCATCTCTATTTTAGCTTGATAAAGTTTTGTATTTTTTAGAACTCTATTTTGGTTGATGGGATTTAGTTTTGCGTTTCAAGTTTTTTTTTTTTTATTGTTAAATATTATCATATTGCATTATAAATAATTAAAAAAAGTATATAAGAATATACTATTATTATATTACATAGAATTATTTGGATAAGTTAGTGTTTATTGTTATGTATTTTTTTTCTCATATCATTTTATTTAACATTTAAATTCAGCCACATCCCCTATATATATCATTAAATTATTTATATTTCCATTCCTTTTTTATTTTAAAAAAATTTAAAATATAATATTTTGCCTAAATTAAATAAATAAAATTGTCCACATTAATTGGAGTAATGCTAGGGAACACTCATTCTCACACCCAATGCATCAAAGGAAGAATGAAATACAAAACAAATTAAGTTAGAAACACTAAATTAAAAAAAAAAAAAAACTAATAATGCATATTTAATGTCATAGCTAGAATCATCATCAAATTTTGGAAAACGATAGGTTGCCAATAGAGAGAGAGAGAGAGAGAGAGAGAGAGAGAGAGAGAGAGAGAGAGAGAGAGAGAGAGAGAGAGAGAGAGAGAGAGAGAGAGAGAGATGGAATAGAAAAAAACCAATACAAAGTAACAAAGAGTAGATAAAGAAAAAAAAAACAAACGTTAATTAGTAATCGTTGATTGGAAAACAAAGAGGTTGTAAGGAGAAGTAAAAAATAAAATAGAGATTACTGTGTGGAGAACATTAAAAACTTTACAGTGTACTAACATAAACCGTTAAATTCACTTAAAAAATTAAATCAACAATCAACAATTAAATACAATCATAGTACTAAATTTAAATTTTTAAATTTTTTTTGAGAGAAAATTTAAATTTAATTAAAACTAATCAAACTCTAACTATGGAAACTATATTAATCATAACTAAAAAAGAGATGGTCTCTGATAGTAGTAGAAATTACATAAGAAATAAAGTTAGAAAATTTAAAAATCCATTTTTTGACATTTCATTTAACCTTATTTATAATATATATATATATATATACACTATTACTTTCAAAAATCTAATGAACAATGCTACCTCTCATTTATTGTCTTTGTTTTGCAAATTATCAGTTAGTAAATATATGATAATGGTAAGAAGCGTTGCAAATGAGATCACTAAAAAATATATATAAAATTAAATAGCCACTACCATTATGGAGTCGTAGTTTATAATTTTATGCATCCAAAAAAGTGGAATATATAGAGTTTTCTGAAAGGTATGTGTAAAGATTCACTATATATGTGTGTGTGTGTGTAAAGGTAAAAAAATGTATATTTAAGGTTTTTATTAACTTAAAAACTAATGAAAAACCAATGGTTAATAACTAAAATTATAGTATTAATAAAATATTTAATGAGACCATTCTAAAAAAGTTATCACGCACAACGCGCGAGTATGCGACTAATTAATAATAATAGTGGAAGCTTTGAATTGAATGCATCAAGCAATAGATGTAGAGACAGTAAAGTGTCGTGACTCATGATATCACGAAAGTATACACTGAAGGTCCATGTCTATTTACTTATGGGTTGTGTTAATGAGTAACATAAGGTATCAGTTAAGAAATGGTTTTATGTCAAATTTTTTACCAGCTTTAGAGTGTAGATTGTGGAGCCAATGGAGCTAACTTTTTGAGTTCCACTTATCCTTACTAGATTCACTAGCATTTTCAGTCCCCTCATCAATTCATATTAACTAGTCGAAAACCTGTGCAATGCATAGGAAAACTTTTCCTAAAAGTATGTTGGTTTCAAGTTTTGCATAAAAAGTATAATTAAATTATATTGGTCTCAAATTGAAACAATAAATACTACATGAAGACTTTTTAAAAAAATTTTGGTGTGCATCTAACTAAAAGTTTTTGTAGTTCTCTCTAGTTTCTTCTATACATGGGATACCAAAATTATTTTGCATCATAGATTTTATGCCAAATATTCGTGGCTAGAATCCTATAAATTGTTTAGATTTTTCAGAAAGGACAAATGCTATTAGAATCTACTAAAGTAACAAATGCTATTAGAATCTATTATTGCAGTATCTCAATTGTTTGTCAATATTAGAACTTATGATCATTTTTATGCTTATGATGGACCTACCATCTTCATGCATTAGTGTAAAAAAAAAAAAAAAATGCAATTCAAAGGCACACAAACAGTTTGATCCAACTTGTTGTGAATTTCTTAATCAATTGCAGGAGCATATCAAAAGTTATTAACAAATTAGTTTTCATACCTAGTACCATAGCATCACATTGACTTAGGGACGGACCCAAGTGAGGGCTCGAGCTCCCCTTAGTCCAAAATTTTTTATTTTTTTAGTTATTATATATTTTATTTTTATAATTGGGCCTTCCTTCCAAAATCTTAGGTCCCTCTTCTCCTCAATAAGTCTAGCGCCTCACCTAAATAGCAACTATCCAACCCAAAAACTTAACAAAAATAATAAAAACATTCACAATGGTAATTGTATTTTAGCAAAAAAAAAAAACTATTTTTCCACCAAAGAACAAAAATATCATGTGTTATTGGAGAAGATAAAGCTAAATTTTTTCAACTGCAGTAAACTGGTATAAATACTAGTTGACTGTAGCAAGTTGTTAAAAATAAAATAAAATACAATATTTTATTAAGATTATATCTCTCTTACTTCAATTAAAAAAACTCAAATTCTCTTCTTCCTATATTATTTTAATGAGTTGTTTATATTAATTTAAAAGAAGTGATAAAAAAAAATTACATTTGATATTTAGTGTATTGTAAAGCAAGGTGGTAAAATAGATAAAATAGTTTTTTGAAGTGCTAAAAGCTAAAATTTTTAGCACCATCACTGTGAATGCTCTAACTTCACGGAGAAAAAAAAAAAAAAAAAAAAAAAAAAAACCTCCAAATAGGATAGGCTAGCTAGGTTTTTTTTTTTTTTTTTTTTTTTTTCCTTTATATTCTAACCCCCGTTAGCTTAAAATCCTAGGTCTGTCCCTAACCGACTCAAAATTCAATGAGTATAGTTGAATGCAATATGACTATTGGTGACTATGTCATATCACATAGCGTTTGACTTTTTCTTTAAGATAGAAAATTCTTAAGCACTCTCAGAGTATAGTAAAATGGTGCTTCCTCCTCTCACATTCATTATGAACCCCACCATGAATTTAATGAGTAGACTCTATCATAAATGTGAGATAAGAGAGCACTATTCACCGTGCTCTAGAAGTACCTAAGAATTATTACTGTAACACAGTAAGAGAAGCACTTGTTGTCTTAATAGACAATCCTTCCAATGTGTAGCCCATTGGTAAGATTGGATATTATCTTCAATTTGGGGAATCCTAATATATAGCACTCAAAATGAGAGAGAGAGAGAGAGAGAGAGAGAGAGAGAGAGAGAGAGAGAGAGAGAGAGAGAGAGAGAGAGAGAGAGAGAGGTTTTGGAAGACGAAGAGAAAATAGAGTGGTGGGATTGTTGACGTTAGACTGTACATTTCTTTTTTATTTTTATTTTTTAGAGTGATTGTATATCTTGACCATAAATCTCCATTTGTTTACACAGAAGGACTGAATTAAGACTTGAGAAATTAGTAGGAACATTGGTTTGGTCAGATAGGATCAGTGAATCCAAACTACAAACCGTTATTTGTAAAGAAGTTGAAGAGTGTGTATAGTCTACAGGGAAGCTTGTACAAAGGAAAAGAGCTTCTAAGTGAGTCAGGGTCTTGACTTTCACGTTTCATCTACGCATGGGGAAGGAGAAAGAGAATTTGTAAGCTAGTTAGGGTCTGGGCTTTCATCTACACATGGGAAAGGATTATGCTTAGGTTATAATATATAAGGGAATAAGTGGGCTTAGGCTTTTCATAAGATTTGGTTTAATTTTCAACAAGAGTCCATCTTTTAGATAATAGTAAAAAGAAGTTAACGTAATTTTTTAGGCAACAGTAAAACCAACTTAATGAGAAGAGGTTAAAAAGGCTAAATGCAATATTAGAGCGTCATATGGCAGGAGCTCATGCACTCTCACGAGAGGTCTCTCCTTATATATATATATATATATATTGATATTGATCGATTGATTAATTGGACCCCACAATAACTCATCCTTAATGAACACCTTACAATGCTCGTTAAAATTTCCCTTTATTTTATTTATCTTTCATAAAAGTTAGAAACGTGTCTATTTATTTTTTACTGAGTATTTCTAGTCTGATATTGTACCCACTCTTTGATATCATGTGTAAAATGTAGATACTAGATTTTCCCATTTTACTCATGTAACTGAGTACATACACTTCTGAATGTGAAGTAATTATTATTATTATTTTATGAGGTCTACATATTTTTGAATTCTTAATTAATTATTGGGACATTTGAATCCATATGCAGATAGTCTATTCCCTAGCCAATAAATAAATAAATAAATAAATAAATGGCTTAGTTTAATAATTAATGGGGATAATTTTAGAAACGATAATTAATCGTGCTTGGAATAAGGGAAGAGAAGGGAGATGATCAACTAGAGTTGGGTTGATGGGGGTACTTTTGTAATAACCAACGAGCTTCCCTTGATAGTCTGAATTTGTAATAACATACACTTCTGTAGGCTCGTTTGTAAGGGGGACCTCTCTTGATGCCTTTTACCCCATACGTAAATAACTTCACCTTGGTGGTCCCTTGCTATGACAGCTAAAGCAGACCTTGAGCTGTTTAAGGCAGCATCTACATTAATTTTGACCCAATCTTGAGGTGGAGGAGTCCAGGTTGCTGTGATTTGCACCGGTGTGGGTTGGATGGCCGGAGAACAAACTTTGTTATTTCAAGGAATTCTACTCGGATATTTTGCCTGGCTTTGATGGGGTTTGCTTTGCCCTCCTGAAACAACATGAGATTCCTGGTCTTCCATATTTCGTCAATGATGATGGCCATGTTAAGGGAAATGGTCCATTGCTCCTATATAGGCATGGGGGATTTTGGTGGAGCCATAATCAGTTTTATAATATCTTCATTGGAGTTTAAGAGAGAGGCATCTATTCTGAGGCCCCAGTAAGCAAATGCCCATAAAGTTCTAGCAAAATGACATTCAAAGAAGAGGTGGATACTGGTTTCATCACCTGAGTTATAAAGAATGCAAGTTGGATCAACATGTTGAAGCCTTCGTTGCAGGTTAGCTTTAGTGGGGATAGCATTAGTGCCTATTCTCCAGATAAGCATTTTGAGTCGTTCAAGGAACCTGACTTTCCATAGTTTCTTCCAATGGGCCTAAGGTTGAACATCACCTTTTGATTGGGTAAAAGAAACTCAATGGACAGATTTGACAGAGAAAATTCCTTTTTAGTCTGGCAGCTAGATTAGTCTATCTTGTCTAGGAGCAACAGGGATAGGAATGGTAAGAATTGCATGAGCAGCAGTGGGGGTGAAGATTTCATTTACCATATCTTCATTCAAGGTTTTGGAGGAGGGGTCAAAGAGCTGATATGCCTTGATAGGAGCTGAGTATAAACTTCAACTCTTGGCTGTGGCTTAAAGCCTTCAATCCAAGGCACCCATGGGCCTGTCCAAACATTAATAGAGTTCTCGTCTCCCAACAAAAAGCAAGCTTCTTTGTTAATGAGATTTTTGCTGCTTCTATAGCTCTCCATGTTGGGGAAGCTACTCTGATTGGTTCTAATGAAAGCCAGTTGTGTTTGACCCTGTACTTAACTCAAAGAACTTCCATACATACCTTTGTTTACCAGAGACTACCATCCAAGCTAGTTTAGCCAGGAGAGCAGAATTTACCTCTTTTGCCTTTTTGAAACCAAGACCACCCATGCTTTTGGGATGCCAGAGTTTGTCCCATGCATTCCAGGAAATGAACCTACCATCTTTATCTTTGGGCTTCCACCAAAATCTCCTAGATAGCAAGTCCAACTTGTCACAGTTTTTGGCCGGGACGTTGAAAGAGGATAAAGTATAGTTAGGGATGGCTTGGGTGACTGAATTTATGAGTGTGCATCTACTAGCCCAGGATAGACATCGGCTTCTCCACCTTGACAATTTGGCTTCCAGCTTCTCTTGGAGGGATTTGAAATCTTTTGATGGTGATCTGGTCAAGAATAAGGGTGCTCCAAGATACACAGCATCTTTTTTGAGACTTTTCATTTGAAGTTGCTGTTTTATGGTTCTTTTATTGCTTACTATAGAATGCTTTGAGAAGAAAATACCTAACTTGCTTCTATTAATGCTCTGACCAAATCATATGCATTACTTATCCAAACAAGCAGCCAGGGTTCTAGCATCATTCCTGGTTGCCTTAGTGAAGAGGTACAATATCGTCTACGTACATAACATGTGTTAAGGTTGGTCCTCTTGCGCATGCTTTAACTTCACTTATATTGCCAGTGCAAAGCTCCTTGTCAAGCATCCTTGAGAGAATCTCCTGCCCCAAAATAAATAGATACGAAGAGAGACTGTCGCCTTGCCCTAGACCTCTACTAGGCTTGAACTGATCTGACTTGCCACCATTGACTAGCACCTCAAAGGAGATGGATGAGATACAAGCCATAATCCAATTAATGAAGACATTATTGAACCGCAAGTTGGTGAGCACAGCTTGGATAAACTTCCAATTGATTCTGTCATAAGCCTTTTGGAGATCAAGCTTAATAGCCATGAAATTGATTTTGACCTTCCTTACTTTGAAGTTGTGGAGAAGCTCATGCACCACTAACTAGTTTTCTGCGATCCATCTCCCTAGGATGAACACAGATTGGCATGTGGACATAATTTTGTGTAAGAGTGGTCTTAGCTTTGCAACTAAAAGCTTGGATATGATCTTGTAAACCACGTTACATAGGCTTATAGGCCGAAAGTTGTTGATTGTGGAAGAGTTGGAGGTTTTTGGAATTAGAACAATGAGGGAGCTATTGCTTCTTTAGGCATACTACCATTTTCAAAGAAGGAAATGACTGCTTGAGTTACTGCATCACCAACTGTGGGCTAGAATTCTTTATAGAATAGTGCTGGAAAACCGTCTGGGTAAGGAGCTTTTAGGTCCTGCATCTGAAAAAGTGTCCCCTTAATCTCTTTCGGAGTTGGAATATTTCTTAAAATCGTGTTTTCCTCCTTAGATATACAGTGCGACATGAGGTTATCCAGCTGCTCAAGGAAGGTAACTTCCTCCTCTGTGAACATTTTTTTGAATGAAGTGTAAAAGAGCTGTTTGATTTGATTTGAGCTAGTTACGCACTGGCCCTCCTCAGACTTGATCACATTTATGTTGTTATTCCTTCTTCTGATAATGGTAGAAAGGTGGAAAAACTTTGTATTTCTGTTCCCTTCTTTCAGCCAAAGCTCTATCAATTTTTGCTTCCATAGGATTTCGCTTCAAAATAGCCATTTCGATAATTCTAAATTAAGCCCATCTTCCATTATGCTATTTTCCTCAGAAGGAGGCTGCCTTTGGACACCGGTTATGTTCTTCATAAGACAATTGATTCTATCTTGACAATGCCCAATCACTTCCTTATTCCATTTACGAAGTGCTTCTCTTGTTGCAGCTTGTTTTTTGTACAACTTAACAAAGGCGGAACCACCTTCATCAACATTCCAAGCCTTTTCCACTACTTCATTGCACCCATTATCTCTAATCCAAGCAACTTTAAACCTAAAGGGTCTATGAGCGAAGCTATCTTTTGGATTTGTGTCTAAAAGGATAGGTACATGATCAGATTTAATTGCTCCCAAGTGAGACACAGAAGCTTTAGGGAATGCTAACCTCTATGAGATGTGGGCAATGCCTCTGTCCAATCTTCTTTTGATGGCTGAACTACCCCATCTACCTTTTGCCCACGTGAAAGCATTACTAGAGTAACCCAGATTGATAGCTCCAAACTCAAAGATGAGTTCTTTTAAGTAGTTGGTAGCTGAAGGGCTACCTCTATTTTTGTTTCCTCCGAGAACTTCATTGTTGTTTATGGTGAATCATAAGGCCAGACTTCCACATAACACAAATTCCACCTGCAACACCCTTAGCTTCTACAACACATATATTAGAAAATTTTATTGAATTCATAACTTCTTTCATCCTAGAGGCAGAGGCCTTAGTTTTGCAAAGAAATATTACATCAGGGCTAGTCCCTTTTATTTGAGCCTTAAGGGCTCTAAACGTCGCGGTATTGCAGATGCCACGACAGTTCCAACTGAGGACATGGAGACATTTGGGGCGTGATAAGGCCTGCCTCCTCGGCCAAACAAGATGAAATATCACATGAGATACTGTTATTGGAAGTAACAGGGTAACTAGGAACAGTATTATGACAAAAGTTGGTCATTTCATTGGACTCACCTTCAGCTAGAGGGGTCTCTTGACCTGATTTTTTTTCCTTTCCTCTAGAATGGAATGATCAATTCTTGAGTTGGGAATGAAGGTGATAGTTTCTGGGTCGAAGAACACCATCTTTAGAGCTTTAATTGCAATTTTTACCCTTTTAGAGAAAAGTGCAAGCTCTTGTTATGTTACTTAGTATCTGTTTGGATTCGTGTTTTGTAATTGCGTTTTGCGTTTGTGTTTAAAATGTGCTGGGACCCGCGCTACAGTAGACAAAAAGAAAAATGTTGAGATGAAAATAGCTGAAATGCAGGAATGAGAATCAAGAAGAAAAAATGCTAGCTTTTTTCTTCAGTGCGCACCGAAATAGCAGAGGATCATCCAAGAAGGTTCGTCGGCGTAGGACTAGGTTCTTTTTAAGGTTGTACGGGCACCGCCCGCCACCAATGAAACCGGCGGGAGCAAACCTAGCAAACCTATGAATCAAACCCAACAAACCCATTCCGGGAAGAACATGACTATTCATCTTCTTGAAACCCAGCAAACCCATCAACTGAGAAGATCAAAATAGTGAAACCAAAACCATATGAATCAAACCCATGTGAACAAAAATCAAACCCATGTGAAAAAAAATCAAACCCAGCAAACGGACCCGATCAACCCATCCACCACCATCGAGGGAACCCGATCTTTGCCGGTGTCGAACTGGGTTGTCTTCCTCGGTTCTTCACTGGCGTTGGACCGATGTAGGTGGGCATGGACTCTCTTCTCGAAGACACAGGTGCTTGGGTGGGTGAGGAGTGAATAGAAGGAAAAAAAAAAAAGTAAAAACGCAACTTTCAGCTGAGTTGCAGTACCTGTATCAAAAAATAATCATCCACGTTTTTTCACTTATTTGCTACAGTGTTTTCAGTTTTCAGTTTCAGCAAAATAACACTACAAAAAAAAGGGTCTTTAGCCGCGTTTAAAAAACGCAGCTATAGACCCCAAAAACGCGGCTATAGGATAGAGCCGCGTTTCCTATAGTCGTGTTTACAAACACGGCCTAAACACCGCAGCAATAGGCTTGAAAAACGCGGCTAAAGGTCAAACCTGAAGCCGCGTTTTTAACCCAGTAGGATATATTAGGGCCTATAGCTGCGTTTTTGAAAAACGCGGCTATAGACCGCTTTGAGCTGTGTTTAAAACGCGGCTATAGGTTTTTCTAAAAACAAAAAAATTCTGGGTTTTTTTTTCCCCCCCAGAAAATTCAAAATTCAAATAAAAAAAATTCAAAATTAATCACAAATCCAAAAAATTCAAAATAAAATACAAACCAAAAAATTCAAAATCAAACACAACATATTCACAATACAGATAAACCCAAAAAATTTAAAATCGAACACAAATCTAGAAATTCAAAATCAAACAAAACATATTCACAATACAAACAAACCCAAAAAATTTAAAACCAAACACAAACCCAGAAATTCAAAATCAAACACAACGTGCTCCAAAATATAAGAACACGAACCCATTTAAACGTAATCACAATATCAGCAACACAATAGCACAAATTCAAGCACAGATCCACAATAGCATCTCCTCCATTTTCTTACTAACTAAACATAAAATAACCAAAAAAAAAAAAAAAAAAAAACTAGATCTATTGACAAATTAGTGTGCTTGAGATGAAAAAAAAAATGAAAGAAAGAAAAAAAAAAAAAAAAAAAAAAAGCAGCAGCTCCAAAGAAGCAAAGGAAAAAAAAAAAAGTTACCCAGTGAAGAAGGAAGAAAGAAAAATGAAAAAAAAGAGTTATCCAGATGTGAAGAAGGAAGAAAGAAAAAGGAAAAAAGAAGAGTTACCCAGATGAGGAAGGAAGAAAAAAAAAAAAAAAAAGGAAAGAAAGAAGAACCTTATGGAGGAGCAAGTGAGCAAGTGAAGAATGAAGAGAGAAAAAAAAAAGAAAGAAGGAGAAATAAGAAAAGAACAAAGTGGGGATAGGTGGGAAGGGATGGGGGGATGTGGGAAGCTGAAGAACTTTTTTTTTTATTTTTTTTTGATACTTATAGCTGCATTTTCAAAAAACGCGGCTATAGGTAATGTCACAGAAGGGAGACCTATAGCCGCGTTTTCAAAAAACGTAGCTATAGGTAACGTCACTAAGTGGGAAGCTGATGAAATTTTTTTTGATACCTATAGCCGCGTTTTCGAAAAACACGGCTATAGGTAACGTCACTAAAGGGTTACTAAGCCGCGTTTGAAAAACGTAGCTTTAGGTTATACAAGCCCAATGAACTGAAGTAGCAGAATTGATGGCTAGCAGGCCCACGAAAATAAAAAAGAGGTAAAGAAGAAGTAAATGGGCTGAGGAAGCCCGATGAATGAAGTAATAAGCCCATGGGAATAATAAGAGGTAAAGAGGAAGTAAATGGGCTAGGGAAACTTAGGAAATGAATTGGTAAACTCAATGGGTTGGCTTAAAGGCTAATAAGCCCGAAAGTAATAAGAGGTAAAGATATAGTAATTGGGTGAGGAAGCCCAAAGAATTTAGCAAAAAGCCCATAGGAGTAAAAGAGATAAAGAAGAAGTAAATGAATCAAGAAAGCCCGAGGAATAAAGTAATGAAATGGGCTGGCACAAAAGGAATTGGCCAACAAGCCCAAAAGAGGCAAAGATGTGGAAAGTGGGCCAAGGAAGCCCTGAGCAAAAGATTGATGAAGAAATTGGCTGACATGGTAGAAATATCAGCCTGCAAGCTCACGGGGTAATAAGAAATAAAAGGAGAGGTAAAGTTATAGCAGGCACGATGAAGTGATATGGTAGGATTAGTGGCCAAAAGGCCCACGGTCATGGAGGAAAAAAGGCACGGGCTCAACAGGAAGATAAAGGGTTATGCCCAAGCAATACTTAGTCCAAGAAGGGATAAAGGAAGAACATATGAGCTCAAAAGCCCACACATCCTTCACACCACAAGAGATAAACATTAACTAGTACGTATAGCAGAATCAAACAAACGCAGAGGCAGCAAAAATAGTGTGAAGGCTAGAAAGAAATAAATTCAAATGGAATGGAGCATGCACAAAGGGCCAAGGCACCACCTACTTATACTCGGCTAATACATGGGAGGTGGCCATGGGTCAAGGTTTTCAGAGGGTGTGGTTTGGTGGTGGGGAGAAAAGGGTGTCTATTTTAGGTTTCCGCTCAAGCTTTTTTGGAAGAAATGTCCTGTTGGGATGACATCTCACCCAAAAAAGGTAAGTATGGGCTGTGACCACTTAATGCATGCTATAGAGGTATGTGATGAGATAGCTTAATCCTTATTCGAATGGGTGAAGTAAAAACTGAGAGAGGTAAGAAATAAGACAAGTAATTTTGTCTGGGAATGGAGAGTGGTGCAACCAACTTACTCTGAGTAGAGGTAGTGGCTGGGCAGCTGGCAGGCTAATGGGCAGTCTTGGTAAAATACCCATAAGGAGCCAAAAACAGTTAAGGGGCAAAAATGGTGAATTCCACAATGGTAGATGGTATAAAAAAGGGGTAGTGTGAATAGTGAAGGGAACATGAGGAAAGGTAGAAAGAAAAGAAAGAATAGAGGAAAAGAATACACAGAGAAAAACCAGAAAGAAGAAAAATATGAATGGTAGGAATAGAGGCATGCATCAATAGACCACTTTTTTTTCTCCCTCTTGACAGATCCATTCCCTGAGGGATTGAGAATCGAAATTTAAATCGTTTAGGTCCTTTTTCCAAAGTGTGTAACTTCTATGGAAGGAGCATTTCTTGAGGTTACCCATTAGGGTTGTAATTGGTTCGGTTCGATCCGTTTTTTAAAGCTGGCAGACCGAAACCAAAATTTTTTGTTTGTGAAGTCCTCAATCAAAATTGACCGAAATGGTTGGAACTCAATCGGTTTCAATTTTGGTGGATTTTTGGTCGGTTCTTTGTTTTTTGTGCCTTAAGTTTGGGTTGATTGGGCCTTTGGTTTTTTTTTTCTCCAAAAATTTTTTGTTTGGGCTTTTTTTTAAAAATGACAAGCCAGTTGTTTTTTGGCCCTTTTTGGTCTTTTATGCTCTTTGTTATTAAGCCTTTTTTAGAAACACATTTTAGGCGTTTTTTAGGAACCAGTTTTGGCCCAGACTTAAGCCTTTTCTATTTTGGCCATTTTTGGGCCATTTTTAGGAATCTGTTTTCGCCTTTTTGGGTCTTTTTACACATCCATAAAGCATTTTACAAACAAGAAAAAATCACAATCTGCTTTTGCATTTTACAGTTTTCATAACCTGCTTTTGCTCAACTACAAAAATCCAAAAATACACATTATAGCAGATTCATATAAAAAAATCACAACCTGTTACAAATTCAAAAATCCAAAAATACACATACAGTAGATTCATAAATCACAACCTGTCATAAATTCATAACCTGCTTTAGAGCTTCTATTATTCTCATTAAAATACACATATCACATATTCATAAATCCAAAAATAACCTGTCAACAGTATATAACCTGTCAACAATGCATTTGCACAACCTGTCAAGTGGTCAACAAAGATTCATAAATCCAAAAATAACCATATAACCTGTCAACAATACATTTGCACAACTTGTCAACACAAATTCATAAATCCAAAAATAATCTAGAGCAAAAAATTGCTCCAATGCTCAAACTAATCTGTAACTTGTTACAAGTATCCATCAAATACAAACAAGATTAAAAAAAAAAACTTGTACAAGTCAAAATAAAATAACAAGTCAATGTCCACATATTGTCCATATGTCAAATACCTATATAACAGCATTATAGTCAAAGACTCAAAATAAATTGGCCAGGTGTCAATGTTAACATATATTGTCTATATTTAATATTTGGCCAAAGACTCAAGATAAATTGGCCGTATGTCATTGCCTATTATCTAATATCATATATTGTCTATGTATAGGCCATTGTCAAAACTCAAAATAAAAG
This sequence comes from Quercus gilva, assembly GCA_023621385.1. Lineage (NCBI taxonomy): Eukaryota > Viridiplantae > Streptophyta > Magnoliopsida > Fagales > Fagaceae > Quercus > Quercus gilva. Next base: position 43,840,826 of record CM042476.1, on the reverse strand, counting down.
CCCATATCTATATGTAGGCCACTGTCTATTAGTGTCTAATAGCAAAAAGTCCATTTATAAATATGTCAAGTTCACACATCAATATGTTGTCAAAATAAAAACTTACAAAACCCAATATGTCATCATCAATACCACCAGTCTAAAGAGTAAAAAGCAATCTTCAATCATCAACTTCAATAGGTGTTAGTCTAGACATGTCTAGTTTCGATGTTAATGTAGCATCATTCACGAGTTCTACAAACAAAAAAATGAAAAAAAACATAAAAGTCACGTGTACAATAAAACAATAAGGGGTAATTACACTAAACCCACTTGTGATTTGGCCCGAAATCACTTTGTCTACCTATGGTTTAAAAAGTGTCACTTTATCCACCTGAGGCATGTTCCGTTTGTTTTCCGTAACCCATCTGTGTTAAATCAAGGGTAAATAGGTATTTTTGCTCAAATTTTATGTCTCTCTCCTCCTAAAACAAAAAATAGCACAAAAATTCAAGAGAGAGAAGATCAAAAAGTGGTTTTGGTCTCTCTCTCAATTCACATAAATCTTGAACATGAAGAACATACCCAAAAAAATAACACCTAGATAAACCTACATAAATAACCAAACAATGCAATATTGCCCTTCAATCAACTGAACAATACACTATGACTTATCTTAATCAAATATATTATATATACACGATTTTCTCATCTCATTTGTGGGTTTAGTGTAGCTTACATCGTTGAAGGAGATCCTATACAGAAAATGATGTTGATGAAATTCATAAATCAAATGGAAAGCTGTACCAAGCTCTATTGGACGAAGAAGCGCAGTATGTCGTAGTTTTGAATACATTGATGATGATGGAGGTGAGAAAAGGTAATCGAAAGCAACGGTGGTGATATTCCATTCACTCATCCCTTTCCTTGAGTCTCTCTCTTCCTCTTCTAGCTTTCTTTGATTTGGATTAAAAAAAAAAAAAAAAAAAAAAAAAAAAAAAAAAAAAAAATGAAGAACACGACTTTGCTCAATGAAAAAAGAAAAAGAAAAAAAAAAAGAATGAAACCCAACGACAAACAATCACCAACAACTGACCATCAATAAAATCCATGAACCCAGAACCATCGTCCACAAACCACTAACCATGGACCATCAACAAAAGCCACAAACCCATCAATAAAACAACGACATCGACATCAGCATCAACATCAGTACACAAACCCAGAACTTTGTAACCATCCACCACCAATAAACCCAGAATCAGTGATTCAAACCAAAACCTAAAATCAATGATTCAAACCAAAACCTAAAACCAGTGATTCAAGCCAAAACCAAACCCAGAACTAGTGATTCAAAACAAAACCCACAGAACCAAAACCCATAAACCTCGAAAGCCGACCCATAACAAAACCGAAATCCTCTAACATTGATCCTAACTAAAACCCACAAACCACTACGAACCCACCACTACAAAGGCAAAGAAAGGAGAAATCTACAAAGTGAACCCACCAAATCAAATATTAATTTTCACAAAACCCTTCCTTTTGATCTCGTTTCTCTTGCATTTTTATGTTATTTTTTGTTTTGGGAGGAGAGAGAAATAAAATTTGAGCAAAAATACCTATTTACCCCTTATTTTAATAGAGTTGGGTTACGAAAAACAAATGGAACATACATCAGGTGGTTAAAGTGACACTTTTTAAACCACGGGTAGGCAAAGTGATTTTGGGCCAAACCACAGGTGGGTTTAGTGTAATTACCCCAAACAATAAATATGCCAAGAATCCAAAACATTCAGTTTTTTTATTTTTTTATTTTTTTTTAATTTAAGAAAGACATAGATATGCAGAATGTACAACAGAAAAATAAATATGCTAAGAATCCAAGACACTCAATTTTTTTTAATTATTTTTTTAATAAAGAAAGAAATAGACATTCATATTTTTTTTAAATATAAAAAATAATAGTCATACCTCCATCAAGCTTTTCAAACTCTTCAACATCATCCATGACCGCTCCAAGGCTAATTGGAGCCAATGAAGAACGGAGCTAGTGTTCACCACAAATGAGGGCTTCCACCATAAGTGGAGACAATGAGCTCCGGAAGAGATCAAAAACACGACCAGTCGTACTAAATGCAGATTCTAAGGCCACAGTGGATACTTGAATTGTAAGAACATGTTGTGCAATTCTTGAAAGCACACGGTATTGTGGAGAATTAACCTTCCACCAAGCCAAAATATCAAACTTCTCATCCAAGACATCTTCATAACTCTTTGCCAAGTATTTATCAACCTCTGATTGATTTGATATTTGAAGAATCAATACCCTTCAAGTGCTTCTTAAATCCCATTATCCCTCATTGCCTTCACATCCATAACCACACTAGAATCATCTATCTCTATTGATCCACTTGGTTTTTGGCCTTGGGCTTGTGCAGTAGCACTAGCACTACTACTCTCCACTTGATTTTGAGTATAAGCATCATACAAACTCACCAAAATAGCCTTATTCTTTCTACCATATCAGTAGCCTTTTGGTTCTCATACAAAGTACCAAAACAATACTCAAGATACCGCAACTTGTATAGAGGATCAAGAATTAACCTTACATACAAAAAGTGATTCATATTATCAAAGTTCTCCCAATACTTTTCAAATTGTTCTACATGTAATCATCCATTTTTCTCAACAAATAACCATCTTTTCATACTCCAAGTCAATTGTGTTATGAATTGACATGAGCTCCAAAAAAAATAAAGAATTACTAGTGACATAATCAGCACCCAAAAACCACAAGGTTGCATCATAGAAAATTTTAAGAAATTTCAAAAAGATCCTAATCTTTTCCAATCCACATCATCCATTCCCAAAGCAACCTCATGTCTATCATTTCCTTCTTCCTTTACCTCCTCTCTAATTGTCCTAAGATAATTTAGATCTTCGTCCTCCAATCTCTTGAAAACCTTTTAATACTCCTCGGCCTTCTCCAACATCAAATAGGTGTAGTTCCACCTAGTGGGCACATCTAAACCTTTTAATACTCCTCGGCCTTCTCCAACATCAAATAGGTGTAGTTCCACCTAGTGGGCACATCTAAGCACAATCGAATTTTAAAGCCGACTTTCTCCTTCTCCACGCATAAGTTAAATGTGCATTGTCTTTGTGGAGATGATCTCACATATTGCACAGATTTTCTCACCTTCACTATTGTCTCATCCATTTCAGTTAACCCTTCACGAACAATTAAGTTCAAGATATGAGCACTACACCTCATATGCAAGTATTTATGCCCTAAAATTGTTGCCTTCCTATGCTTAGTCTTTTCTTGAATAAAAGAAATGAGCCCACAATTAGACGCAGCATTATCAACCGTAATAGTTAGAATCTTGTCTATCCCCCAATCAAGCAAACACATCTTAACAATCTTCCCAAGTGTTTGACCCTTGTGATTTTCCACTAAACGAAAATTAAGAATCCTCTTATGTATTCTCCAATTGCTATCTATAAAATAGGCAGTGAGACACATGTAGTTCAAATTTTGAATGGATGTCCATGTATCAATGGTAAGGCAAACTCGTTACTCCCTTAGGGCTTCTTTCAACTTCTATTTCTCATCCAAAAACACCCTAATGCAAGCTTTGGCCATTGTTGTGCAGCAAGGGATTGGATGGAACCTAGGTTGGGCAACAGACATAAACCTTCTAAAACCAAGACCCTCCACAAACCTAAAAGACAGCTTATCTAGAATAATCATCTTCGCCAATGCTTTCTTACATGCCTCAAAATTAAACACGAGGCACAAGTCTCCCACTACTTTCTCCTTCTTCTTTAGGTTGAATGCTAGGGTTGATTGGGTTTTTTCCTCTTTCCTAAAGGATATTTCAGACATTGTGATTGTATGTGAGTTTTCATGGTTGTAGTGCCATTCAACTTACTACCACAAGCATAAATTATGCCACAGTAGTTACAAGCTGCCTTAGGTTTTCCCCCCCTTTATTAGTAGTGAAATGACTCCAAACAAAAGATCTTTTTTTACCATTATTACTTGCTTTTGGTGGGAGTGGGGGTTTTCCTTTTTCTTCATACACATTGGTTGCCCCTTGACCTGCTTTATTATCAAAAACTAACTTCACAAAAAGCCAAAAAGCTTATTTGTTTTTGCTTGAAAACCTAAATAAAGGAATTTACCAGCTCCACCAATAGCTTCTATATTCCGGGTTCAATGTGGTGGGATTTGATGACATCATAAGGAGGGAAGTAGAACTCTCACTACACAAAGTCTATTATTCGAAGCAGTAAATTGTATTTGGAGTTTATTGCCAAAATATATATATATTGTATAAACCTATTATATCAAATTTTATTACAACACTCTACATCAACTATTGCAATGACGCTAATGTTATTGCAACGATTATGAAATAAATGTTCAAAATGTCTCTTTAAAATATGATTTCAACCTAGTCGGGACCTACTATACTTAGATATTTTAGGTATTTTCTTACTATACTTATTTCGAAAAGCATCTCAGATATTTTGTTAGTATATTTAATTCTTTAGAATGGAAGATTAGTATCGTCATGACCTGTTATACTTGAATTGGATATTTTATTACTATACTTAATTCAAAATTCAATTTAGATATTTTGTTACTATACTTAGTAAAATCATCTTTGATATTTTGTTACTATTCTTAATTCTCTAAAATAGAATGCTTGTATCGTTCAAAAAGCTTCTTAGATATTTTGTTCCTATACTTACTTTTCCCAAATGGAATGTTAGTGTAGTTTAATTCAGCAACATTTATTTTAGTATCACAGAATTCTTCTAAATGTTTCATCTCTACAAAGATCAAACATGTAATTCTTAGGTATTTTTAATATAAAATTATGTCTTGAAAATTGGCATAAAAAGTATTATCTAAGGTTTACAAAGTTGCACTCTTCCTTCAATTGCAATATTGAGGTAAGCATTGGAACAAGAAGTAGATTTTAGGTCTTTCGAAAGTCCGCCTGTGGACGTTTTTAATGTTTTTGAGCAAGATCTTAATGGCTTGTACTTTAATAGGCTTTGTCTTGGAACTGTTGGAGTTTCTTAGTTTAATGAATCGCCTATTTCAACCAAAAAAAAAAAAAAAAATTTTGAGGTAAGCACCACAAAGTTCATCCAAAAAACCATTTGCATTTCCAAATATAACAACCGTTTTTTTTTCTATGCTAAGCTGAATATGTATAAAAATCAGCAATCCTTTCTTGAAACAAAACTTTTGGGATTGCTTTAGTTGAGGGATACGAAAAGGTATGAAGAAACTGCTTAAAAAAAAAAAGTTCAAAATGCCTCTTTAAAAACTTATTTCAAGCCTAATCACGACCTACTATACTTTGATATTTTAGATATTTTGCTACCATACTTAAAGTTCAAAAAACATCTTGCATATTTTCTTAATATACTTAGTTCTCCAGAATGGAATATTCATATCATTCAAAAAGAATCTTAGAGATTTTGTTACTATACTTAGTTCTTTATAATGGAATATCTGTGAACTTTTATTTTAGTACCGTAGAATTCTTGTAAATGATTCATCTCTAGAAAGATCAAACATGTCACACGGTTAGCATGTTTGATGAAAAGAGTGGTGCTAGATTGCTCAAATCCTCCTCACATATGACAAAGTTAACGTATGAGCTAAAATTCCAATGTAGCCCAAGCCCTTATTTATGCTCAAGTATTTTGTTCTACTCAACCAATTTTTGTTTATTTTTGGATAAATGTGTCTGAAAAAATGTTAATACTTGATAAAGGATTGGCTAAAGAACTGTGACATATCAATTTTTGCCTTGAGCTCCTCAAGTATGTGATAGCCCTAGAAGATGGGCTGCCTACATCCCTTTCATTACTGAGCATTGTTGAGTATTATTCTTTGTTGAAGGAATAATAGCGGTGTAAGATATCTCACTTTCCCAACATATTAATTGATGATGAAGTGTATAAAAAAAAATTGATGATGAAGTGATCACAAGAGCCAAAAGCTATATAGAACGAGTCCTAACCTGTGGTTTCCTCGATCCACATGTTCTACAAAAATCAGTTAGTTGTTACCTTTTTTATTGGATAAGTCATAATTGATGAAGAGGACACTTTCCGCAAGAACACTCTTTCCAAATAACAATAAATATAAAACAATTGGGGGAATGGGTAGACTAGTAATGAGAGGGACAACAATGTAGTAAGTTAGGCAACGTTTCAAAGTTATAAGAAAAATAGGATCTCGAGTTTTAGAAACTCGAGATCCATATTAAAACTCGAGTCCCAAAAACTCGCTTTGCAAGTATTTTTGGACTGAAAATGCCACATAGATCTCGAGTTTTAGAAACTCGAGTTCTATGCAAAAAAAAATTTTGTTTGATCACCCCTATAGTGGTGTTTTTAAGTCCTATGGTGACGTTTTAAAGCCTTATAACGGCGTTTTCCTGCAAAATTTTTTTAAAAGTGTTCAATACCAGGTTCATGGAGCCCTATAGTGGCGTTTTTAGGCCCTATAGTTAGGGTTGTCCACGAGTCGGTCCGGGTCCGGGTCCGGTTTGTGCCCAACCCGGAACCGGCCCGACCAGATCGGGTCTCCCAAACCTGGACCCACCGCCGACCCGCCGACGGCAGCGGTTCGGGTGGTCGGATGTCAGCGGTTTGTCGGTTGGGTATCGGTCGGTTTCGAACTGTGTAAAGTGTTGCTGGATTTTGCAGAAATCGTCGCCGGAGTTCGTCGAAATCTTTGGTTTTTGCTAGATCTAACCGGATCTCGAAGAGATCTCAGTAGATCTCAACAAGATTAGGCCGAATCTTGAAGAGATCCGGTGAGATCAACGAGATCAGGCCGAATCTCGAAGAGATCTTAGTAGATCTCAGCGAGATCAGGCTGGATCTCGAAGAGATCCGGTGAGATCTCAGCCAGAACAGGCCGAATCACCGTGTAAAATCGATGGAGAACAGATGTAACCATTTTTAGAAGTGTTTTCTGGTCGGGTCGGTTGAAAATCGGGTTTTCATGCTCAAATCCGTCAACCGACCCACCGGTCTTGAGTTTTCTGGGCGGGGACCCGCTGCCGATCGTCGTCGGCATCGGATTGGTCGGTTTTCTAGCCGGGTCGGCCAGGTTGGGTGGGTTGGTCGGGTTTTGGGTCTGCTTGGACACCCCTACCTATAGTGACGTTTTAAAGCCTTATAGCGGCGTTTTTATGCAAAATTTTTTTAAAACTTGATTTTTAAGCCCTATAGTGACGTTTTTAAGCCCTATAGCGGCGTTTTTGGAACTCGAGTCTTTAAAACTCGATTTCCATGTGGATTTTTTTCCACAACACACCCATCCGCTTACAAATCGAGACTTAAAAACTTGATTTTTATCTTGGAACTCGAGTTTCAGACACTCGAGATGCTAGTTTTCAACATTATTTTGAAACGTGACAACAAACTAAATTTTTTGATATTTATTGTTAAATGGAAAAAAAATTCTAAAAAAATTTAGTTAGTTCTCACGTTTCAAAACAATGCTGAAAACTAGCATCTCGAGTGTTTAAAACTCGAGTTCCATCATAAAAATCGAGTTTTTAAGTCTCGATTTGTAAGAGAATGGGTCTGATGCGGAAAAAAAATCCATGCGAAAATCGAGTTTTAAAGACTCGAGTTCCATAAACGCTGCTATAGGGTTTAAAAACGTCACTATAGGACTTAAAAATTGAGTTATAAAAAAATTTTGCAGAAAAACGCCGTTATAGGAATTTAAAACGTCACTATAAGGCTTAAAAACGCCACTATAAGGCTCCCTGAACTTGGTATTAACCCTTGTAAAATTTTTTTTTTTGCAGGAAAACGCCGCTATATGGCTGTAAAACGTCACTATAGGACTTAAAAACGCCACTATAGGGGCGATTAAACTAATTTTTTTTTTGCATGGAACTCGAGTTTCTAAAACTCGAGATCTATGTGGCATTTTCAGTCCATGTATCCAGCAAAACACGCACAAAGCGAGTCTGTGGGACTCGAGTTTTAATATAGATCTTGAGTTTCTAAAACTCGAGATGCTATTTTTCTTAAATCTTTGCAACGTTGCCTAACTTACTACATACTTGCCCTTTGCAATGTTAGTCTGCCCATTCCCCCCTTTCCGCAATTCCTCAACTTTGTTCCTCTAATCCGTGCTTCTATCAGATATCCATTTCATTTTCATTACTCTCAATGTATATGTTTTTTTTTTTTTTTTTGATAAGCTCAATGTATATGTTGACCTTTAAAAGATCCTCATTTAAAGATTCCTTTGCTCACCAATGTATTTGTTGATTAACAGATTCTTGTAACAGTTTATTAGTATAACTTGGTCTATTAAAGGATTTCATTCTACCAAATATCAGTTAGCTCTAAATATATGCAACTCACACAATTATATGTCACAAAATAAATACAATTGTTCTTGTACGCAATATTCAAATTGGTCGATGTACCACCCGTCTAAAAAATAGTCATTGAAAATACTATTTCAATTGATTATAGATCATGCATGTTATGCCTAGAATCAATATATTAAATATTTACACAAAAATAAAAAAAATTCAAAGACCTAACATTTTTGCCAAAAAATCAAAAGCATAAATTTGTGAGGCTGATAGATCAGTCCCTACTTTTGAATCGCACAGCTCAGCTTGGTGGTTGAAAATCAAATATAACTCATTAGAACTCCAAAAAATATATTTAAACCAATAAAAAAGAAGAAGAAGGGAGATTATAAATTCGTAACATAGAGAGAATGGCATGGGATTAGGCGAAAATGAACAAAAATGAACTAAATTATGACCAGTGAAACTTCAAACTTGAAATTTGAGAGAGAGAGAGAGAGGCAACTGAAAATACCAAAAATGGAACCAAATCCCCCTTTCTTTATTATCTTTTTCTCTATCCCTCTTTCAATCTCTTCTCACCTTAGAATCCATGTAAGAGTTAAGAAGAAAAGAAGCCAAAGACACCCAAAATATCTATTTAAGATCAATACCATAAAACTAAAAGACCCAAATTAGCAAACAATCAAAAAGTTGAAACCCTCACGGAAACATATACAAACACAGATTTAATATATTTATATGAGAAGGAAGAACAAAGAGCGACCAGTAAGTTTTTTTTTTAAATAGAAATTTGATTTAAGTGAGCAGATTTAGTCTAGATAGAGTAAACAAGAAAGGAAAAAGAGAGGACACGGAGAGAGCAGATATTTCCCCTCTCTCTTGCTCTCATTCTCTCACTCCTTAATTGTTATCTTCAGCCAAACGCACCATTTAAGGTTACTGTAGACAGAGTTATTTGCTCTTTTTTTTTATTATTATTAATTTTTTATAGTTTATTTTTATTTTTATTTTTTATGATTTAATTTTTTTATTTCTTTAATAGTTAGTAGATATGTGTTCGTGGCATTTGACGTGGGTAATATAGCAGGCATTTAGACAAAGTCGAGGTTTCAAGCAACCTCTAGGAACCACATACACGAATACGAATATGGGAATGGACTTTGAGGTGCTCTCGTGCTAAGGCGCGTAGTAGCAGGTGGGAGTCTTGCAGTTCCTTGCAAGAAGTGAAGTACCCTCCTTTGGGTGGGGCAGTGGGTTAGTGGTAGGCGTGTTTTGGTCCTGTTCAGGGGTTCGGAGAGAGTTGTCTCAGGGGTATTACATTGGAAGACAGATATCTGGGCTGCCAGCTATGGCAGACGAGTTAGAAGAGCTGTGGAAGAAACTAACGTTCACAGAGGAAGAAGACACAGGTATAGAACTTGGTAGCGAAAGCACAAGTGCTGCAAGAAAGATGGGGAGGTTTTGTGTAGTGATGAAGATTTTGTCACAAAGAAGCATTAATGTGGAGGCTTTAAGAAAGAACTTAAGAATGTTATGGAAACCGAATAAAGGGGTCCAAATTGCTGAGCTTGAGGAGGAGCTGTTCTTGGTGGAGTTTGGGGATGAGAAAGACAAGAAGAAGGTTCTGGACATGTGTCCGTGGAGCTATGAAAAGCAACTCGTTCTCATTCAAGAATATGATGGAAAGTTGACACCGTCGGAGATTGAAGTAAAATGGGCTCCCTTTTGGGTCCAGATTTACAACCTACCCTTGAACAGCAGGACGAGAGAGACAGGGTGGGCTATTGGATCGTGTCTCGGGTCGGTGATTGAGGTAGATGTTACAGACTCTGGAGTGCAGTGGGGAAAATGTCTCCGGGTCAGAGTGAGTATTGATGTCACTAAGCGTTTGGTGAGAGGGAAAAGAATCACAGCTGAAGGGGGTGAGTCCAAATGGGTAAACTTTAAATATGAAAGGTTACCCAATTTTTGCTATAGGTGTGGGCTGCTCAATCATTCTCTGAGAGAGTGTAGTGAAGGGCAGGCTTCAGGTGATACTAACGGAGCAAGTCAACTTCAATACGGGGCATGGTTAAGAGGGGAGCCAATGCGAAGAGGAGGGAGAGATTATGCTGCTCTGGGGGGTAGAAGAGAAGCTCCGGCGGGTAATGGGGCACCTGGGTGGAATCCGACAGTCCCGGCGGAGCAACGAAACATGGCGACAGAAAGTCTTGAGAAAGAAGAAGATCATGTGACAGACAAGTCAAATCAAGGAGTATGTCAGTCCTTAAGCGACGTGGAGACAGTACCTACTATTAAGCCTATGTCAGAAGCGTTAGCTGAGGAGGGTAAGGTCAAAGAGCTGGTGGGAAAGAAAGGGGAGATAGTAGCTGATTTTGGGAGTTTAGGTGAGGAAAAGCCTGTTGGGAAGACGGATTTTGCGGATGGAATGCAGTGGGTATCTGCATTGGGACAGGGGTCTCAGATTGTTTCTGGCGGGGAGTTGGCGCCAAAAGACAAAGTTCAAATAAAGGTTTTTGGGCCAGCTCTGGAGATCCCTTGTCCAGGCCCATTAGCTATGTCTTATGATGAGAACAAAGGCTGGACCTCAGAGACTTTGGGCCCTGCGAGTAAGCACTGGAAACGGCTTGCTAGAGAAAATAAAAAAGTGGTGACTAAGGTGGGGGAGAACTTATGTAAGTCCAAAAGGGAGGGCCCAACGCCCCTTCAGGAACTTGATCCAAACTCAGGAGGACAAAAACGCAGAAAGGGAGGGCAGGTTGGTGACCATGAAACAAAAGGCAAGGAGAAAATGGTTGGCGGTGAGGCGGTTGCTGCTGAGCAGCACCGCCGAGCCAAATGAGTTTGCTGGCCTGGAACTGTCGAGGATTGGGGTCGTCCTTGGCAGTTCGAACACTCGCCGATGAGGTGAGGACAAAAGACCCTCTCCTGGTCTTTCTATCGGAGACGAAGGCCGGAACGAATCGGATTAAAGGTATTCAGAGCAAGCTGGAGTATACTCAGGGGATTATTGTTCCAAGTGATGGTCGGAGTGGGGGGTTGGCACTACTGTGGAGAGAAGGTACCGATGTGCGGTTTAAGAGCTGTTCGAATTCGCACATCGACGTCAAAATCCACGATTGTTCTGCTCCTTCCCCGTGGCGTGCAACCGGGTTTTATGGTCAACCAGATACAGCTAAAAGGTTTATTTCGTGGGAGCTTTTGGATGTGTTGAAAGTGCAGAGCCCATTACCGTGGGTGGTGTTTGGGGATTTTAATGAAATTTCCCATCCTGACGAAAAGCTTGGCGGACCTGAGAGAGATGCTCGCCAAATGAAAGATTTCAGGGAGTGTCTTAGTAGATGCGGACTTGTTGATTTGGGTTTTGTTGGAAAAAATTTTACTTGGTGTAATGGAAGGGCAGGGGAGCAGAGAACGAAGCTTAGATTGGATAGGATGGTGGCTAGTGAGAGTTGGCTGGATAGGTTCCCGAATGCTAGTGTCCATCATGTTAGCATGTCTATCTCCGATCACTGTTTACTTTCTCTTTGTCTTCATCGGAGAAAGCCTCGGAAACCGGCTAGGAAGAGGTTCTTCTTCGAGGCCATGTGGACTAGGGAGGCTAGCTGCAGGGAGCTGATTGAGGGTGTGTGGGATCCGGTGGGGAGAGATAGTAGGTCTACGATCATGGATCGGTTAAAGAATTGCCAAGAGCAATTGAGCAGATGGAACTGGAAGGTGTTCGGAAATGTTAATACTACTCTGAAGCAGAAGAAAGAACTACTTCAACAACTTGAAGTTGCGGATGATTTGCTGGATAAAGCCGAGGATATCAAGGGACTAAAGAAAGAAATCAATGAGATCCAAATTCGTGAGGAGATTTTGTGGAACCAGAGGTCAAGGGCATTGTGGCTGAAGTGGGGGGATCGAAATACGAAATTTTTCCATGCTACAGCTAGTCAAAGGAGAAGAAAAAATAAGATTGATGGTTTGCAAAATCATCAAGGGGAGTGGATTGAGGACCAGGAGGGTATTGAAAACACTATTTTGGATTACTTCACGAAGATCTTCACGTCTGACTACCCTTCTAATTTTGATGCAAGTCTGAGTGCTATTTCTAACCGGGTTACTACGGAAATGAACGAGGAGCTGCTGGCTGTGTTCAAGGCTGAAGAGGTATGGAATGCTTTACACCAGATGCACCCCACAAAAGCTCCGGGCCCCGACGGTATGTCTCCCATCTTTTACCAACAATACTGGGATGTCGTTGGTTCTGATGTGATTAACACTGTTTTAGAGGTCTTAAACACTGGTGTTCTTCCTAATTCTCTCAATGAAACTTTTATTTGTCTTATCCCTAAGGTAGCCTCTCCCCAGAAAATTACGGAGTACAGACCGATAAGCTTATGCAATGTAGTGTATAAAATTATCTCTAAGGTGCTTGCAAATAGACTAAAAAAAGTATTAAAGGAGGTTGTTGATGAATCTCAGAGTGCATTCGTGCCGGGCAGGTCCATAATCGACAATGTGCTTGTGGCCTTTGAAACTATGCACTGCATTGATCAGAAAAGGAAGGGTAAGGAAGCTCTTATGGCTGTAAAACTCGATATGAGTAAGGCATACGATCGCGTCGAGTGGGCCTATTTGGAAGCTATAATGAGGAAAATGGGGTTTCATGAGAGGTGGATTTCTCTTATGTTGATGTGTGTTAATTCGGTTTCCTACTCGGTATTGATAAACGGGGAGCCAAAAGGAAAGATTGTCCCTTCGAGGGGTCTTCGGCAGGGGGACCCAATCTCCCCGTACTTATTCCTGCTGTGTGCAGAAGGGTTATCGGCTCTGTTGAAGAAGGAGGAGATGGTGGGAAATATAAAAGGAGTAGCGGTGAGTAGAGGAGCACCGAGTGTCTCACACTTGCTATTTGCTGATGATACCATTATCTTTTGTCGGGCCTCTATTATGGAGTGTGAGAGGGTGATGAAGGTGCTGGAAGAGTATGAACGGGATTCGGGTCAGAAAGTAAATAAAGGAAAAACAGCCCTTTACTTCAGTAAGAATACTAGCGGGGAGGTGCAAGACCAGATCAAGCACAGGTTCGGGGCTGAGATTGTCAGACATCATGAGAAATACTTGGGGCTTCCTCCATTGGTTGGAAGGGGGAAACGAAAAGCCTTCAACCGGATTAAGGACCAGGTGGGAAGGAAAATCGCGGGGTGGAAGGGGAAGCTCTTATCTAATGCAGGCAGAGAAATCCTCTTAAAAGCTGTGGCACAAGCCACCCCTACATACACGATGAGTGTGTTTAAGCTTCCTGATTCCCTGTGCAAGGATTTGAATTCAATGATGAGCAACTTCTGGTGGGGCCAAAAAGGAAGAGAAAGAAGGCTGGCTTGGGTGTCATGGGAGAAATTATGCAAGCTAAAAGCCGAGGGAGGTATGGGCTTTCGGGACCTCAAGGCGTTCAATTTAGCTCTCCTTGCAAAACAAGGATGGAGAATTCTTGAGAACCCAAACTCACTGGTTCATAGGGTCTACAAAGCCAAGTATTTCGCTAAGGAGTCATTCTTAAATGCGCAAGTGGGGAGGAAGCCTTCGTATGCGTGGCGTAGCATCATGGCTGCAAAAGATATAATTACAAAGGGGTCTCGGTGGTGTATTGGTAATGGTCAGAAAGTTAATATCTGGAAAGATAGATGGGTACCAAGACCGGTTTCGTTCAAAGTTATCAGGCCTAGGAGAGCCCAGGATGCCGATGTGATGGTTGCGGATCTCATTGATGCAGATAGGAGGTGCTGGGATGTTGCTAAGGTTAGAAGCACTTTTCTCCCCCATGATGCTGAGCTAGTGTTGGGCATACCAATCAGTTATAGACTGCCTGAGGACTCATTTATTTGGGCTGGTACACCCAATGGAAAATTTTCAGTGAGGAGCGCTTATGGGGTTGCACAGAGATGTCTTAAGGAGGGGCTGTCAAGATACAACACTGGTAGTATCTCGGATAATACGAGAATGACAGCTCTTTGGAGGGTGGTGTGGAAGTTGGAGTGCCCAAATAAATTTAAACACTTCTTGTGGAGAGCTTGTAAGGATATTCTCCCTACCAGGAATAGACTTAAGGCGAGGGGTGTTGATTGTGAGGACTGCTGTGTTTTTTGCGGATCCAGTGAAACATCGGGGCATATTTTGTGGGACTGCAATGTTGCTAGGGAGGTGTGGTGCGAAACAAAGATAAAGCTCCCTGCTCTGCCGGTTCCTATGACTGAGTTTGTGAATGTGGTGTGGGAGGTTATGGAGTCTCACCCAAATGTCAATTGGGTGCTGTTTACAGTGACTGCGTGGAGCTTGTGGAATAATAGAAACTCGGTGATCCATGGTGGTCAAAACAAAGGAAAGGCTGGAATTATCATGGCTGCGGCTACTCTGGCTGAAGAGGTCAAAGGCGAAAGATCTGTGCAGAGGAATGGCCTCCCTGGTGTTGTTCATTGCTGGTCTCCTCCGAGGCAAGGTTGGTTTAAAGTCAATACGGATGGTGCAGTATTCAGGGAGTCTGGAGCTTGTGGTATTGGAGTGGTAGTTAGAAATGAACAGGGGCTGATCATGGGGGCTCTGAGCAGAAGACTGTTTCTCCCATTGGGTGCGCTAGAAGTGGAAGCTAAAGCTGTTGAAGAAGGTGTCCAATTTGCTAGGGACTTATGCCTGGGCCAGGTGATAATCGAAAGTGACTCACTGTTAGTGATCAATGCATTCCGAAAGCAGGGTGGGATGCAAAGTTGTGTTCAAAAAGTTGTTGAGGGCACAAGGATAGGACTGAATGACTTCGCTGCGTGGGAGATGTCTCATACACGCAGATGCTGCAACGCAGCGGCCCATATCATGGCAAGATATGCCAAGTCTGTACAAGAGTGTGATATATGGGTGGAAGATATTCCACCTATGATTGTAAACCAAGTGCAAAATGATGTAATCTGTATGTCTCATATTTCGGTTTAATGAAGTATTAAGTTGGGAATCAAAACAAAAAAAAAAAAAAAGAATATGGGAATGGGTATAGGTATGAAATGGTGATATGGCAATTTTTAAAAAAATAGATCACCGGTAGGATAGGATGCATTTATTAAATAATTATTAAATATATTTTTATTTATTTATATTTCTATATATTATTAAATTATATAATGTTAAATATATATATATATATATATATATCAAACTAAGAGTAATAATGGATAACAAGTAAATAAGTTATTCAACCAAAAAAAAAAAATATTCAAAAACAAAAAATTAAAATCTATAATTTGTTCAACTCATTATATATAAATAATTCATAATTTCATTTCCCCTAAAAAAAAAAGTACAAAGTGAAATATTGTGGTCCTGAGTTCTCTTTGGCAACATCGATGTCTTTGTTCTCTTTGGCTTTGTAGTCACAACAACTTTGCTCTATTCTGCAACTTGGCTTGCAATTGTAGCAAATATTATATATTGCTCTCTCTCTCTCTCTCTCTCTCTCTTATTATTTTAGAGTACTCTCATGTCAGCATTATCAGTTCTCACTTTATCTCTTATTAGTCTATTTTTCTTTTTCTTCTTATTAGTAAAATGATATTGTAATACTTTATGTATTCACTTTTTTTTTTCTTTTTCTTTTTTGGTGACGTTGATATATTTAAAATTTCTCTTTATTAGATTTTATATCATTTAGTTTTTTAGTGACTATTTTAATAATAAAAAATCTGCCACTCTGTCCTATGCTAATATTGCTCACTCATCTCTTATTTTGGACTGCAGGAATTTGGTGAGGAAGATTCCAAGAGAAAAAATTAATCATTCCTGGAAGGGGGCTGACTAGTTGGCAAAGAAGGGAGCTAACTTACAGGAAGATTTTGTGATTTGTGATAATCCTCCCATAGGGAAGAATTTGCTTTATGATTATGTTGGTTCGTATTATGAGATGTGTTTTTGTAATAACTCTTACTTTGTTCCTTAGTCCATACATCAGTTTCCTTCTTACCAAAAAAAGAAAAAGAAAAAAGAATGTCATATTGAAAATGGAATGAAAGTTAAATGAAAAATTAAAAATTTTGAAACTATAGAGATGAAATGAAAAGAGACAGATCTTAGAGGGTATATTTTGTAATTTAACTTTCTTTATTAATAATATTTGGCCTAAGGGGAGATATGAACAAGAGACGTTTGCACCAGGAAGCATAGTCCTCAGTAAATGATTGTGCTACCTATTGGAATTAAATCCACACTTATTATTATTATTATTATCATAATCATCATCAAAATAGTTTAAATTTTATCATGTCATTGAATTTTAAAAAAATAAAAATAAAAACGACAGGAATTTTTATAAAGAAGTAACTATAAAAGGACAAAAGGTGTACATCTTGGGCAATTGAAAATACACAATCCATGAAGAAGTCTCCCCCATCCAAACCATAGTTTGTGCTACCCCTTTGCAAAAACTGCCAACCTATGAGCAGCCCCTACTACAGTTTTTAGGCCTGAACTGAAAGAGAGGTGTTGTACCTTGCGGCCAATGTACATGCTTCATCTAGCTAGGTAATATGCCCACAGTAGTCAATGTTGGTGTAGACACTTGGGTAATTGAAAATACACAATCCATGAAGAAGTCTCCCCCATCCAGACCATAGTTTGTGCTACCCCTTTGCAAAAACTGCCAACCTATGAGCAGCCCCTACTACAGTTTTTAGGCCTGAACTGAAAGAGAGGTGTTGTACCTTGCGGCCAATGTACATGCTTCATCTAGCTAGGTAATATGCCCACAGTAGTCAATCTTGGTGTAGACACTTGGGCAATTGAAAATACACAATCCATGGAGAAGTCTCCCCCATCCAAACCATAGTTTGTGCTACCCCTTTGCAAAAACTGCCAACCTATGAGCAGCCCCTACTACAATTTTTAGGCCTGAACTGAAAGAGAGGTGTTGTACCTTGCGGCCAATGTACATGCTTCATCTAGCTAGGTAATATGCCCACAGTAGTCAATCTTGGTGTAGACACTTGAAGAGCATGAATATCTGAGTCCCCTTCAACCCAAGCTAAAGAAATGTCCAAGTCCTGCACAAATTAGAGAGAGTATAATAAATAAACTTATTGTATTATAGATGTGCCTAAATGACAACACTAAGCACTCTTATATGTACAAGAGGTAACCTAATTAGAGGCTCTTTTATTTTTTGGGTTAAAAAAAAAAATACATGGGGTGAGTTTTGTAAATTGGAGAAGTTTTAAAACTAATAAAAGAGTGATCCTATTTTGTAGAGAGTTAGTGAGTAGAAGTAGGAATTTAAATCAACGTAAAAATAGGAGTTTATTAGAAGCAGGAAGATATTTCAACGTAGAAATAAGAATTTATTATTTTTGTCAATTTACTATTTTAACCTCATTTTTAAGTTTTAGGTAGGGCATATTTTTTATTGTAAAAAAAACAATAATTAACTTTCTTTTGCCAATTTACTATTTTAACCCTATTTTTAAGTTGTTGGTTAATTAATTTATGGGTATTTTTGACAGAAAAAAAACAATAACTAACTTTCTGAATTCTCTTAATATATATACAGATAAAACAAATTCCTTACTAATAAAGGATGTTTAGAAATTAGAATTAAAAAAATAAAATATTTATTAAATTTTCAAATGCACTATTACTATTAAGAGCATGAATGCTCTCTTTATTTAGTAAAATGGTATTAGATTTTTCTTGTTCTCTTGTCCTGATTGTGTTTTGCATTAAAAAAATAAAAATAAAAAGGCTAGAACATGCATGCAGAAATATTTAAGAAATGTTAAGTGTTTGACGTGTGTCTGACATGAATTTGACATCCCAAATGAAGTGTTTATGCTAGCTAGAACAAATCCCTTTTGGGTTCTTACCGCATTAAACATTTTCCATAGCAGATGACAACTGCTTTGTCTGACAATGCTGGGCATTGTTCCATAGTGCTTGCTTTCTTGTTGTTGAGACGCTAGAGATTTCCTACATTGTTCCAATTAAACCTCACTAAATTGCAAATGTCACAATAAACACAATTAAATTTAAAAATAAAATCTTAATAGTAAAATAAACTCCTTCTAGCCTTTTAGTTCTACTAAATCCGCCCCTATACTCTTAGAAATATAGAAGCTCTGGATTCAAATCTAGGGAAGCATGTCTCCTTACTCTGATGAAAAAACAAAAGAAAAAAATAAAACAGAGCATCAAGACCTTCTATATGGTCTGTGCCAACTGACTGACAAGTACTGATGGATTGGGCTGCTGCTTGTTGGGTCTGGGTCCGGCGTAATCATAATTTTAGTAAGCAATTGCAAATAATAATTTTTAGTGTTTAAATACTAAAACTTGTGCTTAAAAAAAAAAAGTAATGTGTTTAATAAGAGTGTCTTTTTTATTATTATTTGAAAATGATAAGAGTGTCTTTTTAAGAGTATTTGAGTCACGATTTTCAATTTAGAGTGTTTAAACACTGTATTTAGAAAACTCTCCATATCAATTTTTTGTTTTCAAGTAAGATTGTTCAATGGTATTTTTGTAAATATTTGGAAAGTGTGAGACCTATTTAATTAAACCTAACATCAACTACAACTCTCTCTCCCTCTCACACTTACCAAGAACCTTTTCCCTTCTCTAATAAATATTAATAAAATAATTGTAATGTCAAAAAATACAAAACACATTTTTTGCATTATAAATACTTTAAACATATATTTTTTAAAATACTTTTTAAACCACAACTTTTACATTATTTTAAACAAAAATACTTAAAATATGCTACGTGAAAGGAAAGTTACTAATGTGCTCAACCACTAGGCAACTTAAGCAATTAGGTCTTAAATGAAAGACGGCCCAATAAATGAAAGATGGCCCAATAAATGTTTGCTTTTTTTTTTTTTTTTTTTTTTTTTTTTTTTTTTTAAAATTTTTATCTACTTAATTTGTTGACTGAATAATTCTAAACCCGTGTAAATGCTATGAGGAGTGTATTTGTCCGTGTAAAAGAGAATTTGAACCAATTTTCAGTCTTTTATCTGGTCCCAGGCTTGCATTCTTATTCGTTTACTGATCACTTGCATATGATTCGATGACTTTCTTCTTTTGGCTTTTGATTACTTCGGTAAACTGGTAAAAAAAAGTGCAGCGGATAACTTTTCAAGTTCTTGTTTTTTGGGGGGCATTTGGGAATGGTTGAAAATAGTTTTGGTTTAAATAATCTATTTTTGTTTTATATCACTTTGGAATCACTTATTTAGTTTTTAATTATAAATTTTTTTATTGAAAGTATGCCAAAATATAACTGTAATCAGCTTGTACTTTTAAAAAATGAGAAATTTTTTTTTTTTTAAAACTGTACATAAAAGTCAAAATGCAAAAAACTAACTTATAAGAGGATCCTAAACACACATTTGTCTTTTTTAATAAATTAAATTTGTTTTAGTTTTTTGTAATACATTTAACATAAAAGTTATAATTTTATTTATTTATTTATAATACTATGCAAATAAATTACTAAAAATAAGCATTTTTGAGAAAAGAAAAAAGAAAAAAGAAAAAAAAAGGTGATATAACTACCTTTTACCATTTTATTATTTTTTGTTTGCTTTTCTTAACTATATAAACTAAGTTTGGCTCATTTTCTAATTTGGTCCATAGGTATTTCTAGACATGGCAAAATGGGTTAGAATTTTCTGACCTGACCCGTTTGACTTGCGATCTGTTTGACCTGCAATCCGATTGACCTGTTTAAAAATGACTTGTTTTGAACTGTGACCCGTTTTGACTCGCGACTTGATTGACCGACTCGAACCCGACTCGACCCGACCCACCCATTTTACCACATCTACCAACGTTGAGTAGATTGAGATTGAGGTGTAATTCTTATAAAATATTTAATTATTCTTCTTCACTTAATATATTATGTACTCCATTATAGTTTGTCATTCTTTACTTGCCACTTTCATTTTCTCTTCCTACTTTAAACAGATCGAAGATTATACTAAGATTAGCTTCCAGAAAGCTGGAACAAGAGTTGCACCAAATTTGGGTATCAAGTATTTAGTGGTAATTGGTAAGTGATAACAGTATCACTAGTAAGAATCTAATCACAGTTAAGGAACTCAGAAATAATTGACAGATTGCATTTATTTAAAAAAAAAAAAATTGTTTGAAAAATACGGGTCAACTCGACTTGTCTTGCGACCCGACTCAACTCGCGACCCGATTGACCTGCAACCCATTTAACTCGTTTAAAAATGACCCGTTTTGACTCATGACCCGATTGACCCCCAAACCTGATTAACCTGACCCAAACCTGACCTGACCCACCAATTTTGCCACGTCTATTCCTAGTGTCGTTGGAAAGATAGAAAGTCTAATTTCCAATGCCTTCTTTTTTGCACAATTTAGCTCACCAGTGAGAAAGTTACAAGTTACAACCTCCAACCAATCTTGGGTTAAAAAAAAAAAAAAAAAACTCAATCAAGTTGTAGAGAATTTCACATATTTCAAGAAATTATGTGATTTTTGGATCATTTTTGTGTGCAGTGTTGTTGCCTGATTTTGCACCAAAAACTGCCAATGAAACTTTTCTATTTTTATGCATTTGATTGACTTTATGACCTTTTAAACCTCATTTTGGCTTAAATGAGGTACCATTGGAAAGTTTAAGGCCAATGCTTCAATGCTATATATTAAAGACTGTACTTAGAGTACTCTTCCAATTTGAAAGTTACAAGAGCATGAATGTAGCAACTCGAATACTTTTTGGTCAAAATTTCATATATATATATATATATATTTTCATCAGTTTGGGCAACTCATTCTAATTCCTCAACTCATAGCCCCTCATATCATAGGTTTTTTATTTTTTTATTTTTTTTAAATATAAATTTTTTTTATGCTGTTTTCTAACTATGTCTCATTTGCATCAATTCAACATCATTTGAACTTGTTTTGCCCAAAAGACAAGTTAAAGTTTTTTTAGCAATTAGTAGAATATCTAAATAGGCAAGTTCGTACGTTTTCTTTGAAAATGATGTTTGTATCACTCCAATGAAATTATTAGATTTCGTGTCAAAGTTTGGTCAAATTTGTTTAAATTAGAATTTGGTTAATTAATCATGAGAAATTAATCAACTTGACATCTGGTTAAGCTAAACAGGTTTTTAATTTCGGCTAAACCCAGCTAATTGGTCAATGTCTAAGTTTGATTGTAAATCAGCGATTTCAATGTCTCTGCATTTGATCAAAGTGAATAATTTCGGCCACTTTTGGTTCTGGATCTTCCAAAGCAATTTTGAATATTTCGTATAAAATCTGTTTGTTGTTTTGCAACTATTGAATTTCGCATGAACTTACTTAGGAATCTAGAAGTGGTCAGCATCTGCTTAATTTTCTGGTATTGCCGAAGTTTTGGAATTTGAAAAGTTTTGATCCTAAAGATACACCTCCGTAATTACGTTGCCTGTGCTAGAAACAAGAATGCATTCCTTGATATGAGGCTATGAGTTAGTTGATTAGTTTAAAGTACGTGAATAAGAGATTTATAAAATTCTCCAGTTATATGTTTATAAAATAATAATGCATATTTTTTATGAAGTAATTTAGAGTAAAAAGGAAAAGAAAAAGATATTTACCCAATTGTTTGCAAAATTTATTTTTTCGTTTCTTTTATTTATTTTGTTACAACTTTTTAAAATCTTTTTTTTTTTTTTTTTTGCCTTGATATAATTATACAATTTATCTTTTACAGACAAGAAAATAAATTTATTTAGATAAAAAAAACTAGCCAGGTAATTAGATTTTTTTTTTTTGAGAAGGATCCAAGTAATTACTTAAAGTTATTATTATATTTAATACGTTTTAAGTTGAAAAATAATACTAATAACTTATTGATAAAGGGACTAGTTCGTATCTGACGGGCTTTTGGGCTGGCCACTAACTGACTACAGCTAGACATAAAGCCGCCAAAAAAAAGCAACAATAAAAAAAGGAGGACGACGTTTCAAACATTCCTTATCTGGGCCAATAGAATCATGCAAAATTGGATTGAATCATTTATTTATTGAATTTTGTATGTAGAACTAACAGTCTCACTTCAAAAAATAAAACTAACAGTCATGCCAAGTCTGAAAAGAATTATCTTTTATTTATTTCTGTTTCTGACTAGGTTGAAAGTCATAACTTAGGAAATATCTCAGATAAGTTCCTCAGAGGTTCCTTGATTCACAAGTGAAAGTGACCAAGTTTCTCAAGTAACTACGACCACCATGAATTCCAAAGGGTAAGTTGACAATTTCAGGTCACGTGTGATCTGTAATCCTTTTTTTTTTTTTTTTGCTTAATGTGATCTGTAATCCATTGGATTCAAGTTTTACTTTTCACCAATATACTTTGGGATCACAATCAAAGGATTTTTTCTTATAATTATTTAGCGTGTCGTGTGTGTATAGGACAAGAGATTATATTAATTAAAACTCGAGAAAACAAAACACACGAATGGAAAAATAAAAGAGAGAATAAACGGCACTTTTGAATCTTGATGTTTACGAGTAATGGACAACCACGACTAATTTTCAAAATGAGTTTGTCCATTCATGCTTACGAGTCGCGACTAATCTACCACTTGGTAAAAGTTTGCGAGAGAAAGATGTCAAAATAACTTAGGCTCATATAATCCATAATAAATAACGCGTAGCTTAATTGGTTGACCTAGTCATAGCCTGAAAAATTTTCCGTACTTTGACTCTGGATTATTTCAACTGGAATCTGGATTACCAACATTCCAACCAACGCCTATATATGCCCAAACAAAGCCCATCAAGACCATACCTAACAGATCACATATATATAACCTTAAACGCTTCCTTCAACTTCATCCAAGCCTAAGTTTCAATCTCATTCTTTGTTCTCTAAAACCTTTTCTTATCTTCAATTTACATTCATTCTTATTCTTTTCCACCAAGCCTCACATAGTTTTCTAAACTAACAAAGATTGTATACCATGTCCATGGCTGATGTTCGTGTAAGTCCTAGGCCTGAAGGGTATCCACCAAATGAGGGTATGAAGAGGAGTATCATGTCCTTGGCTAATGAGGTTCATCAATTTTTGGAGAGGCCAGAAGGGTATCCATCACCATCAGGTGAAGCAATGGAAGTCTCTACAAGCACAAAAAACCATGCATTTTTGGGCAAGTACAATGATATGTCCCTATTAGAAAGTGGTCTCCTTCAAACAAATATTTGTGACATGGATGAAAATTACTTTACTTTTCAAGACAAGCTTGGAAAACCAATTGATCCCAAGTTGCTATCTGTGTTGGAATATTTCGGAGAACTCTTCGTTCGAAGTGAGGAAGTTTTCAAGAAAATATTTCCCGCAGGGCTTCAAGAGGAAATTGTGGAGTTGCTTCAGAAATTTGGTACCATTGTATCCCAAGTAAAATCAGAAAAAATGAAAGTCCGGACCTTGCAGAGGAGTTTGAGCATTGACTCGCCAAGAACACCCTTTATAAAAGGCGGGGAAGTACCTTTGAAGCTCGAGTATTTCAAGGTCAGGACTGTGGTTTTAGATGGCTGTGGACAAGGTCAACAAGGTAGCCAAGGCAGCCAAAGCAAGTAGTTGTGGTGACAACAATTTTGGTGGTTGAAAAGAAGGCCACTTTACTTAGCAAATTATTGATTATTGAAGATTTGTTTATTTATTTATTTATTTATTTACAAATTGTAAGTAAAGAATGGAGTTCATAATTTTAATTTATTCAGTAAAAGTAATTTTATTTTTACTTAATTACTTCTCTGAGTATTCTTATTTATTTTTCTGGGAGGATTGTATTATATTATATCTAAAACGTGTCTAATTCAATCATGTACTGCGCGGGTGAATTCATTTGTCTGCATATAAAGTGGAGGTTTATTGGAAGAGTAAAGAAATTTATGTTATTAAAGAGGGTTCCTTCCCCTTTCCAATTAGACAAGTTTGTATTTTGTATTGTTTTATTACGGTCAAATTAAAATAAATAAGGACACAATGAATATATATACATACATATATATATATATATATATATATATATATGTAGGGACACAATTTGAAGCCCAAACCCTAAAACAAATTGAGTGATGGCCCAATCAGTCCAATACAATAAATTTTTAGAGAGTGGGTTGGAGAGCTAGGTTCAAAATAAGGTTGTTAACGGCTAGTATGGCTTTAATAAACGATCACCGAAGAATTATACATGCAAGACTGGATATATGACTGATTCGAGGAGGACATTCTTTGTACAAATCATTATCAATGTTTGCAAATACAACTTTTGTTACAATTCTGATTGTTCCTCTCCTTTTCTTCCTCCCTCTCCTTTGGCCATGGGGGGTCTTTCTCATTATATAGACCCGTTGTGGTGATCTTGACCTTACACTTGTTGCTCATTCGAACCTCCACTTGAGTGCCCGTCCCATCAGAGACCTCTTTTGACCTTTTGTGAGCCAGAGAAACATTGTTCAGAAGTCTCTTCCACATAAATGCGGCCAAAAAAATAGTTATAATGCATTTAATGCGAAGGTGACAGCCTTTCCTCTTGACGTTTTTGTGTCTCCTCTCTTTTCGTAGCTTCATGTGGCATACTCCTGATTCCGGTGTTTTGTAGAGGTCCCTTCTTTCAATGGGGTACGTATCCAAGCTGCTTTAGCCACGTCCGAGGGGTTATTCCTCCTCGGACCACAATGTGATTCCTTATCTCCCTATTTGGCTCTGGGCTTGGTCTCTTTATGAGTATCCGCCTTCCTCGAATGGGCCGACCTCCTCGGATCAGGTTTAAGGCCCAACGTATGAACTTAGGCCTATCCCCACAATAACCCCTCAAAATTTCGGTTTTTCCCTCTTATCCGAGGAGAAAAAGTGGAGTTTTGATCTTTAAGGATAAATCCAATTATTTGCCTAGTTTGCATGTGCGGGAATTCCACTTTTCACGCTTCATGATGGCCATTGACGCTTCGAGTCTCGCGAGGTGCCATTAATTGCTGTAGGCGGCTTGATGTTCCCTGCATCCAATGGTGAGGAGCAGATCCAACGGATGGGGTTTACTCCTAGATTTTGAACAGTGTAACCTTCATTTAATCCTGCCCTTTATATAAACTACCCGGCTAACTCCTTTCTTCCATTTTACACTTCCAAGCTCTCAAAAATTTCAAGCGCCCAAACTCCCTAGATTCTCTTAGTCGCTAATTTCCCTTAAGTTTTTCCTTTAAGAACTTTCACAAGAATTTCTCTTAAGGTTCAGGCTTTAGTACACCGTTTTCGTAAGTACTCAGATCTTTAATTTCTCCTCGGCTGAGATTCTCAGCCTTTTTCTCTTTACTGAGGACCTTTTCCTTGTCATCCATATTTGCATAGATAGGTAGGTTTAAACAGTTGGTGGACTCTCCGTCCGGTATGGAGGGTTTCAGGGCTAAGTATCGTATCCCACAGGGGGTAGGCTTAGAGTACTGTCCTCCGGAGGGGGTGCTTATTGATAGAGAAGTGGATCAAGTCGTCATTCCGATGATCGCTTTCATAGAAGGAGGGATGACATTTCCCATGGGTAAGGTAACTAGGGATTATCTACGCAACCATAGGATATGTCCTCACCAGTGTGCCCCAAACACATTTAGGATCCTAGGGTGTGTAGATGCCCTGAACGCCTAGATGAATCTGAGACTAACGTGGCACGACGTCATGCATATGTACGAGTGCCATTACCTCGCCATCGCGGGCTACTACCTTAGATCTTGGTCCGATGTCGTTAGGTTGATATTCTGTCTTCCTTGCCCAACTCGGGCAGGAGAACCAGGTGGGGCATCATAGGATTAGCTTCTTTGGGCAAAGGATTTAGCCCAGTTTTTTTTGTTGTCGTCGTTATTATTTGTGGTAATCTCTGTTGTATTGACCACAATTCTCTTCTCAGCTATCTTCGCAGATAAGGATCACATTGCCCCGAGACTCAGTTTGACCAACGTTTAGGCTCTCAATTATATTCTGAGATCAGAAGTGTTTGTGAGTAAGGATGGGCAACTGCGCGCCGCTTATCTCATCTTGGACTACATTCATTTGTCTCGCGTTTTCCAGGACGTCAATCAAGCAATAAGGATCGGAAGCCCTCGTTTAGCTCGAATAGACATCTCAAAGTCAGGGTTTTTGGCGTCAAGGGACCTCCCCCCTATTCCTTCGCCCCAACTGCGCCCTATTCGAGAGGTAATTGCCTCGAGAGAAGAGGTAGCCTCAGTGCAATCATCCCTCGACGCTGAGATCGACTAGTTTAGTTTTAAGGAGGGCGAAGGAGCTGCGAACCCTACCATTCATCTTGAAAGCTCCGAGGAGGAATTGGACAGACACTCAGCCGCCCAAACTCCCCAGTTGGTCATTGCAAGAGTCGATCTGAGTTCCGAGGAGGAAGAAAGGGATATAGACCTCAACCCCAAGAAAAATCTAAGGGGTCTTCTTGCCACAAGAGGCTAGGGAGGATCGTCCAAGGATGCCCCCAAGTCTCAAGTGCCTCCCAAGCTCCCGCCACCTCCTCCTCAGGCCCTTGTTGACCTCGGGCTGAAGCCTATGGCTGGCCTGATGAAGAAGAGGCTGAATGAGGCACTTGAGGAAGGCGATCTGGGTCCTCAGAAAGGGGTGAAAAATTAGAAAGTGGTGAAAAACCACCGGGATAAGAGTTCTGCCTTGGTCGAGAGCTGAGAAGATTCTCTTGGGGCTGACGTGCGCCGAGCGTCGCGTACGTGGTCCCCCAGGCTTAAAGTGGACGGTGCCCTTATCTCCTGGGACTCTTTAGTCCGAAACTACCAAAGGGGGCATGTGGGCCATATTGCTAAAGCCCTGGAGCAACCATTTCTCCTGCCAAAGGACATGGAGGCTTATAGGTGCTTCAAGCAGCCTGATCTCTTCTTACCCCTCAAGAGGGACCTTGCCATGGTAAGCACTCCGATCACTCTTTCTAACTAAACACTTAGAAACTTTTATCCATTTATTTTCTTATGCAAAATTCCTTTTGCTCTTATTATTCAGGTCACCCAACAGGTTTATGTGCTGAGGAGTGGGTCAAGGAAGCCCGTAATGAGACAGTGGCAGAGGCCCGCTCCCGAGCTGAAGTCGAGAAAGAGGCAAGAGCCCTTAGGGAAGATATAGCTAAGCTGTCAGAGGGGCTGAATGAGGCAATCCATGAGAGGGACAGTGCTAAGGCAGGTCTGAAGACAGCAGAACGGCAGGTCGAGGACCAATGTCAAAAGCTTTTCGTGACTGAGACCAACTTGGCTATAGAGAAGCAGTTGGTCTTGGAGCTCAAAGTCAAGCTTCAAAAGGCCAAAGAGGCTGCCCAGCTGGCTAAGGAGACGGCGAAGGCCGAAAAGAAGGCGTCTTACCTACTCGGCGTGGAAGGGACGCAAATTAGACTGGTCGAGGAGCTTGTGGAAGTCTGCCAGGATTACTGCAGCATGTGGTGGGGCAAAGCACTTAATGCTGTAGGAGTTCTTGTTGACTCCGCCTTAAGGCTACCAAGGAGCATATATTACCATCCAGAGATTTGTGAACTCCCTGGCTTAGACTCAGC
The DNA here is from genome assembly GCA_023621385.1 of Quercus gilva. Taxonomy (NCBI): domain Eukaryota; kingdom Viridiplantae; phylum Streptophyta; class Magnoliopsida; order Fagales; family Fagaceae; genus Quercus; species Quercus gilva. Next base: position 43,812,868 of record CM042476.1, on the reverse strand, counting down.
CACTCCTGATCATGCTTCGGAGGCATCCCAGCAGCCCCAGTCTGATCAAGCTGCTCCTGTTCTCCCTGAGGCCCCAAAGGGATCTGGTTAGGCTGGTGGTCAGGTTGTTAGCATTGAAGGGGCCTAGGGCGAAGGCAAGGGCCAAGAGAAAAAGAAGTCTCCTTCAAAGGCCAAGGGTAAAGCCAAAGATGATGCCACTTCTCAGCTGAGTCATGCTGCTGATCCTTCTGTCCCCCAGACCAAGGCTTAGCCATTAGGATTCTCTTTTTTCTTTTTATTGTAATAGTGTTTTTTTTTTTTTTTTTTTTTTTTTTTTTTGCTGTGGATTTGCCACCGTTGTAATGAAATGACTTTTTGATTATGGAATGGAACCATCTTTTAATTTCCTGTGCTTTTGTTTTTCGTACTTTTAGGATCATTGTTGGCTTAAACGTGTTTATTTTGTGACCAGCCTATATGTAGCAAACATTAATTGCCATTTAAACTCGGACAAGTGGTATAAGAATTTACACCTTGATAGATAAACCAAGAGTTGTAACTTGGTCAAATAACCCCAAAAGGCTTTCGCTACACAAAGCAACCCATCTGAGGATTTCGCTAGGACTTAGTGAAAAACAAACATGTATCATTGACTGTTTGGACACTTAGGAAAGATGCAGAATTGAAGAAAAATCTTTTGTTTCAATGCTTGTAACAATTTGTAACTGAGTGTTAACCTTCCCATATCAGCTAGTCCGAGGACGACAGGCCTGATTGAGTTTTCATTTAAACACTTGTAAAATGTTTCCCACATCAGCTGGTCCTAGAACTATAGGCCTGATTGAATTTTCGTTTAAACACTTGTAAAATGTTTGTAACTATGTTAACTTTCCCACATCAGTTGGTCCGAGGGCTACAGGTCTAATTGAGTTTTCGTTTAAAAACTCGTGACAGGTTTGTAACTGTATTAACTTTCCCACATCAGCTGGTCCAAGGACTATAAGCTTGATTGAGTTTTCGTTTAAACACTTGTGACAGGTTTGTAACTGTGTTAACTTTCTCACATCAGCTGGTTCGAGGACTACAGGTCTGATTGAGTTTTCGTTTAAACACTTATGACAGGTTTGTAACAGTGTTAACTTTCCCACATCAGCTAGTCCGAGGACTACAGGCCTGATTAAGTTTTCATTTAAACACCTGTGACAGATTTGTAACTGTGTTAGCTTTCCCACATCAACTGGTCCGAGGACTACAAGCGTAATTGAGTTTTCGTTTAAACATTTGTGACAGGTTTGTAATTGTGTTAACTTTCCCACATCAGCTAGTCCAAGGACTACAGGCCTAATTAAGTTTTCGTTTAAACACTTGTGGAGGGAAAAATTGAAAATATGACGCCTTTAAGCGATAAATGAGCATTTTTATCGAAAGGGAGTTTCATTAGCTAGTAATAATATATTCTCAAGTTATTTACATTCCACGGTCGTGGTATTACATGTTTGTCTAAATCTTTCAGAAAATATGCACCTATACCAGGTATCGAGTTGATGCGATATGGTCCCTCCCAATTGGACTCCAGTTTTCCCCATGCTGGGTTCTTTGCAGCGCCCAGAACTTTCCTCAGCACCAAATCACCAGGAGCCAAAGATCTCACTTTAACGTTAGCATCATAACCCTTTTTGAGCTTGTGTTAGTAATATGCTAGTTGGACCATTGCATTTTCCCTTCTTTCTTCAATCAAGTCTAAATTTTTCTCTAGTACATCATTGTTCTTGCTCGGACTGAATGAACTAGTCCTTAAGTTTGGGAGACTGGTTTCTAAAGAAATGACAGCTTCAGCTCCATAAGTCATTGAGAATGGATTCTCTCCAGTAGATCTGCGAGGAGTGGTTCGATATGTCCATAGAACATGGGGCAATTCTTCCACCCATTTACCCTTTGCGTCGTCCAGCCTCTTCTTTAGTCCATTCACTATGACCTTGTTAACAGCTTCTACTTGTCCATTCCCCTGGGGATAAGTGGGGGTAGGATATCTGTTTGTAATTCCCAACTCACAGCAATATCTTCTAAACGCTTTGCTATCAAACTGAAGGCCATTGTCTGAGATGAAGGTGTTAGGGACCCCAAACCGAGTTACAATGTTTTTCCAGACAAATCTCTTGGCATCCACATCTTAGATGTTTGCTAGGGGCTCAATTTTGACCTACTTGGTGAAGTAGTCCGTGCTGACCAGCAGATATCTCTTGTTTCCTGCTGTCTTGGGAAAATGGCTCACAATATCTAAGCCCCATTGAGTGAAAGGCCAAGGATTGGACAGTGGATTGAGGACTCCTCCTGGTTGGTGTATGTTTGGTGCGAACCATTGGCACTGATCACATTTTTTCACATATTCTAGGGCTTCCTTCTACATATTTGGCCACCAATAGCCTTGAGTGATGACTCTGTGAGCCAGGGATCTACCTCCTGTATGGCTTCCACAAATTCCCTCATGTAGTTCCTCGAGGAGCACCTCAGTTGCCTCAGGATGTACACATAACAAATATGGTCCTGAGAAGAAATGCTTATACAATTTTTGGTCCTCAGGCAGCCAAAACTGAGTAGCTTTTCTTTGTATCTTTTTAGCCTCTGACTTTTCCTCAGGCAGTGTGTCTTCCCTCAAGAATAACACCACAGAGTCCATCCAACTAGGTCTTGCTCTGACTTGATGAACTCGGATTGCTTCCTCTCTTGCCTCTGTAAGTTTGCATAAGTGTTCTACAAGTATAACCCGAGGAAGGCTTTGTGCTGAAAAGGTAGCAAGCGTAGCCAGGGAATCAGCATGAGAGTTTCCACTTCTAGAGATGTGTAGCAATTTGAAAGACTCAAATTCCGATTGCAGATGTCTGACTTACCTCAAGTATCCTTGCATTCTTTCATCTTTCGCTTCGAATTCTCCTTGCATTTAGCCGACGATCAACCTTGAGTTCGAGAATATTTCTACTATCCTTCCGCCCATCTTTCGAACCATGGTCATACCCATCAACAAAGTTTCATACTCAACCTCATTGTTTGTGGCTGAAAAGTCCAGCCTCAACGACTTTTCAATAGTGATATTTTTAGGGGATATAAGCACTAGCCCCACTCCAGATCCCTTTTGATTTGCTACGCCATCAACATACATTTCCCAGGGCAGGGGACCTTGTTGGGAGACCAAGCCAACAAATTTTTCATCCATGTTCTGTGTTGACGCCACCTCTTTTAATGAGGGTTCTGCGAACTCGGCCACTAGATCCGTGAGGACTTGGCCCTTGACTGAGGTACGGGGTATGTATTTAATATTAAAAGCCCCCAGAACCGTCCCTTATTTGGCGATCATTCCTGTGTAATCAGTGCTTTGGAGTATGGCTTTAAGTGGAAGTTGAGTTAGGACGACAACTGTATGTGCCTGGAAGTAATAGGGCAACTTTCTTGTACCGTGCAATACCGCCAAGAGGGCTTTCTCCAAAGGTAGATATCAAATCTCGGCCTCATGTAGCGACTTACTCACATAATAAATTGGCCGTTGTACACCACGATCAACTTGTATTAACACGAGGCTTATTGCATGAGGAGTTACAGCGATATAGGCAAAAAAGACTTCATCCACTTCAGGACTGGACATAATAGGAGGCTGAGAGAGGTAATCTTTGAGCTGCTGGAAGGCAGAGGCGCACTCCTCAGTCCATTCAAATCCCTTCCATTTATTTAGCAACTGGAAGAATGGTCGGCATCTATCTGCTGATTGGGAAATGAAACGGTTTAGGGCTGCAGTCCTTCCGGTCAGTTTCTGGACTTCCTTGGGGTTCGGAGGAGGTTGCATGTTGTTAATTGCTTTGATTTGGTCGGGGTTTACTTCAATTCCCCTGTGAGTCACCATGTAACCCAAGAATTTGCCTGATCCCACCCTGAATGAGCACTTGGATGCGTTTAAGCGTAATTTGTGTCTTCTAAGGATTTCAAAAATGTTTCTGAGATCTCCTATATGCCCAGATATGATTCTTCTTTTTACCACTATGTCATCTATATAGACTTCAACGCTTTTGCCCAACTGCAACTCAAACATCCTTGTCATCATCCTTTGGTAGGAAGATCCTGCATTCTTTAATCCGAACGGCATCACTTTATAGTGGTAGTTCCCAATGGAGGTGACAAATGCAGTTTTTTCTTTATCATCCAAGGCTAGTGGTATTTAGTGGTACCCTTGGAAGGAGTCTAGGAAGCTCATCCGAGGATGGCCAACAATTGCGTCCACTAGTTGATCTATTTTAGGCATAGGGAATGGATCTTTTGGACAAACCTTGTTCAAGTCTGTGAAGTCCACACACACTCGCCATTTTTCGCTTTTCTTCTTTACCACCACAATGTTGGCCAACCATTCAAGATAGAAGACTTCTTTGATTGCTCCAGCCTACTTAAGTTTCATCATTTCTACCTTGACGGCATCTGCATGTTCCTTAGATGGGCGTCGGAGCGGTTGCTTTTTAGGGATTACAGCTGGGTTAATGTTTAGATAGTGGCAAATGAACTCTGGATTCACTCTCGGGGCCCAAGTAGAGTCCCATGCAAATACATCAATGTTTCTTTTGAGGAAATCTATCAGCTCATCCTTCTCTTGAGGGGGCAGTTGGGATCCGACCTGGAAGAACTTCTCTAGATCATCACCTATAACAACATTTGTTAAGTTTCACATTTTGCTTCTTCGGCTGAGCCCCCGGTAGTCAACATCGTGGGCTTTAACTACTATAAATCCTTTTCATTAGGGGCCGAGGAGTTGGCCTCAGGTTTATGTCGGATTGCGGCCACCAAGCATTGTCTAGCCATATATTGGTCTCTTAAGATATCCTTAACCAGACCTTCAGATGGATATTTGACCTTCTGGTACAAAATGGAAGAGACTACTCTTAGTGTATGAAGCCAAGGCCTAGCTACGATTGCGGTGTATGGTAAGTAAGCGTCCACCACAATAAAATCTACCTCTACTACTTCTAAACCGGTTTGCACAGGCAACCTGATTTGCCCCTTTAGGATGACCACCTTCCCATCAAAACTCACCAGAAGAGAGCTGTAGGGTGTTAGGTCCTCGGGTGTTAAGTTCAATTCCTTATAAAGGTCGGGGTACATTATTTCAGCAATGCTGCCTTGGTCCACCATCAACCTTTTTACATCATATCCCCCTATCCTAAGGGTGATCACTAAAGCATCGTCGTGGAGTTGGATAGTTCCGATTTTGTCTTCGTCCGAGAAGCCCAAAACTGGTTGAACTTCCCTTCTAGCCCTCTTCGGCTCTCAGTCAACATCTTCGGCAAATAGCCGAGCTACGGATATTACTCTAGATGGGCAAGACCCAGTTCTCCCTGGTGCAGCGAATATAACGTTTATCGTACCCAAGGGGGGTCTTGAAAAATCATCTCTTTGAGGTCTTGCATTTGCCTAGCTTTCTTGATCATGGGCATGGTGCAAGAATTGTTTTAACTTGCCCTCGTGGACGAGCTGGTCCAGGTGGTCCCACAGACTCCTGCAATCCTTGGTGGTATGTCCATAATCCTGATGGTATTGGCAATAGAAGTTATGGTTGCGCTTTTCAGGGTTTCTCACCATTTTGTTTGGCCATTTGAAGAAGGGCTCGTTCTTAATCTTTGCCAGGACCTGCTGTACCGGTTCTCGAAACACGGCGTTGACTGCCTGCGAATGGGCTGACCCCGACCGTCCAACGAAATCTCTCCGTGGTCGGTCATTGTTGTGTCTGTCCGACCTGAAATCCCTCTTCTCTTGAGGGATAACCTAATCTTTTCCTTTCCCCTGCTGCTGGTCTTCCTCGACCCTTTTATACTTGTCAATTCAGTTCATGAGCTGGCGTATACTTGCTAATGGTTTGTTGGTTAAGGACTTCCTCAGACTATGATCAGTAGAGAGGTCGAGCTTGAAGGTGTTGATGGCCACATCATCAAAGTCATCGTTTATCTCGTTGTACATCTCCCAGTACCTGTTCGAGTACGCCTTTAGTGTTTCCTCCTCGCACATGCTTTGGGATAGTAAGGAGGCCAAGGACCGAGGGACCCTGTTGCAGGTGACAAAGCAAGAGCAGAATGCCTGGGTAAGCTCTTTGAAAGAGTTTATAGAGTTTGCTTTCAAGTCGCCGAACCATTTCATTGCGACCAATCCCAGGTTGGACAGGAAAACCTTGCACATCAAGGCTTCGTCCCTAGAATGGATTGCCATTCTTTAGGTAAAATGGCTCACGTGCTCCACAAGGTACGTTTTTCCATTGTACATTGTGAAAGTAGGTTGAGTGACTCGACGTGGAAGTTTAGCCCCCTCGATCTTTCGCTTAAAAGGTGACCTGGAGATCTCGTCCAAGGCCCTGCTCACGGCATTACTTCCCACCTCTTGACGTGATGGGCTTCGGACCCACCATTGACAATGATGCTCTTCTTCATAGGTGAAGGATTCGCTAGGTGGGGCTCGAGACCTTCGCCCGTAATCAGCGTCTTTTTTGTCCTCAGAAGAAAAGTCTGAATCTGGGTAAGCTTTTCTCCTTTTTTCATGGCGTAGTTCTCTTTTTAACCTATCAATCTCTAGCTGCATCTTCTTGTTGTTATTCGCATGAGAAATATGGTCTCCCTTTCGAGGTTGACTCCTGCTAGTGTGCGTGGTGTGGACACTTCTTTTGTGGTCACCTTTTTGCTCAAGGTCAAGAAAAGGGTCACCGTGTTTAGAGCCTTTCGACTCTGCCTGTTGCGGACCTGGTTCTGCCATAGTTAACCGCTGCTTTCACTATCACTCAAGCTCTCCCTACAGATGGTGCCAATTATAGGGACACAATTTGAAGCCCAAACCCAAAAATGAATTGGGTGATGGCCCAATCAGCCCAATATAATAAATTTATAGAGTGTGAGTTGGAAAGCTAGGTTCAAAATAAGGTTGTTAACGGCTAGTATGGCTTTAATAAACGATCACCTAAGAATTATACATGCAAGACTGGATATATGACTGATACGAGGAGGACATTCTTTGTATAAATCATTATCAATGTTTGCAAATACAACTTTTGTTACAATTTTGATTGTTCCTCTCCTTTTCTTCTTCCCTCCCCTTTGGCCATGGAGGGTCTTTCTCATTATATAGACTCGTTCTGGTGATCCTGACCTTACACCTGTTACTCATTCAGACCTCCACTTGAGTGCCCATCCCATCAGAGACCTCTTTTGACCTTTAGTGAGTGGCACTGGCCAGAGAAACACTGTTTAGAAGTCTTTTTCACATAAATGCGTCCAGAAAAGTAGCTGTAATGCATTTAATGCGGAGGTGACAACCTTTCATTTGATCTTGGCCCTCAATTTGTTGATCATGCAGGTCACTACTCAAGTGCTTGTCCCATCAACTGCCTTCCCAAACCTTCTGTGGGTTGCAGCAACCAAGGTAGCACTGTTCAGAGGTCATTTCCTCATTAATGCAGCCAGAACGTTGGTTTTGGGCATTTAATGCGAAGGTGACAGTTTCTCTTTGAATTGCTCCTCCACCATGCTCCCATGGCTGACCTATTGTACTTCTCCTTTTTCTTGGAATGTTCCGGGAGGCTACCTTTGATGGCGTGTCACTCTTCCCTTCTATGATCTTGGTTAGCCAAGAACAGGATTGTCCTTGGCAATGTTCCTTGGCAATTTGGACTTTCTTCATTCGTCCTCGACATTTCTTCCTCTTCAGCGTGGGCCTTGGGCTTAGTATAAAATCGGTTGAGATTGCCAAATTCTTTGACCCCACAATAGCCTCTCAAAATCTTGCTGTCTAGATCCTCAGACGGAGAGGGGCATTTTGATGTCCTCGGGCCTATGTCATGGCTTGCCAAGTTTTGTCCTCCGTCAGTACTAGAGTCTTTTCACCTGTCCAAGGCACGTTCTTGGTGCTTCCGTATACGAAGTGCGCCCTTATTAAATTCTGGCGGCTCTATGGTCCCCACGTTTAACGGTATGATGGTGATCTAACGGTAAGGATTTTTCTTTAACTTTATGGGCGGGAAAACCCGCACGGTTATTTTTAATTGGAGGTATAAATACCCATTTGAACCGATTTTCCTCTTTACTTTTACACTTAAGAGTTCTTGCGCACATATCTTGAGTTTGATCAAATATCCAACCAAACTCACGTCTCTTTTCAGCAAAAAAAAGCCTGTTTGAGGAGCTGTTCCTCATTTCTGTAAGTTTTCTTCTCTCTCTCTAACTCAAGTTTTCTCTCTTCTAAGCTTCTTTTCCTCTTATTCCTCTCTTTCTTTTGTCCTTCCCTAAGTCTTTTAGCCGTTTCTAGAGATGGGTAGGTTTGAAAAGTTAGTTGACTCTGAAGAGGTAATGGAGAAATTCATCGCCGATTATAGGATATCTCGTAATGTAGGTTTGAGATACTATGAAGAAGGGGAGTGGTATTTTAGGAGGCAAGAAGGTAAAGTAGTGATTCCCATAATTGCCTTCATAGAAGGTGATATAAGAATCCCTATGGGGCCGGTGATGAGGGACTACCTTAGGCATTTTCGGTTAGCTCTCACCCAGTGTGCCACCAACGAGTTTAGGATCCTGGGTTGTGTGGATGCCTTAAACGAGAAAATGGGGTTGAGGTTAACCCATCACGATGTAAACTAGTGCTACAAGCTCCAACACCTAAAAGGTAAATCCTATTATATGAAGACGAGAGATGATAAGGTTCAGCTTATTCAGTGCCTCCTTGAGTCCAGCAAAGGGTTAAATAAGGACTTTCTCATCGTGTCCGGGGAGTGGCACGACGGCCTTCATTGTCCGACAGAAGATGGGGCACCAGGTGGGGTATTCAGAGTAGGAGAGGGTTGATCTTTTGTGTTATCACAACTTGCATTGTTCAGCTGCTGATATGAATGTGCTTTCTTTTTTGCAGATCTACACGCCTTTGAACGACACTTTCACTTGTTCAACCGGGAAGATTTGGAAACCATCCTTAGGGCGGAGGTCTTTGTGAATGAAGCTGACAACCAAATTAGAGCGGCTCACAAGATCCTCGAGTACGATCCAATCCAAAAATCATTCTCGGCTTCGAAGTACGTGATCAGAGTCAAAGGTCCTCGGCTTCACAGAATCACCGTAGCAGAACACGAGTTCTTGCTTCCCGAAGGATCTCCTATCCCAGAAGGTGTTCCGTTGGTAGGCCCTTCTTCATCCCATCAAGCTGCAGAGACTGAGGGAGGAGGACTAGAAAGAGAAGAAGAAGTCGCTGATTTGGGTTCGTCCGAGGACGAATTTAGGGTATTCAACCAAGTTAATCTATCCGAGGATCCCTCTGGTGACTTGGGCAACCCGAGTTTAACTGAAGCAAATCTCTTATCAGTAGGGACTTCTTCCCAGGCTGAGATGGGTTTTAAAAGACAACCCCAAACCAGCTTGTTTGACCTAATTGAGGGCCAACCAAGGAAGGACATGCCAGGGAAGCCACAATCCAAGCTTCCTCCTCCTTCAACCTGCTCAGACCAGGTCATCTTCCACCCAATCAAAGCCACCATCTCCACAGTCCAAGCTTCCTTCTTCTCCTTAGTCGACTTTGCCTCCTCGACCCGAGCCTGCCAATCTAAAAAGGAAGAAGGCTGCCAAAGACAAAGAGCCAATGGATGGGGGGAAATCTCACTTCTCTCAAGAGGAAGATGAAGCCCGACGAGCTTCAAAGCAGCTAAAAACCGGGCACCAGGGCCAAGAAAAAGAGGTCGCCACTCAGTCCGAGCCTCAGGCCTGGCTCCCCGCCCCAATGCTCCATGGGGAACCTTTAATGGACAACGTCTCTCTTAGGGACTTCCGAGGGGGTGAAGGCATTTATGTGGTCGATGCGTTGGAGAAGTCCCTACTACTCACCACTGATATGGCCGAGTTAGGGAATTTGAGAAAGCAGGAGGCCTTCCTCAACCTCAAAAGGTACTTAGGCATGGTAAGACTTTTAACATTTATGACTCCGTTGATTTTTGTTCTTTGGTTTCCAACTTATTGTGCGCTTATTTCAATTGGTAGGCAATCCAGGCCACTTATAGGTTAGAAGAGGCAGCCAATAACCAAAGCAGGGCCCTGGAGCTCGAGCGTGATAAGCGCCTGGATGTTGCGTGGAACTTTAAAATCTCCGAGGCCGATCTCTCTAAAGCAAGGGAGGATCTGAAGGAGATGACAAAGGCTAGAGATAGTGCTAAATTAGGCTTAGCTGGCGCTCAAAAATAGGCTGTAGACCAGACGAGGTGCCTAATCGAGACTGAGGATTAATTGAAGATTGCCAAGGAGCATATCACTAATCTGAAGAAGAAGTTGGCCGAGGCAGAAGGGGCCAAGAATGTCGCGAAGTGGGCCAAGGATGAAGTCTTGAGGGCTAAGGAAGAGGCGGAGTTCGCCAGGGCAGAGGCTGAGAGCTCTAAGGAGAAGGCCAAGGAAGAGGCTTTTGCCATAGGAGTGGTTGAGACCCAGGCCACTCTCAAGGCTCAAGTGCCTAAGGTGTGTAGGCTCTATTGTTCCTAGGTTTGGAATGAAGTCCTAAAACAAACTGGAGTTGAGGCTTCATCTAACCTGTGGAAGGTGAAAAATGTATACTACTCTCCTGCCATCCGAGAGCCAGGCCCTCCTAGCTCTGAGGCTGGTACTCCTCTTGAGGTGGTTGAGGTAGGTCGTCCTGACGCTAATCTTGCTTCAACTACTCCTGATGAGCTTGCCAAGGAAGCTGAGCCTTCTGGGGTAACTGAAACAGACAAAGGCCCTAACCAGGAAACACCCCAGGATACTACAAAGCCCTCAGTTGATGCTCAGGCCCCTCATGCCGAGGAGACAACTGATGCCCAGGCCCCTCATGCCGAGGAGACAACTGATGCCCAGGCCCCTCTTCCCTCAGGTGAAAACTCCGAGGACCCTAAGGCCTCTTTAGACCAGCCTCCTAAGGGGGGAATGAAGATCAAGCTAAAAGAATAAGCTGCCTTTGTTGTGCTTTTGCCTCATGTTTCTTTCTCTTCTCCCCTTTTTTTTATTTTTTTTTTATTTTTTTTTATAGAAATTTGAATTGTTATAATGGAACACTTTGACTGAATGTATGCAATTCCTTTTTGATGTGTTAATTGTTGCTATGATGGGTTCTGCTATTTATATAACTTGTGCTTTGATTATTAGCTAAACAGTCTCAACAGTGTGACTTGTTTTCCATTTTTGAAACAGCAGCCAAAAAATATGTAAAGTCCATAATGATAATTTCCACGAAGACTTTGATGAACAATTAAGCCATCTTATTACTATGACTTGCTCTTGCTGAATAGACTATAAAAGGCAATAACCTTATAATAAGAATCCTATACCTCATGAATTGGTTATCATAACGGGCAAAAAATGCTAAGCACACAACATTTATAAAGATAAACCTTTAAATCCTAAGATCAAATGCGTAGCATTTATAAAGATAAATCTTTAAATCCTAAGATCAAATGCCACAGCATAATGTGCAAAGGTACTCATAGGTATGTTCTAAAAATTTACTGACCTCAAGGAAATAGTTAGCTATTGACTGTGCAGGGGAGTTAAGCTCAATGTACCTCAAAGTGCCTTAAGTGATGCTCATGGGCTTGTGTTTGTTTACACCTTTATCGAATGAGGACAGGGCAAGTGGTCCAAGGTGCCAAACTCCCCTTTGGCTATATTTGTAACTCTGATGAATGCTCAAGCTCGTTAATTTCCTCAAAGGTTGTGGTCCGAGGAGTCACACAACACCTGGAATCTGTTTAACGCTCAGATTTTTCTTGAAGTAGTTAGTTTCCCCATAGGTTTGAGTCCGAGGACCATGCAAGACCTTGGTTCTGTCTAACACTTAGATTTTTCTTGAAATAGTCGATTTCCCCACAAGTTTGAGTCCGAGGACCATGCAAGACCTTGGTTCTGTCTGACACATAGATTTTTCTTGAAGTAGTTAGTTTCCCCACAGGTTTGAGTCCGAGGACCATGCAAGACCTTGGTTCTGTCTAACACTTAAATTTTTCTTGAAGTAGTTAGTTTCCCCACAGGTTTGAGTCCGAGAATCATGCAATACCTTGGTTTTGTGTAACACTTAGATTTTTTGCCAAAATACAAGACATATAATCATAATAGACTTAAGATTTGAACAAGAGAAATGCTTTTATTAATAATAATACATTCTTAGGTTATTTACATTACATGGGTGAGGTACAGCTTTTTCATCTAAGTCCTCTAAGTAGTATGCACACATCCCTCCTACTGAAGTAATTCGATATGGTCCCTCCCAATTGGGTCCCAGCTTTCCACAAGATGGGTTCTTGGCAGTGCCCACAACTTTTCTCAACACTAAGTCCCCTGGTGTTAGTGGTCTTAGCTTCACATTGGCATCATATCCCTGCTTGAGCTTCTGGTGGTAATAGGCCAACTAGATCACTACCTTTTCTCTTCGTTCATCAATTAGATCTAGGCTCTTCCCTAGTAGTTCATCATTACTGCTTGGAGTGAAGGAGCTCGTTCTCAGCGTTGGGAAGTTTGCCTCTAGAGGGATAACAGCCTTGGCTCCATAGGTCATGGCAAAAGGTGTCTCCCTTGTTGACCGCCATGGTGTAGTCCGATAAGTCCATAAGACACGTGTGGTAGCTCTTCTACCCATCTTCCCTTAGCGTCGTCCAGTCTCTTCTTTTCTTAAGCCCATTGACTATGACTTTGTTGACAGCCTTGGCCTGTTCATTTCCCTGAGGATAAGTTGGAGTTGAGTAACTGTTTGTGATCCCCAATTCGGAACAGTATTTTCTGAAGGCTTTGTTGTCAAATTGGAGTCCATTATCCGAAATAAGGGTATGAAGGCCCCGAATCATGTAACAATGTTTCTCTAGATGAATTTCTTAGCGTCCACATCTCTGATGTTGGCCAATGGCTCAGTTTCGACCTATTTGGTGAAATAATCTGTGCCGACCAACATATATCTCTTATTTCCTGGCGCCTTAGGGAAAGGGCCTATAATATCCAGGCCTCACTGGGCAAACGGCCATGGACTGGACAAAGGGTTGAGGACCCCTCCTGGCTGATGAATATTTGGGGCAAACCTTTGTCACTGGTCATATTTCTTAATATATTCTAGGGTTTCCTTCTGCATCCTCGGCCACCAATACCCCTGGGTAATGGCTCGGTGCGACAGAGATCTTCCTCTTGTGTAACTCCCACAGATCCCTTCGTGCAGATCTTCAAGCAGTAATTCTAATGCTTCAGGGTGAATACACAATAAATATGGCCCAGAATAGAAGCGCTTATACAATTTGTGGTCCTCGGACAACCAAAACCGAGGAGCATTTCTTCGTATTTTCTCGGCCTTTGACTTCTCCTTAGGCAGAATATCTTCTTTAAGGAATCTCACTACAGGGTCCATCCAGCTAGGACCCACTCTAATTTGATGGATATGAACCATGCCCTTTGCAACCTCATTTGCTCTATCCAGATGTTCGACAAGAATAATTCAAAGCAGACCCCCTGCCGAGGAGGTAGCGAGCGTGGCCAATGAATCTGCATGGGTGTTTCCACTTCTGGAGACGTGTGAGAAGCTGAAAAGATCGAAGTCTGATTGCAAACATTTGACCTAGCTTAAGTATTCTTGCATCCTCGCATCTCTGGCTTCCAACTCTCCCTTTACTTGGCCTACTACCAATCTCGAGTCCGAAAACATCTCTACTGTTTTTTCTCCCATTTTCCGCACCATGGCCATTCCTTGTAACAAGGCCTCATATTCAACTTTGTTATTTGTGGCTGAAAACCGAAGTCTCAAGGATTTCTCAATAATAGTCTTCTCAGGGGATACTAGGACTAGCCCCATTTTGGACCTCCTTTGATTTGCTGCGCCATCAACGTACACCTTCCAACATGGGGGTTTTGTCATAGAGATTACCCCAACTGATTTTCCATTTGTGTTTCGCTTTTCTGCTACTATTTTTACTGGTGGTTCAGCAAATTTGACCACCAAGTCAGTCAGGACCTGGCCCTTTATAGAGGTCAGAGGCATGTACTTGATGTCAAAGGCCCCTATAATTATGTTCCATATGGCAATCTTTCCAGTGTAATCAACAGTCCAAAGTACAGACTTCAAGGGTAGTTGGGTTAAAACAACCACTGTGTGGGCTTGGAAATAATGGGGGAGCTTTCGTGCAGCATGGACCACAGCTAGTATGGCTTTCTCCAAGGGTAAGTATCTGACCTCAGCTTCATGTAGCGACTCGCTCACGTAATAGATTGGATTTTGAAGGCTATTGTCATCCCATACTAGCACCAAGCTCACAGCATGAGGGGCCATAGAAATATATGCATATAGGACTTCGTCGGTCTTAGGACTGGACATGATAGGTGACCAAGATAGGTACTCCTTGAGTTGCTAGAAGGCCACGATACAGTCCTCGGACCACTCAAATCCTTTGCACTTGTTAATCAAGAGATAGAATGGTTTGCATCTATCTGCCGACCTAGAAATGAATCGATTCAAGGCCGTGATCATTCCAGTAAGCTTTTGGACCTCCTTGGCATTTTACAATGGTTTTAAATCATTAATAGCCTTGATCTAGTCAGGGTTAACCTCAGTTCCCCTATGAGTAACCATGTAGCCTAAAAACTTGTCTGATCCCATGCCAAATGAGCATTTGGAAGCATTTAGGCGCAACTTGTGCTTCCTCAAGACATCAAAGGTGCAGCCGAGTTCTCCTAAATGCTCGGGTACCACTTTACTCTTCACCACCATATCATCAACATAGATTTTAATGCTCTTGCCTAAATGCAGCTTGAACATTTTTGTCATCATCCTTTGATAAGTGGACCCTGTGTTCTTCAGACCGAACGACATTACCTTGTAATGGTAGTTCCCAATAGGCGTCACAAAAACTATCTTCTCCTGATCATCTAAGGCTAGTGGTATTTGATGATAGCCTTGAAAGGCATCTAAGAAACTCATCCGAGGATGGCCCACAGTTGCATCCACTAGCTGGTCTATCTGGGGCATGGGGAACGGATCCTTTGGGCATGCCCTATTTAGGTCTGTGAAGTCTACACAAACCCGCCATTTTCCACTTTTCTTCTTGACCAACACAGTGTTGGCCAACCATTCGGGGTAGAAAACTTCTTTGATAGCCCCCGTGCGATTAAGCTTCTTCACTTCGTCCTTAATTGAATCGGCCTGCTCTCTTGATGGGCGTCGAGGTGGCTGCTTCTTGGGAGTGATGGACGGGTTGACATTGAGATGGTGGCAGATGAAGGCTGGATCAATCCTTGGAGTATCATAGGCATCCTATGCAAATACGTCAATATTTCTTTTGAGAAACTCAATCAACTCCTCCTTCTCTTGAAGAGGTAGCTAAGCCCCGACCTGAAAGAATTTCTCTAGGTCACCACCAATGACCATATTTTCTAGATCTTCACATTTGGCCTCCTCGGAAGTCATATCAAGAGGCACCACCGGGGCCTTTAATTGCTATAATTTTTTTTTAGCAGAGGCCGAGGACTCCACGTTGAGCTGATGTGAAATGGCAGCCACCATACATTACCTTACTGTGTATTGGCAACCACGGATTTCAAGAACCTGGTCCCCTGACGGGAATTTTACCTTCTAATGTAAGGATGAGGCAACAGCCCCCAAGGCATGGAGCTAGGACCTACTGACGATGGCAGTGTATGGAGAGTAAGTGTCTACCATGATAAAGTTTACCTCCACTGTCTCTGGGCTGATCTGGATAGGTAGCCTGATCATGCCATTTGGAATAACAAGCTTCCCGTCGAAGCTTATTAAAGGAAAGCTATAGGGCATCAAATCTTCTAGTTTTAACCTCAGCCCCTTATAGAGGTCAGGGTACATGATCTCGGCCCCATTGCCATCATCCACCATCACTCTTTTCACATCATAGTCCCCGATTCTGAGAATGATCAACAGCGCATCGTCATGGGGCTAGGTAGTTCCAATCTTGTCTTCTTTTGAAAAGCTCAAGATTAGGTGAAAGTTCCTTTTGGCCCTCTTCGGTTCTTGCTGGGACTCCTCGGTAGGCAGTTGAGCCACAGATAACACTCGTGAAGGGCGCATGGCTGTTCTTCCTAGCGCGACCAAGATTACATTGATCATCCCTACGGGTGGCCTCAGGGCAGTAGCCCTCTGGGGTTCCTGATGGGTTTGGCCTTGATGACCACTAGAATGATGCAGAAGGTGCCTCAGCTTTTCTTCTCGGACTAGCTGGTCTAGATAGTTCCAGAGGTTCCTGCAGTTCTCTGTGGTATGTTCGTGGTCCTTGTGGTATTGGCAATAAAGGTTCTGATCGCGCCTCGTGGACTCTCCCGCCATTTTATTCGGCCATTTAAAGTATGGCTCATGCTTGATTTTCTCCAACACTCGATGTATCAATTCTCGAAATATAGCACTGACAGTCTGTGTGTTGGTTGCTTCAGATTTTCCTACAAAATCTCTCCTCGGGCGGTTGCTGTTATATCTGTCCGACCTGAAATCCTTCCTCTCCTGAGGGATAACCTTCTCTTTTCCCTTACCTTGTAGCTAGTCTTCCTCTACTCGTTTATACTTATCGATCCGATCCATCAGTTGGCGCACATTGGTGGCGGGCTTGCCAGTCAGAGACTTTCTCAAGCCGTGCCTGGCTATGAGACTATTCTTGAAGGTGGTGATGGCGACATCATCAAAATTGCCGTCCATTTCATTATACATCTCCCAATATCTGTCCGAGTAGGCCTTTAGAGTTTCCCCATCATGCATGGATAAAGATAATAACGCACTCAAGGGCTGAGGAGCTCTGCTGTTTGTAAGGAAACGAGAGCCAAAGGCTTGGGTTAGCTGCCTATACGAATCTATGGAATTCTTATTTAAGCCATTGAACCACCTCATCGCCACTAGTCCCAAGCTAGATGGGAAAACCTTGCACATCAGCGCCTCGTTTTTAGAATGGATAGCCATCCTTTGGTTAAATTGGCTCACATGCTCCACGGGGTCTGTTTTGTCGTTATAAATGGTCAAGGTTGGCTACTAGAATCGTCAAGGAGGTATAGCCCCTTCTATGTGGCGTGTGAAAGGTGACTTGGAGAGTTGATCCAATGCCCTGCTCATGGCATCATTTCTTAAGCCCTTAGGAGATGGGCTTTTACATTTACGCCTCCTGTAGTGCTTTTCTTCATGAGAGAAAGTCTTGCTTGGAGAAGTTCTCGATCTTTGCCTATAGTTATCATCGCTTTCATCATCGGAGGGCATGTTAGGGCTAGAATGAGACCGCCTTTGTTGTGCATGGCGCAGCTTTCTTTTTAAGTTGTCTATCTCTCGTTGCATGGCCTGCTTATCATTCTGTCTCTAGGATACGTGATTCCTAACTTTTTCTAGTTGCATGGTCCAGTTGTTATTTGGTCTCTAGAGCACGTGACTGCCCCCACGAGAGTGATTTCTGCTGGTTTGAGTGGTGTGCACACTTCCCTCTCGAAACCTTCCGTTCTCTTCATTTCGATCACGCTCAGGGTTGGGAAAGTTACCCTGTTGTTGGGATCTAGCTGGTTCAAGCTGATGGGAGCATGCTTGATGAAGGCCTAATCCTACCATGCTTGATTGTTGCCCTTACTAACACACAAGTTCTTCCCACAGACGGTGCCAATTGTAGGGTCACAGTTTGGGCACTTCTTGTATTGGATGAATGAATTCAGGCCTAACTTGCCCAATACAATAAATTTATAGATAATGGGTTTAAAAACTAGGCCTTAGTGAGGATTACAACAATTAGATATGGTTACGAGTAGATTGAATAACGAGGACGTGGACTAAAGTGTGAAATTTTGTTCCTCGACCCTCCTCTTAGGAGCTTGTAGTTCTTATTATCTCTTCAGTGCTGGGTTACAAAGGTTTCAAAGATGATATAAATTGTTCCAGTATTCTCTGCGTCTCATCCCCCTTTCCCCTTCCTGGAGGATTTCTTACATTATATATCCCCTTTCAGTTGATTTTGGCCCTCCATTTGTTGATCATGCAGGTCACTACTCAAGTGCTTGTCCCATCAGCCGTCTTCCCAAACCTTCTGTGGGTTGCAACAACCAAGGTAGCACTGTTCATGGGTCATTTCCTCATTAATGTGGCCAGAACGTTGGTTGTGGATATTTAATGCGGAAGTGACAGTTTCTCCTTAAATTGCTCCTCCACCATGCTCTCATAACTGACCCATTGTACTTCTGCTTTTTCTTGGAATGCTCTGGGAGGCTGCCTTTGATGGCGTGTCGCTCTTCCCTTCTATGATCTCGGTTAGCTGAGAATAGGATTGCCCTTGGCGATGTTCCTTGGCAATTTGGACTTTCTTCGTTCGTCCTCCGACATTTCTTCCTCTTCAGCATGGGCTTTGGGCTTAGCATAAAATCAGCTGGGGTTGCCAAATTCTTTAACCCCACAATGTCAATAGGTCCAAAACATTTCAAAACACCAACCAATTTAGCCCCTAAACCTAAAAATAATTACAGAGTCCAATAATAATAATAATAATAATAATAATAATAATAATTAATTAATTAATTAAAGAGCCCAAAAAATAATGGCTGATTGAGCCCTAGCCCACAAATAAATAAATATATGACTGCAAATTACAACCTATTAATCTAACACCCCCCTCAAACTTAAATGCTTTGAAGGAAACATATGAATATATACTTAATAGCGAACGCAAATAGAGGAATAAGAATTCGCAAAAAAAAAAAAAAAAAAAAAAAAAAAAAAAAAAAAATTCAAGTTGAGAAGAAATAAGAAGCAGAAAATGACACTTTCATGCAAAAAAAACAAAGAAAGAAGACAATTATGCAATTTTCTTTCTTCATGCAAATTATGAATAAAATGACTCCATGCAACCAATTGTGAATAAAATGACAATATATCTCTATTGGTCCATTTGGATACAACTTATTGTTACTGAAAACTAATTGTTGTTGAAAATACTGTAGCAAAATAATTTTTAAATATATGAATAGTGACCCATTTTTAATATTTTTTAATACGTGAATAGTGTATGCACAGTGCGTGAACAGTGCATACTCTGTTCGTGAACAGTAAATATTGTCTCTCAAAGCCCTTTTTTAATTTTTTTAATGAGTGAATAGTGTATGCATAGTGCGTGAACAGTGCATACACTGTTCATGAATAGTAAATGTTGTCTCTAAAAGCAGAAACAAGTGTAAAAAAAAAAAAAAGGAAGGCAGAAAACGCAACGCAACATTGAGCTGTATCCAAACCAATACTATATCTCTGGTGCACTCATGAAATACAATGTTATGTGTTGTTACTAAGAACAATAATGGACCTTCTCAAAAAAAAAAAAAAAAAAAAAAAAAAAAGAAGAAAAGAAAAAGAACAATAATTGATAAATAAATTGAATTTTATTATATTCAAAATATCATTTAAATAATAATTCACATAAATTATAATACACTATAAAATTAGAGAATAATGGAGAGATACTACCTAAATGATGCTTCAAATTAATCTCATAACATCAGAAGCAAATTACATTTAATTCATAAATGTTTTTAGATGGCAGGGTTAAGGTGTGGACCATGTCACTGTCTTGAGATGATATATGCGTCTACGAGATTTCCAGTGTAATAGACTAAAACATTGTACGTGCTGTCCCTGGGATACAACAATCCAACCACCTTCGCTAATTATCCTTACAAGGCTACACTACTTGTAGGATAGAAGCTCTCAATAGTACTTCTTATTATCCAAAAACAATTATAGCCTAGTAGGGATATATACTTTTTCAAGTGAAGAAAATTGACAAATTTTATATATCATAGTTTTCAATTGCATGAAAATATATTGGGATAAAAAGCTGCTTTTCTATATTTTTCAACATAACCGGACATATAGGGCTATATATAGGGCCGGCTCTATAAAAGCAAGTGAGGCGGTTGCCTAAGGCCTTTAATAGAAAAAGGCTCCCAAATTTTAAACAATAGAATAATTTTTTTTTTATTAAAAAAGTATTCATTAAGCCCACATATTAGATAATAAATAAAATAATATTTTTTTATCAAATGAAAAACAAGAAAAAAGAAAGAAAAATGTTACGTCCACAACATTTTTCACAACAAATTTTAAGTGGTAAGTTGTTACTTGCTGTTATTTGTGGAGGAAAAAAGTAATTTTAGTGGTAGGTTCAAATTAGAATCAATAACAACTTAATACTTAGGATTTGTTGTGAAATTTTTTTTTTTTTGAGAAGTGTGAAAAATATTGTAAATATAGCACCTTTCACAAAAAAAAGAAAGAAAAAAAAGAGCAATACACAAAGAATTTCACAACATTTTTCATAATAGTAGGCAAACTTTTACTAATTTTCATTTAGATCTACCACTAACATCACTTTTTTATTTACTATTACCAATCTATCACATCAACAACTATGAAAAGTTTTGTCAATTTTTTTTTTTTTTTTTTTTTTTTTTTGTGTCCATAGATTCCCTAAGAGGAAAAAAAAAATCTACATGGTTAATTAGTAATTTTGCATCTAAAAGAAGATAATATAATTTAAGTAATATTAAATTTTTTTCTGAAAAAAAAATCATATTTAAATATGGACGAAATTTAGTTACAAAATTTGTTATAACCTAAAACTACAACTTTACTCAATATCTTTTTATTGGAGGTGAATTTTGATAAATCTACCGTTGAATTACATCTTCTTTTTATATCCTCTTTATTTGCAAAATTTCTAAAAAATTAAAGATCAATAGCTATGTCATTAATAAATTATTTAAATTGCAAGTTTTTGTAATTTAAAATTATGCATAGAATATAAATTTACAGATCATATAATAAATAATATCTGATTGACACAAAATTTGACATGTATATTAAAAGAATAAGAACATGCAATTCAACAGTTAGATTTTTAAAATATGTAATAATAATAATATTTATTTTATTGAGTAAGGTTATAGTTTAAGATTATAACAAATTTTATAACTAAATTTTGTCCTTAAAATATATAAAAAAGTCGCAAATCAATTTTTGCCCAAAGCCTCCAAATGCAACAAGCTGTCCCTGGCTGTATATATAGAAAAAATATGTTCCATTAGTCATTACATACCAAGTTTAATGACATTAACATTAGACATAACTTCTTTCCATATATTATTTGACTCATCAAATCAAAGATAAAAAGCTAACGTTGATGTCCTTTGACTATCCTATAAATGGATGGTAAAAGGCAATTAAATTGAATCAAATACACATAGTATAAAAACGGTTACTAAATAGCTGTACAATTCAAAAAAAAACGTTTGACATTTACAAGCCAATTAAGGCATAGGTTAAAACCAATTAATTAAAAATGAATAGATATTAAATTACTTAAATCAGATATTAATTAATATTTAAAATATTGTATTTTATATAAAAACATTCCAACAATCCCCCACTTATTTTTATAAAAATCATAGATACATAATTTTGAACTAAGATAGAATATTATGCATAATGAGGGTGCCAATGGCTTAAACCCCTTATTTAGTGTTTTGGCAATGTAGTTCCAAAGTCAATAGTGAGCTAAGTCTTGAACTATGACTTTTTATGTGGAAGCAAGGCATTACATCACACACATAATATCCTAGTACTCTACCATGAGCTTTTAAGCCAACACATTTATGGCCTTGTACTTGATCCTAGCTTTCATGAGCAATTTAGAGAATCAGTCCTATTCTCAAAGGAAGCGGCCCCACTTCCATGCTCAATTAGGTGTATCTATCAAATGATGCTCTTGTAACTCTAACATTCCACTCATAAGAGCTATGGATCACATTAAGAGTTTTTTAATATAAAATACATCCTACATAATGTTATGAGATACATGCACTTACATCATAACAATGGACAAGAGTATTTGTACTCAAAATTTAGTGCATGTTATACATACTACTCTATGATTCGTTCTTCCCTTTGAACCTAGTACTAGGGATCTCTAGTCCTTAGGTAGGGTATCTTCATAGGTAATTTATTTTCTTTGGACTTTAGTCCCATCCCCCTCGATGTACATCTAGACCTTTGACTCCAAATAGAGATTTTATCATTTCATTTACATAATAACTCAAAAGTCTTGGGAAACAACACTTTATTTTATATAACAATATTATAATAAATAGTGCTAATATAAGATAGATTCATCTTTTTTCAAAACCATAAACATAAGCTATTTGCTTCTTCACTAGCTTAAGTTTAATTATCTTTTTGATAGTATCATCATATACATGGCTAGTGGTAATCACCTTCATTTATTTATTTTTTCATCACTATATATTCAATATAGTTGTATGCTATAATGTATGTGTTTCTAGTATAGTATAAACCACTTTATACATGATATATCATTTTTTTATATTACTCTTGCTCTTGGAGGTTACTTAAGCACAAAATTTATCTCATTAAATCTTATCCACTAGCCCAAAATAATAGTTGGATAATTGTTTAAAAACTTAAATTATTTTCCACCATTTCTCAACTCATGTATGTATGGCAAGAGCTATAGATTTTATTAGCATCTACATAGGATTAGTAGTTACTAACTACTAGGAACCATTTTCGGAACAAAAAAATATTCATAATTTCACAAGAATAAGGGACTTAATATTTTTGTAAAACTTGGCATTATTATACCACAATTGTATCATTAATTGAGATTAAATTCTATAAGGATGGGGTGTAAAACTCGTGTTTTACACCATCCAATAAGTGATTGCCACGTCAGTATTTTACTTAAAATTTAATACATCCTTCCACTGCTAATAACATCTCAATAAATTCTTAATTTGGTTGGATTTATATATGAGTATTAGAATTGATTGAGTGTGATTGTGTTTATTCTTAAATATGTGATAATATGATATTGCATGTTGGAATTGAAGGGATAAAACATGGGTTTTACACCATTTCCTTATAGAATTTAATCTCTAATTAGAATGCCTACTTATTCTCATTTAATTTTTGGCACAAATACAAGTGTATACCTTATACAATGGCATCATTGTATCTTTCATAATATACAATAGGAATACCAACTTGATATGACACCATTGTTCTTACTTAACAATAGTAGTGCCCTTTTTACAACAAGGATAAACCTTTTCACAGTTAGGCCAAAACATAATTTACATAATTTTTTATTTTAATTCTCAAGAGAATTCACATGAATCAAAATTATCATCATTATTTTATGAGTCCCAAATAGTATTTCTCAAAACACCTTTTTTTTTTTTTGGGTAAATAACACTCCTCTCCCTTGAGGTTTGGGAAAATGACACTCACCCCCAAACTTAAAGGAAAAAAACATTTTCCCCCATTTGACATTTATTTATCTAAACTCTGTTAAATTGACGTTAAAGATGTTATGCACTAACGTACCCTTTGGTTAATAATATATTCCCAAAATTGCCCTCAACTTATTCTCAACTTATTCCATCAAAAGTCCATATTTTTAGCTGCTTTTCTAATTTAACGTTAGATGGTAAAGAATAAGCTTTTATAAGTTTGTTCAACAATCAATTAAATTGATTCTGAAAGTTTTTTATATTGATAAGTGACTTTGAAAATTTCAAACTAGTTTTTAAACAATAAAAGCTTGAAAGTTTCAGCAAATTGTTTTATTTCATAAATTTTGATCCAAAGTGTTAGAGAGAGGAGCGATTAAAAAATCTAAGAGGATCATCAAACTTTAAAAAATCAATTGGAAAGGTGCTATAAGAGACTAAAAAATCAACATAAGTAACATGTTTTATAATATGTTCTTTTCATTTTTTATTTTATTTTATTTTATGTAAATGCTCTTTTCACTAACCATGGTTAAACTTTGATAAAGAGAATATTTAAAAAAATTGGAATATTCCGTTACTAATATTAAAAGAAGGGGGGGGGGAGTGTTATTTTTTTTAAATCTCAGGGGGGGAGTGTTTTTTCCTTTCAAGTTTGGGGGTGAGTGTCATTTCTCTAAACTTCAAGGGAGGGGAGTGTTATTTGCCCTTTTTTTTTTTCTCAATCTCATATTCCTCAATTTCAATACCCCCACTATTTGATAAAATTTAAATTAAAAACGTGTCAAATAAAATTTTTAATTTTTTAAAAGCACGTGAACTCTTCTCAAAATATGGTTCTTGAAAAAAGAAATACCATAATTTGTGGGATTCATAAAAATTCATGAGATTTTATTTTTTCAAATACTCATAAATCCCATCAAAATTTTTTTCATGTATGAAACATGAGCATTTTTCAATTATTCCAATTTTCACATAAAATTCAAGACATAACTATAGAAACGTATAACCATTATTCAGTAAGGAAAACGTTTTTGACAGCAGGCATCATAATTCATTAATTGATTGGTAATTTTGAAGATTCTATATGTGTGTCAATATATATATATATATATAGATAAGTTTAAGTTACATTTTATGTAACTCTACAGGAATTATATAATTTTTTAACCATAGATTTTCAGAAAAACATTTTCCTCTTTTTTTTGTATTTATTTTATGATAAAATATTTAATCCAAAGTAAAATAGTTTCGGTCAACTAAATTATCCAACGACAAATCTGTGCAAAACATTTTAAACTTAAATTTTTGGTAAAATATTTTATATTTGCTCTCCGCCCTATTACCCAATTCTTCAACTTCCTTAGTCCTCAGTCCCTCTCAATTTTTGCTCTCCCTCTCCCATGACTACTATCCCTTCTTACTCTCAAGGTCTTCGTCCTCTCTCTTCTTTTCTCTCTGGCAGTCCATTGGGACTCCTACTGGTGAGTGGTGAGGCGGTCAGCGTTGATCTCTCTGGCAGTCCATTTCTTTCAAGCTGCATCTCTCAGATCTGGATACGTGGGTCGTCGGTAGTGGGTTTGGTTTTGGTGGCTAGGTGTGGCGTTGCTGGGTTTAGTTTTGAGTTTTGAGTTTGTTAGGTGGGTTCCAGTGTTGGGTTTTGATGGCTGGGTATGGCGTTGTTGGGTTTAGTTTTGAGTTTGGTGGTTGGGTATGGTGTTGGGTGATCGATGGTTCATTGGTTCAATGGTGGTGCGTTGGGGTTGGGTTCCAGTGTTGATGGTGGCCGATTAGGGTGGGTTTATCATTGATCTTGGATTTTTTTTTTCTTCTTCTCATTGTTGTGGTGGTGTGGGTGGCTATTGCGGTGATTTGAAGCGTTGGGTTTTGGTGGCAGCAGCAATGATGGCTTTTTTTCTTTATTTTACTTCCTAATCTGGAATCTTGATTTGTTACTGTTGGTGGTGGTGTGTGCTTACATTCGGTGTTGGTCTATGCTTGCATCAAGTGGTGGTTGGTGGTGGCTGATTTGTACTGGGATTTTCAAGTGATTAGAAACATCCAAACACTTGAAAATGTTTTACTAATATTTTACTGTAAAATTTTTTATTTGTAAAATATTTTATATTTGTAAATATTTTACTTTGAAATAAACAGAGAGTAACTCTCTCCAACATCTTATTAAATATTTTGTAACCTTATAGAAAATTCAAAAAATTTACTTTCTTTACTATAATTTTCTTATCAAATTTTCTTATAATTTAATTTTGTCCCTTTTTGCCAACATAAACATATATCTCCCCACCTTAGTTGATCTCCATGGCACTTGGCAAACATCGTTAATTACTCTATGACCTCTTCTGTGGTATCATTGAAAGAATAAGAAAAACTTGCTTGGCGAGCTCTGGACCGCGATGTGAAAAAATGAAAAAGAAAAAAAAAAAAAAAATTAATTTCATGACCTTATCAAAGTGATCTGTATTTAGTATTTACAGTATATATATTGTTACTGATTAGTTCTATTCTATATAAATTAAATTACAAAGTGATAAACACTAAATAAATACAAGTTCAAATAAAATATAAATATCCTAGTATTTATCTTAAGAATAACTGAGAGTCAGTATAATACTATTTTTTTTTAGCTAGTAATACTTTCAATTGTGAATGGAGTTATGCTCTGGCTTCTTATAAAATACTAAACTATAGTAGTATATATTAACCCAAAAAAAAGGCCAGGTGATATTTAAATTTAATGAGGTTTTAAATAAATAATAAATAAGGAGAGAGATAAAAATGTTATTATAGGTGTAAAGCATTAGCATTTAATGTCGTTTTTTTAACCATTAAATCTATAAGAAATCTATGGTCTTAAGAATGTATAACTCTTGATAAGTTACATTTGGTGTAACTTGATCTCATCTCTATATTTATTTATTATACATATAATTTTAACAATGTCAAGTGATGATTCTCAATTAAGCACCATGTACATAGATATGTTGCGTTGTGTGTTTAATGAGTAAAATTTTTAAATGCTTAACAAATTTATGTCATGATTTTGTACTTTTTTTTTTGGATATTTTTAAATATTAGCATTTGTATTTTTTTTTTTTTTAGTTTTATTTACGACTAACTTTCTTACTTTGCCGCTGATTATCTGAAGTCTCTCTCTTGCATCAAAGGTTGCTACTTGCTAGATCATATATAAAATTATGAAATATTTTGGTCTAACTGTGCTATGTTAGTTGTAGCAAAAAAATAATGCCGTTTAAGTGTTAGACACCTAAAACCCTACTTTTTGCAGCTAATAACTAGTCAGCCATTTATTTTTTTAATTTGTGAATACCAAATTTCTTTTTTGGTGAATCGTTATCCTCTATTTGAGAGAAAATGAAAAAGAAAAGAAAGTCAATATGTATGCATGTGTGCCTATATGTATTATTATAAGATAAAAACCATTACATACCCTATTGCATACATTTTTTAAATCTGAAATCATGAGTTGATCCCCTTATTGTATGTCCCTGGCAAAGTAAATTTGATGAAGCAAGTCAACATACTTGTGGTTGGAGAAGTAGTGGGACCATAAATATCAAAGCATCCATGATTATGGCATTATTTTTCAAATTTTTTTTTTTTTTGTTAGATTGTGTTGAAAAAAATATTATATTGTGGAAAGCAATAAATAAGGAGAGAGAGAGAGTGAATGCTAGGATTAATTAGGCAATTAGGTGGAAAACAATAACATTTAATAATTTTTTTTAACCGTTAGATTTCTTAGAAATCTGTAGAGTAAAAAATGTGTAAGTTTATAAGAGTTACACCGAGTATAACTTGAACCCATCTCATATATAAATTTTATGTTTATATTCAACCAAATGTTAGGCATTAAAGAAAATTCCAATTATAGCTAACGCTAAGATTTGAAATTGGTAAGAAACTACCGATACTGAAACAAAAGTTATAATGGGAATTCGGACATTACAAAAGGCTTAAATTTTTCCCATTAAACCACATAGCAAACTGTTATGGAAATCGCAAGTGTATATAAATATATATAGCTATATCAATTACTTCCCATATTTCCTTAACAAGATTAGGAATTTCAGAAATACAGATTCATTGTATTTTCAATTCTCATGTAGATATCCAATTACGTCATGATAAATTTTTTTAACATATGACCTAAATTAAATTTTTATATATATACACATATTTAGGCCATAGCAAAATATTTTACGTGTTTGCTTACAAAATTTTATTCTTATGTGGTATTAATATATCAAATAAAATAAGAGATATTTTATCGCAAACTCATAATTTCTTGCTTTTTAGATTGCTTTTCATTTGAGGGCTTGTTGAGATTTCCACCATCAATCTCCAAGGCTTCAAAGTTGAATCTCCACTAAATTGTTATTCCACTACCACCATTCCATATGCCGCCACAAACAATTTCATTAATACATTTATAACCAATAAATTCAAAGAAAAATCTAGAATGATTTTATTCATGGACAAGAAATATATATAGTGAGTTCTCTAATTTTTCAAATATATATATATATATATATAACAAGAATATATATAGTCACATCATATTTCCCGTAAACATTGTATCGTCTCAAATTGTTGTTCCTAAGAACAATAATTAATAAATAGATTGAATTTCATTACATTCAAAATATCATTTAAATAATAAAAATTCACATAAATTATAATATACCATAAAATTAGAGAATATTAGCAAGATATTACTTCGATGATGCTTCAAATTAATCCAAAACATCAGAAGCAAATTACCGTCAATTCATAAATGTTTTTAGATGGTGGGGTTGAGGCATACACCATGTCACTGTCTTGAGACAATACACACATCTACAGGGTATTCGTTGTAGTAGACTAAACATTGTGCATACTGTTCTTGGATACAACAATCTAGCCACCTTCGTTAATTATTCTTACAAGCCTACACTGTTTATAGGATATAAGCTCATAATTGTACTTTCTTATTACCTAGAAAAAATTGCAGCCTAGTAGGGATATATACTTTTTTTTTTTAATATAAAATTTCAATCTATGACGTTCAATCCTGATAATAGTTCTTTATTATCAGATCAATACACCAATTAGTTTTTGGTGTAGGTTGAGATTGAACCCTAGATCTATTATTCAACTATTAGAGACTTTAAAAAATTTAGCTAACTGGAACCCATGGATTATACTTTTTCAAGTGAAGAAAACTAACAAATAAAATATATAATAGTTTTATATTGCATGAAAATATATTAGGTTAAAAAGTTGTTTTTCTATATTTCTCAACATAGTCAGACATATAGGGCTGTATATATAGAAAAAATATGTTATTTATTTTTTAGAGAATTTCAACTTATGACATCTGCTTCTGATGATATTTTTTATCATTAGACTAAGACACCAATTGGTTTTTAGTGTAGACGGAAATTGAATCCCAAATCTCTTATTCAACTATTAAAGACTTTACCAGTTGAACTAATTGAAATCTACAGAAAAGATATGTTCCATTAGTCATTACACACAAGTTTAATGACATTAACATTGGACATAACTTCTTTCCATATATTATTTGACTCATCAAATCAAAGATAAAAAGCTACCATTGATATCCTTTGACTATCTTATAAATGGATAGTAAAAAGAAATTAAATTGAATCAAATACACATAATATAAAAACGGTAACTAAATAGCTGTACAACTCAAAAAAACACGTTTGACATTTACAAGCCAATTAAGGCAAAGGTTAAAACCAATTAATTAAAAATGAATAAACATTAAATTACTTAAATCAGATATTAATTAATATTTAAAATATTGTATTTCATATAAAAATATTCCAACATTATGTACTATTTGGATTGTGCTCTTGCTATCACTGTAACTGGAGTAGGATTAGAAACACCAACACTATTATCTTTTTTTTTGTCCCACCAACACTATTATCTTTGAATAACCGTCAAAGCTAAATAAGTTTGAATATTAATTAACATAAGCTAGAGTTCTATATATTTTGTGCATCATCATTTGGACCTTCAGACAGTTGTTGCACACTTTGACCTTGTTCCATTGGTTTGGGTGCCATTTTTATGAGTGGGGCACAAATCATGCAACATCTCATGGAAGCTACCGTATTGATTTAGGGAGTCTTTCACATGAGTACTCCCACATTTGGTAGCTGTCAGCATAGCCGCCGATTTCCCATGAAATTTCCAATGTCTGTAACTAAGAATCCCCTTACTCCACATATGATCACATGCCAAAAGTGGCGGTACTAAATTCAGATTCATACATTTGGTACAAGGACATAAGATCTTCCCATTGCGTGCATGTAAAGATGCAAATTCCACAAATTGGACTACACCTTGAACATATTCCATGTCACCCCTCCTCTTCTCCATACAACTTTTATCCATTGTTATACAAGATTTATAGAATCTAACCTACAACAACATTTGGTATTGTGGAGCCAATAATCCTTAAAATTAGATTCATAGGTGATTTGTTAAGAACAAACATACTCAAGTATGCTTAGATTTTCTTAGAACATATAACACTAATTCAAGAGTAACCTATGCTTAAAATTTTCTAAATCATGACACTAAATCAAGCATAACTTAGTGTGATATGTTTTGGAAAAATTTAAGCATAATTGTTGGAATAAGATATTAACAAATCACATATTAAAAGCTCAGTAATAATTACAACCTCCGTAATACCAAGATAAGTACTTCCAAAAAAGAAGAAGTTGTCTCCTACATGTGATAATATATCTCAAAATCATACAATGCTTGCATAACTATAAATGTATTGCAATGATGCTGTTTTTATGTTCATCAATATGTGCTGAATAACCACTGTGGATTGAATAGTGGTGATTCAACCTAAAATTTTTAATTATTATAATACTACATTCACTTGTATCTTTAAATACCATAGAGACAAGAACTAGAAAATAGTAGAAGCCTAAAATTGAACTTTATATGCTAAGGTTCTGTTTGTTTTAGATTAAAATGTAAATTGAATTTCACCAACAACTAATTTAAAGTTTTTTAAAGCCTCACTCTTTTTTTATACTATAGTTGTATTTTTAAACAAATAAGACAGTCAAAATAATGTCAGCCAAACATAATCTCAATGGTCATTTACCACTTCTTTAAAGTAAATTTAAAATGGAAAATAAATATAAATAAAAATCCTTAACTAATGCATTCACTTATTACAAACAGAGCTGCCCTATAGCCGCGATTTATAAAACGTGGCTATAGGTACATCATTTTAGCCGCATTTATAAGAAATGCGGCTATAAGGTAGCTATAGCCACGTTTTTTGTAAATGTGGCTAAAAGAAACGCAGCTATAGCTAGCTTAGGGAATAATTTTTTTCTTTCTTATAATCATATATTAGACACAGGTGCATTTCCCACAAAGCGAGTAATGAAAAGAAAGCTACCTTATCTTTAGCAAGCAGTGGAAGATGAAGAAGAATTGCAAGGGGCTCAGTGTCTTCCTACCTGAAACCCCCATTAAAAAGCAAAAATAAACAAGAGGTAAGGTAAGACGTAGAAGATTGGACCACATGTATACAATGTGGTCCAATCATGTACACATGTAAGATGTAGAAGAAAGCTAAATATTATATTACACACCAAATATGAGTATTTTTATGGCGTAAATGCACTTTTAATTCTTATATTTTGATTTTTTTTTTTTATTTTAGTCCTTACATTTTATTTTTACCACTTTTAATCTCTAAATCAATTAACGCGGGACATTTAAGTCCTTGAAGCATTACTCCATCACCAAACTAACGGGAAACTTAACGTAGCCGACGGATCAATTAAAAAAAATCATTATTTTACACACGGATCAAATAACTGGCCAAGCTCACGTGAAGCAATCTGGCGCGCAGAGTAGACAGCCCACAAACAATAAAATTACTAATCCACTTAAAATTATAATATGAGTACTTGCTAGTTGCTAGTGATTACATACATTTCCATTTACGCATTTGCATATGTTTTCTGGGTAGTTAGATAGAAGAACAAGAAGAGTAGACAGCCCACAAACAAAGATGATTTATTGTTCCACTGAACATGTCTTATTCCCACAAACTCCTATTTTCAGCTATGTCTAAACGCTTTACACGAATCTCATCACCCAACTTCGTACACACCATTACCAACTGTAATCACAGTGAACATTCACGTGTGCTTTACTCGAATGCTGAACAACAGGCTTCGCCAACCCAGTTACAATCAATCTTACAAGCTTGTTCTGGCCCTTCTGTTCTTCAACAAGGTAGACAGGTTCATGCCCAGGTCATTGTCAGTGGATATACTTAAAGCAACAACAATGGTCTTCTGGGTGCAAAGCTTTTGGGCATGTAAGTTCTTTGTGGCAGTTTTGTGGATGCTAAGAACGTGTTCTATAAGCTTGAACTTAGGTCTTCGGCTTGGTCTTGAAATTGGATGATTAGAAGGTTTACAATGATGGGTTGGTTTGATTTTGCCTTGTTGTTTTACTTTAAGATGTTGGGTTGTGGTATTTCTCCAAATAAATATACTTTTCCTTGTGTGATAAAGGCTTGTGGTGGTTTGAATAATTTAAGGTTCGGTAAGTTAGTTCACCAAACAATTCAGTTGACGAGTTTTGAGTTTGATGTGTTTGTGGGTAGTTCTTTGATCAAATTGTATGCAGAGAATGGTTGTATCGGTGGTGCGCGGTATTTGTTCGATAAAATGCCTCATAAAGATTGTGTAATGTGGAATATTATGCTTAATGGTTATGTAAAAAATGCAGATAGTAGTATTGCTCTGCAAATGTTTTTGGGAATGAGATATAGTGACATGAGGCCCAATTCAGTGACATTTGCTTGTATATTATCTGTTTGTGCCTCAGAAGCAATGGTTGTTTTGGGGACCCAGCTTCATGGACTTGTTATTAGGTGTGGGTTGGAGTTGGATTCTCCTGTGGCTAACACGTTGTTAGCTATGTATTTGAAATGCCAGAAACTGTTTGATGCATGTGAGCTATTTGATAGGATGCCGCAAACTGATTTGGTAACTTGGAATGGAATGATTTCCGGATTTGTACAAAATGGGTGTATGGGCGAGGCCTCACATTTGTTTCATGAGATGATATCTATTGGTGTCAAACCAGACACGATCACCTTTGCAAGTTTCCTTCCATCAGTGACTGAATCCGCATGTCTCAAACAAGGTAAGGAAATTCATGGTTACATAGTAAGACATGGTGTGCCTTTGGATGTATTCTTGTAGAGTGCACTTACTGATATACACTTAAAGTGCAGGAAAGTGGAGATGGCATGCAAACTTTTTAGCCAAAGCAGCACATCAAGATTTTTCTTTACCTCTGCGCGCCAGATTGCTTCCCGTGAGCTTGGCCAGTTATTTTATTGATCTGTGTAAAATAATGATTTTTTTTAATTGATCCGTTATCCACGTATTCCGTTTGTTTGATGATGGAATGGTGCTTTAAAGACTTAAATGTCCTGTGTTAATTGGTTTAGAGACTAAAAGTGGTAAAAATAAAATATAGGAACTAAAATAGAAAAAAGTTAAAATGTAAGGACTAAAAATGCATTTACGCCTATTTTTATTTCAGTTTGTAATGGACAAAGCACATATGAGCAACTAAGCATCAAAGATCAAGATCAGAGCTATATGATGAAAAATGGTCTATAAGAACTAAAAATCTGCAAGTACATATTTGAAGTTACCACTGACCTCAACAAGAATCATTAATTGATATTGTTTGCCAATATTATACACTTCTAAAAATGAAAAATAAATTGAGCGAGCAGCTTTGAAAAAGGCATTAAAAACATATGGTCAAAACAAATAGATGGGGGGAGTGAGAAGAGAGAAATACATAAAAGGAATGGCCTTTTCATGGTTTCTAGACTATAGATTCAACAGCTATATTCAAAGAACAAACAAATCCTGCTATCTACGGCTTGGTGAAAGTTCTCACCAACGACAACTTAGAGAAGAGGGGTATGATGCTAGCAAATTAGTGTGTTACGTGCAAGAACAGCAAGGAAACCGTAAATCTCTTGCTACTTCGTTGTCCAGTGGCAATAGAATTATGAAACTTTGTTTTTCTAGTATTTGGAGTGAATTGGATAATGCCTAAGACAGTGAAAGATCTGCTTCAAGGTTGGTGACATTGTCCATAACTTTCTGAAATGAAGTATGGAATGTAGTTCCTGTTTGCTTAAAGTGGCATATTTGGAGGGAGAAGTATAGGCAGACATTTGAAGATTAAGGAGCATCCATACAGGGGATTAAATCTAACTTCCTAGGATCATTATTATATTGGTTCTCACTGGATCTGAATAGACCACCTATGCTACTTGATTTTATAGATTCTTTTATTTATTTATTTTTTATTTATTTATTTTATTTATAAGTAAAAAACTTCATTGAAAGAAAATTTATAAAGTACACAGGACATGTACTAAGGAAAACTTGATTTTATAGATTCTCTTTTCATGTAATTGTAATAGGAGTCTTCGGGTATACAGCCTGAATGCTTCTTAGAGTCCTCGTGTACATTTGTTTCTTCTTAATAAATGTCGTTATTACCTACAAAAAAACAAAAACAAAACAGATTTTTTGACTCTCTTCCTTCAATAAAGTGTTTCTCCGCCTTTTACTTATTTATTCAAACTCATGTAGTGAGAAAACGCCTTTATTACCATGGTACAACATAATTTTCTCTACTTTTTGTCCCTATAATTAAATAAACTTAGAATAAAAAGTCCCAACAAGAGGCACAACTGTAGCATGTGCGGGACTAGGATCCTCTCCATTTTGTTTTAAAATAAACAGGAAACATTTCATGTTTAAGATATAATTTGAAAAATCTAAATGTGTATAAAGTGCCTATCATATAAATCTCATTCCACAAAATGAGGGACGATAATTTATGGTAAGTGATATTAAATGACACAACATCATGTACTAACTATAGATATTTGAAATTTAAATCTTCACTGTTGAATGGCATCCATCTATGTCACAAAAAAAAAATGCAATAACTACTTATTGAAATCCAAGAACTCCACAAACTCTAGTAATTAGAAAATAAACTTACTAGTGGCATCCATCCAAACATTAAGATTGAAGAAATAGGAGATTTTAACTCCAAAACTTATTTTTTAACAAACCCTCACAAGTCTAGGTATTTCACTTTCTCTGCACACACCACATAAGACATGGATGAATTGCCTTTCAAATTCCACTACTGTACTTCTCTTCAACAATGCCAAGTACCTTGCTTTGAAAGATTTATCTTGCTTTGCCATGAGGCGAGGCATTATTTATGCTTTGCAGTTGTTATATATTTTCTATGAGATGACAATGAGCTCTAGCTCAAATGACACCTCCTCCCTTAAGTTAACATGGAGGGAAATGCTGTGTATTCAAAACGCACTAGATTTGTTATAAGCTTACCAATCAAGTAAATATATTTTCTAAGAGATTTTGTACTAATTATTTGATAAAAAAGCCAGTCTCTTTTGAAAATAAAATAAATCCAAGCCACATGGTAAATGTAGTAGAGTAAGCAGGAAAACAAAGGTAACTAAGAACCAAAAGGCAAGACAATTATAAAAAAGATGACTAGAAGATATAAAAAAACACACAGAGATTAATGAAAAGAAGAATTTTAAGAAAAATAAATAAAAAACATAATCTAGAAGTATAGAACAACGAGTACCTTTAAGAAGTGCTAGAGCAAGGACCTCAAAGAGTAATGAAGCTATTACAGAGAACAAGATAAAGACCTGTATAATGAGGCAGACAAATTTTAGAAACAAAAAGGCTAAAAGTTATTAGCATACCAAAGTGAAGAAGATTAATCTTCTTCCTTATTTATCTTTGTTATTTATTTATCTTTGTTATTTATTTATCTTCTTTTCCCTTCTCTGTTTCCACTGTTTGACAATTGAATAATGGAAGGATTAACACATAATAAGTATACATGAATGAATATAATTTTACTAGGAAATGCCAGACATAAAAGAATATATAAACACAGTTAATCAAAATTAAAGAAAATTCCATTTAAATTTGTTATCATTTACTAGAGTTAAGTTTCTTAATTTATAAAAACACAGACCTGTAAAACTAAAAAGGAGAAGCACAGAGTATCCAATAATGTTACCCCTGTGATGTTAAGCTCATGATTATCTGTTGCATGTTCCAAACCCATGTAGGAAAGCCTAAGTGATGTAAATGGGAGCATTATAAAGCAAGGATTTTGTCGAATTCAAACCCAAGTTTTTTAGAGGAAAACAAACTAAAAACTTCATTAGGATGTTGAAAACACTAGCATTTTGAGAAGGTAGGGTGTTTAAGTAACCAAAGCCTAGAGTTCTAGAAGGAACTAACAAGCACAAAGCAATTTCATTTACAATAAAGAATAGTTGTGTTGCAGTATCTTAATCTTGTATTAAAAAAGACCAAACCCTTTTTTTTATAATTATAACCAAACCCCTTATAACAACAATGAAGCCTTGCCAATATTTTTTACATTTAGGCATGATTGTATTGAGCCACATAATGCAGTTATACTGCCTAACAGAATGCGAATAATTATAATTTGCTAAGGCCCAACCAAATTGAGTAGGTACAAGGAAAAATAATCAGATAAGAATGGTGAGCTTCATAAAGATGCTTTGAAAATTTTTTTTCCCTTGCCTACATACTTAGAAATTTGCATCATAGTGGAAATTCAGAATGTGTGATATTATTTCTGCAAAAGACATATATAATAATAATACATAAGTATTAAGTTTGAGCTCATAAGTAATTTAAGTTAGATGTTTGCTCACTGAGTACTTATTGGAACCTATTTGTCTCTCAAAGACCCTGAAATAGTATAGCAAGTAGAGTCCAAATAACAATTCTGGTGTAGACGAAAAGGCAAAAACTGATGCAATTAACTTCCAAATGCGAAGCTTCCCAAAAATATCCCGCCATTAAGATAAAATTATTTACACAAATGCTTACTCATAGTAAAGCTGAGTTCAATGCACCTTTCAAGAGAAGGAGAAAAAAAATGTAATCATATCTAACTTTAAGGTTACTAACATTCACATATAGTGCTCCATTACAAGTACATATTTAATGTGGCTCACTAGAAAAACAGTCAGCACATGAAATATAATGTTTAGGGAGTTACTACATGTGAAGATATTTTACAGGAAAGCTTTGGAAATACCTCTTCAAATATTGTGTATACCTTTTTGTTTATTCATGTATCTATCTATCTATCTATCTCTTACATAAAAAACTTTTCCTGAATAAGAGAATATCTAGAAAATAATCTCCTGTGGCAAACCATGCCATGGGGAAAACGAAAACATCAATTATAAGTTGTGAGGGAGCAGATGGAAAAATTTATATACGATCAAAAGCAAACTTATTATTGCGTATTAGATAAATGATACACCACACATACTCTTTCTTGAGTTTGTGATTTATGAATAAATATGACTCTTTTACATAACCAGAAATTCACTAATGTCATGCTGTTTCAGAAACTTTTCCCGTTTCGTAAACCATCCAGGAGTGGCTTAGTAATAACAAGACCATGAGAGAACGATTAAGGGACAATTTTTTTTATTTTTTATTTTTTTCCCTTTTTTCATCAAGCAACTAAAGCACGCTTTCCTTAATCATCCATTACAAGATAGTGAAAGAAAAAGAAAAAGAAAAAGAAAAATACAACCACTATGGCTCTAAATTCTCATATAATACTTTAAGGAAGGCCTTCATTTTAGTTGGAGGTGTAATACGGCTATAAATTTTACAAAAGCTTAGACTTAAACAAGATAAAAAGGTATATAGTTTGACCATGAACATACGCATTCTTATCCCACATTCACATCAATGTCTCTTGATTCAACCATATGAAGTTGTTATCCAATCCCCAAAAAAGTATAGAAAAACTAATCCCCAATCAAACCCCAAAAGAGTCCACAGAATAATAAAGGGGAAATGGGGAGTTCTCAAACAGATTTACTTTGGAATCACGAAACGTTTTATACGTTTGAGGATTCCAAAGTAAATCTGTTATAATGCTCTCACAGTCCTCTTCTAAAAAAAAAAAAAAAAACTATTGAACAAATACAAAACAAACTATTTACAACTACCATAATAAATAAATAACACTATTAAAAACGAAATACCCAGATTTTCAAAATACCCAAATATTCAAAATATGTAAAAATTTAAAGAGATAGAGACAAAAGGTTACAGCTTTGTGCAATTTCTTGATCAAACCCCTTTGAAACCACTTCTCGACGGCGTGGGAAGATCAAGGGACGCCGGTGCCTTCAGATTGAGGTTCTCGGCGGCATCGATTGGCGCTCGACGGCGTGGCTTGGAGCATGGCAGCATCGGGGATCGATAGAATACATTTTTGCCGTTGAGAGTTGAGGGTTTCTATGCAACGTGAGCTAGGTTAGAGTGATTTGAGTTTGTGTGGAATTGAGGGTTATTTATTTATTTATTAATTTATTTATTATTATTATAAAATTTATACCAAGCCTATAGCCGCGTTTATAAAAGGCAGTTATAGCCACAATTTTGGATACCAGGCCTTTTGGAAAAAAAAATTTGTTCAACCTATAGCTATAATTGAAACATGCGACTACAGACAATACTATAGCTGTGTTTTTTAAGCGCAGCCATAGGGCCTACTCTAAACACACCTAAAAATGCGGCTACAAATCTTATCTATAGCCACATTTTTTGTAAATGTGGCTAAAAAAAAGCCCTTATAGACAAAACTACAAAAACCTGTTATAGATTGACTAACTATGACATCGATCCCCAGTGTAATCAAAATTAGAGTAAGCATTAAGTTTGCATCTGGAAGAAGACGAGAGTAATGTTAGGTTCACAACTTTTATGACAACGTGAGTAAGTTATAACAAAAGTTGTTACAAAAGTTTTAATCTTAGCATTTTACCAAAGAAGATAATAAAAATTTGTCAATTGTAATAAGAGTGGGATCATACGGACAAAAATTCCTTGTCAATGGATAATAATGAATTTTCGTATTTGTTTTGCCAACAACTCACTCATATAAAACAATATAAACAAAGGCACGAATAGTACAAGGAAAAATAGATTCTCACATTGACTCAAAATAATTTTCATTAAGAACTGAACAAGATGTGTTTCCTTCCTATACTAAGAATATAAGTTGGCATCAAACTTCTATTTTGGTTCCATGTGCTAATTGATCCCAAAGAACCTGTGCTGTTGGGTGCCAGCACCCACAGTGGCGACTCCAGAAATTTTTTTCAGGGTGTTCCTCAATAAACATAAATTACACAATCTAATAAAAAAAAATTTGTATATTGACAACAACAAGAATAAAAAAATACGCAAATACATAAAATTTACAATTGCCTTCTACGTGGTTTTCTTATCAAATATTTGTCCATAATTTTAGCAAAAGAATAAATAATAAACTATAAGTTCATTGAAATATTAATAAAAATATTAATTATTTTTGTTTTATTAATTTGTTTGTCTTTTATAAACAATAATTTGTTATATTATTGTTTCATTAATTATAAAATTATTAATTATTGTTTAGCCTAAATAAATTTTTTTTTTAAACATTAACCTAACATAATTTAATTTGTTTGTCTTTTATAATATATTGATTCATTATTGTTTAGTCTAACATAATTTAGTTGTTTAATTTGTTTATTAATTGTCTTCTATAATTTGTTATGTGTATAATTAATATGTATAACGTAATTAAAAGTTGAGTGGGTCAATCAAGTGATAAACCCAAGCCTTAAATTATACTCATGTCATAACCCAAACCATAAACCAAGGCCCACCCTTTAATTTAATTTAATTTTTAATAAATTTTTTTCTCTTTTCCTTTGTTTTCTATGTCAGGTCCTTTTTTTTTGTTTTTTTGGACTAAAATGGTTGAAGTATATTAATTAGAAAAAAAAACAAAAAAAAAAAACAAACAAACAAACAAAAGAAAAAACAAAAAGAAACTCGACCCAGGAACTTTACAAGCATGCCCAAAGAAAACATTGGATTTGTTCCAGAAACCTCCAAGGCTTTTCTTCTTTTTTTTAACTTATGTGCATTTTTACTTTAACCTTTTTCCTATCCTTTCACACGTGCCTGTCTCTTCTAGATTTTTCTTCAGATCACTTCCCTCTTTTCTTTCTTCTATGCTTTCTTCGTCCTTATTTCTTAGTCACAGCTTTTCTTTTTTCTTTTTATTTTTTTAGTCACAACTTTTTTTCTCTCTCGATGTTCTCCTCAAGCATCATTTTACGCCGCCACCATGCTTCTTTCAACAAGCATCGTTCATCCCTAATAGCACCTCCATGCTCCTCTCTCAAGCTGCCTCTACCCAGCACAACTTCTCCTTACCTCCATTACTGATCTATATCTGCTTTGTTTGGATTATAGGTTTATATTTTCATTATTTTGTATGAGAAATCAAGAGTGTTTTTTTAGGCCCGAAATCTGTTTTTGGTTGAGGGT
This sequence comes from Quercus gilva, assembly GCA_023621385.1. NCBI lineage: Eukaryota > Viridiplantae > Streptophyta > Magnoliopsida > Fagales > Fagaceae > Quercus > Quercus gilva. Next base: position 43,772,970 of record CM042476.1, on the reverse strand, counting down.
GTTCCTAATTTTGGTTGAGGGTGTTCTAATTTTTTGTTAAGGGTAAATAAATATATATTTTTTAATTATTATATATAAATTTTTTTTTTCCAGGTCAGGTGTTCCCAGGAACACCCTGGCTTGAACGTGGCGTTGCCACTGTTCATCTCCCTTTTTAATTGGAGGTGTTCGTGGCGATCCAATGCTTAAACTCCTTTTAATGCTTTGAACTTTCATTTGATGATATATAGAATATGCACTATGATATATATGAGTAAGCGCTTTGTGGAAAAGGATATGAGAACGGAAAGAAATACTGTTGTAGTAGTTGGTTGACTAATGATGTTATGACTTGGATGTTTGGCCTTAGCAATATATCCAAAAGCTGGGTTTTTCTTGTTTGTTTTATTTAATGTTGAAAACTAAAAACTCAAAAAACGAGTTTTTCCAAGCTATATGACTTGGTCTTTTGGAATTAAGCAACTTGTTAATGACCTATCCATATCAATGGATTGCTAAGCTACATGCATGAAGCTTCCTCTCTTGAAGCTGTAAGTGTACGTATAGCTGTAATTTAATTTGTGACTAGATCAAAAGACGTGTTATCCACAATGTTAAGTGCACGTTTGGATTGCACTGAAAAGGAAAGCAGATGCGCGTTTGTGTTTTTTATGTGGGTCTTGTGCATTGTTTACGTGACCCGCAAGTACTTTTTTCAGCAAAAACAACTTTAAAACTGGGTCTCATGGTATTATTCACACATTTAAAAATTATTTTGTTACTATATTTTCAGTTTTTAGTTTTTAATTTTTAGCAATAAGCGGTATCCAAATAAACCCTAAAACTAGGTCAGGCTTGGAGTTTCTAATTGTCTGATTAAGTGAAAATATTAATGAGTTAATTCATTTATTGTATTGATTAATAAGTAAATTAACAAAACGAATGAAAACAAAAAAATAAAATTAATAATATATGTTAGGTTCTAAAGACTTTGGAACTAATGTATTTAGAACTTTAATGTGTAATGTTGGCAAATCATGATCAAAACAATTGTTAGTCTTGTTTAGAATTGCTCAAAGTGTGTGCGTTGTACGTAAAGTTGGAATCGAGTGGCTGTAGAAGTTCTAGTGAATTTCGGCCTGGCTCGATCGATCGAAGCTTAGACTCGATCGATCGAATATTGGGCAGAAGTTTTTTTTCTGCAGAATTCCAACTCAGCCCTAACTCATTTAAAAACGTTTAGAGTTTTATGTTTTGCCCCAAGTATAAAAGGTAAACCCTAGCTACGTTTTTATGCTTGCTCATACTGCAATTTGTGTAAATCTCTTGTGAGATCTGTGAGGAGTTTTCCTTTACACAAGCTTAGGATTATCAAGAAGGAGATTTTTTCAAGAGTTTGATGATCATTCAGTTGCTACCATAAGAGCTTAAAGATACACAAGCGGGTATACTTGTACTTGCTGGAGAATCCAAGAAAGAAGAAGTCCATGGTCTCGGAGCTTGCACATGGTCGTGTCAATAAGTTTTATTGGTGGGTAGCAATAGTATGTTAGTACCTATTGTACAAATTTCGATTCTTTTATATAGTGGATTTAAGTGTACCTTGAGGATTGCTAGGTTAAATTCTTCTCAGATTTTTTACCGGTTTGGTTTTCCTAGGTCATCATATCATTGTGTTATTTATTTTTCCGCTGTTATGCTTGATATGATTATATGATTGTGTTAACCTAGAATTGCATAATTTACCTAAGTTAATCACTTGGCTAAATAACTAAGTTAATCCAATTGTTGTTTAAGGGGTCTAAAAACGTACAATATATTATCTTTACCAACCGTAACTTTTCTATTCATCAAGATATGTGTTAATGTATACTCATGTTAGTTGAGCACTTGAGCTATAGCTTGACCTCAACGGCTCAACACTAATTGTTTCAACAAGTGAAAGCCATTACAGAGTCCTTAATTCAAACTAACATCACTGGAATTTAAAACCCATCCCACACAAAGACTCTAACCATTAGACCATAACTCTATATGGTAAGATTGAAAATGAGTTATTGCATTGTACATTACATATTTAACCCAATCAACCAAGTAAATCATATGCATTGCACATGATGTGACATGTATTGTCATTTTATTGGTGACTAGAGCCCAAGACTCCATACATATTTGGAGCCAAACTTTTTGTACTTTTTAGACTAATACATTTTTTCACACACTCTTTTACTTAAAAAAAAAAAAAAAAAACACAAAAATTTTTTTATATGACATTGTTCTGCTAAATATTATATGACATATATGTACATGTTGCAAAAATTTTCACTTGAGTAAAACAAGAGGAAATTCAAAAATTTCCTTTTAGAGATTACAATAAAAATGATAATATTGTGAATAGTAAGTAAAAATGTCTGGCAACATTACTTGTATAGAGCATTAATCATGAAAGCAACCTCCATCTATATGAAAGTTATTTTCCTTTCAACTACACACAAAACTCAAAGGTTTTGCATGTACTGTACGTAGGTTTCGAATCGAATCGAGCTCCATATTTGGGCTTTGTAAGTTTTTGTTTTTGTTCTTTTTGTTTTTTGTTTTAAGTTGTACTATTAATTAAGCTTGGAACTGAAATCCTTTTTCTCATATATTGTGCTCTACTCTACATTAATAAAAAGATGATATGCGTCTTTTTGTTTTTCTTTTCAAACTAATGAGAAAGCCTAAAGCTTAATGCCTAAGAGCATTCACATCAAATGTGTTAAAATAGTTAAAATGCCATTTTAATACCTAAAATCTTTTTCTTTCTTTTTTTTAAATCCACTACATCAATAATACAAAAGTCAAATTTTTTAATACCTAGCTATAGTAAAGTGTTATCCTTGATACCTTACTATAGCTAGATGGTAAACACAAAAATTATTATTTAAATGGAAGTTAGAGAGAGAGGGACTTGAGTGGTAAGAGAAAGAATATTTAAATGAAGTGATAAAAAATAGGGTTTTTAATGTTGGATATATTTAAAATGGTGTTTTAAAATAGATAAAATAATTTTTTTAAGTTGTTAAAAGTTAAAATTTTTAAAACCTGAATGGTTTTAGAGAGCCATGTTAATCCTCAGTCACAAACACCTACCACCTGTTTCTATTTGCCACCTGCCCACCTCCCATTTTCACTCTTATTTTCAACCGCTAGCAGCTGCACCACCAAAGAAAAGAAGCATTCTCCAGTTAAATTAATCTTTGCATTCCAATGGTTGAAGTTGTAGGTAAAGGTAATTTCTTCTCTTTTGGTGACTTTGGCGTATGTTGAGGGCAAATCTCTCAATTTTTTCTCTTTTGAATTTCACTAGGAAAAGATGAATATGATAAGTTTTTTTGATGAATATGATAAATTGATCTTGGGCTGGGTTTTGCGTTTACATTGGGTAGGATTGGACTTCAATTAAGTTAACTTATAGGAGATTTTTGAAGGATCCAATAAGTTTTTTTCTAAAATTTTGGACTTTGACTTGAGCCTTTTTCTAATTTTTTTTTAATAAAAAAAACAAAATTATTGGGTCACTACTACTTTAGTCCAATACAAAAACCTAGTATGAGTTTTTTTTCCCCTCTTTTTCTTGACACTCCAACTTTATAAATTCTTTTTGGACTATGAACATGAATTTCATTAGGAAAAGATGAATATGAGAGGCAAGCCTAGGCAGGACTTGCGCTGAGTTTTACAGTTGCGACTGGGTAAGCGTGAAATTAAATTAAGTTAATTTATTGGAGATGAATGATCTAACAAGTTTTTTAATAAAATTTTGCACTCTGACTTGAGCCCTTCTCTACTTTTTTATTTATTTATTTATTTTTTTATAAAAAAAATAAAATTATTGGGTTACTACTACTTTAGCCCAATACAAAAACCTAACATTAGTTTTTTTTTTCACTCTCCTTTTCCCTAAAAATTTAGACCACACATTGGCCCCACTTTTCATATTTTCTTTTCCTTAACACTCCAACTCTATATATTCTTTTTGGACTATGAACATGAATTTCATTAGGAAAAGATGAATATGAGAAGCAAGCCTAGGCAGGACTTGCGCTGAGTTTTACAGTTGCGACTGGGTAAGCGTGAAATTAAATTAAGTTAATTTATTGGAGATGAATGATCTAATAAGTTTTTTAATAAAATTTTGCACTCTGACTTGAGCCCTTCTCTACTTTTTTATTTATTTTTTTTTTATAAAAAAAATAAAATTATTGGGTTACTACTACTTTAGCCCAATACAAAAACCTAACATTAGTTTTTTTTTTTCACTCTCCTTTTCCCTAAAAATTTAGACCACACATTGGCCCCACTTTTCATATTTTCTTTTCCTTAACACTCCAACTCTATATATTCTTTTTGGACTATGAACATGAATTCCATTACGAAAGGATGAATATGATAAGCAGGTCTAGGCTGGGCTAGCGTTGGGTTTTTGGCTGCAATTGGGTAGGTGTGTGAAAAAAAATTTATTTTGATTTATATATTATGTATTGATACTTTTACATTTGATAAATTTGGATATCAATGTTATAAATATGTTTTTATTTGATTTGTTTTGTCAAATATTAAAATAGTCAATAGTTGCATGTGTTCTAATTTTATAATCAGTATTTTTACATATTGTTTGTGTATCTTATGATACATGATACAACATGATATACATAAAAAGAAAAAATGATTCACGGTACGATTAGTGTTTTGACAACTATGTCTCTCATATAATTTGGCAATTAGAGAGGGAGAATGTGGAGAGAAGAAACGGAGTTTAGCTCTAGGGTTTTAGGATTCTCTCTAACTCTTCAACATGAGAATCGGGGTTGCAAATTTCATGGGAAATGAGGCTTATATAGAGAGAGGCTAAAGGCTTATATTGTAAAGAAGTTCATAACTGAATTCTCTCAAGTTCAATCATATTCGTGCTTAAGCCAATGAGAGATGAGAGAGAGGTGAAATTGTTGTCTTGATTAAATTTCAAAAGGTGAACTCACTTGGCAAATTGCCTGGCCCTCTAAATTATGCTTGTGAAAAATTCCTTTGCATGCAATTCTAAACTATAGCTTTTGATCTCTTTCAACCCATTACAATTTAACTCATTATTTGGGAGAGATCGAACTCTTTGAGAAAACTCTAATTGAGTAGTTAATATAACATATAGTGAAACAATTTAACCCAAAAATGTTAAAGCTTATAAGTTTAGGCTCAATTATGTTATACTAGTATATAGCCCTGTGTATATACATGAATATAATTAAAAATAATCACAATTATACATTCTTTTGAGAAGAGACTCAAATTATACATAGTATTAGCTTACATTTTTAAAATCATACATTTCTAAAATATGTTATTGTTTCTCATTATATATATATATATATATATGTATATATATATATATGATTTAGAATTTAATTGGATTTATACTCCTCTGTTTTTTTTACCCAATAATTCACTTGTCACAAAAATTTAAAAAATAAATGGACATGTTGTGGAAAATTAGACTCCAATTGAAATCTAATTTAGAATCTAATTAGATTTGGGCTCTTTGATTTTTATACTCAATAATTCACTTGGTACAAGATTAAAAATTAAATAGAACATGTAGCGCAAAATTGAGAATCAAATTAAAATTTAATTAGATTTTCTCTAAGTTTTGGCTATTAATATATATTAGTATGTAACCTATGCTTATGCATGGGAATGCTGAATTATGGTAGCACTGTTAATGTTAGCTTGCATTATTAAACATATAGGACATAGTTTGACCAAGACATTTAGAATTATTAAAATAGTTTTTTCTTGCAATTTTGCCAAGTTTCTTATTACATTACTATTACATATATAATTTTGAAAATCACTATCGGACACTACATATACACTATCAATTTACAATTACTGTCTGTGAAATTCTACTAAATAAAACACAAATAAAATAATAAATTGGTCAAATAGTATCTCCTGAATTGAATGTGGATAGGTGTATGAGATTGTTCACCTTAATTAAAGTTTGTTACATTCAATATCTTCGCATACAAAATATTTGAATAGAAACTGTACAAAAAATATGCTCGTTTGTTCATAGAAAAAATAAAAGCAAAAATTTAAATGTATGTTTGGTAACTGTTTTTTCCCCTTATTTCTTGTTTTCAAAAATAATTTTCTATTTTTGAGACTAAAAAACTTATTTAGCAACCCAAAATGGACATAAACCAAAAATTGTTCTCTGAATGTTCAAAATGAGTATGAAACACCTTTGAACGTTTAGACCCTAAATTACAAAATATCAATTCAAGCTTATTATCAAACAATTAATGTGCGGAACATGAATATAAGCCAAACACAGAATTGATAAATAATCTAAGTCAAATATAAACACATCCATAGCAGTAAATAAATGGCAAAGATAAAGGGAAGGAAGATGCAAACACACGGACAACACACGATGTGTTATCGAAGAGGAAACTGAAGCCCTCGGCGTAAAACTTCTCTGCCGCCCTCTAAGCGGTGAATAATCTACTAAAGAATGTAGTTGAGATACATGAACAGCAAAAGACCCTCCAAGCCTAATCTACCCAATATACCTAAGCCCTTCAAGCTTCTTACTCCAACGAGGTTGCGCCAAACCTATTTCTTCTTTAGTTTACCAGATTCCACTATCAACCATAGCATCAACCAATAGACATTGGTTCCTTCCTAACTGTTTCCCAAAAGTACCAAATAAACCTTCTCACGGATATGGGTATGGTGAGAAAAGGATTTGGCTATTAACCTCTCAAGGATATAACAATGGAGAGGAAGAGAGTAGAGGAATTTGAGGAGTCTCTAAGGTAAAGATTGTGGATGAATCAATCTTGTTTTTCTCTAGGGTTTCTCTCACAAAATTCTCTCTGGAAGCTCTCTATATTTGGTGGGTATAAGGGTCTATATATAGTGGTGAGTGTTTGGAATACGAAGAGACAGTTTTTCCTAAACAGGGCTAGTTGGCAGCTTGGCCTTGCGACTAGTCTGAGTCGCGAGTTTCAGCCGCGAGTTAACTGCCTGGCCAGCCTGGGACTTTTGTCCTGTAGTGCACCAACTGGCATAATGCTTCATCTTCCCGCATGCTTGGCACGTGACTCTCATCTGGCGGCTTGCACCTGTGAGTTTCAGTCGTGAGTCCCTGCTTCTTTGCACATTGAAGAACATTTCTTCACACTTTTTCACACACTACCCTTACAATAATCCCACATAAATACGGGGTTACTAAATGCTAAAATATAAGCAAATTTGGTACGGAATAAAGCCAACAAGATGGTTGATTAAATTCAACCTTATATTCTCAAAACTTAATTTGTGAAGGAAGCTGAAAATATGCAAAAGACTGTTTTCAGTTTCTAATTTTCAAAATTCAATGAAAACACGTATTTAATTTAATTTAATTTAATTTAATGAATCTATCTCATTTAATGAGTTAACATTAGAGTTCAAATCCTAGTAACAGCATATATTAGTATTTTCTATTTTTTCTTCAAAAAAACTATTTTTTTTTTTAATTTCAACTAACCAAATATGTTTTTGATTTCAAAAATACAAGAGTTTTTTTTTTCCATTTATATTCCCCAAAACAAGTTTTTGAAAATAGAAAACAAAAATTGTTCATGTAAGGGCATGATTTGCTCCAAAGCCCAAATGGATGGTCAATGACCCAATAAGCCCAAAACAATGAATTTGTTAGAGAGTGGGCATGAAATTGAACTTTCAATGAGTTAGGTGAATAAGGATCACAGTAGGTTAGTTATTAATGGAAAGAATAAAAAAGAAAAAAAGAAAAAAACAGTTTTGAACAAGAAAAGTGTTAGGTTCTAAGTACTTAGGAACTAATGTATTAGAACTCTAATTTGTATTGTTGGCAAACCATGATCAAAATAGGTTATTTAGTCTTGTTTTAGACTTGCTCAAAGTATGTGATTTATGTAAATTTAGAATCGAGCTGCTACAGAATTCATTGTGTAATTCGGTCTGGCTTGATTGATTGAGAATTAGACTTGATCGATCAAAAGTCAGGCAGAATGTTTTTTCTGCAGATTTTCCAACTCAGCCTTAAGCCCATATGACGTGTAGGGTTTTGTATTTTACCCTAGGTATAAAAGGAAAACCCTAGCCATGTTTTTGAGGTTGCTCTGCTTGCTGTGTGTGTGAATCTCTTGTGAGATCTGCGAGGTGGTTGCCTTCACACATGCTTAGGATTATCAAGAAGGAGATTTCATTAAGAGCTTGATGATTATTCAGTTGTTGCACTAAAGAGTTTAAAAATACACAAGCAGGAGTGCTTGTACTTGCTGGAGAATTTAAGAAAGAAGGAATTCGTGGTTTCGGAGCTTGCATATAGTCATGTCAATTAAATAATCTAGGTTTACAGGAGAGAATCCAAGAAAAAAGGAGTTCGTGGTCTAGGAAATTGCACGTGGTCGTGTCAATAAGTTTTCTACATGAGGTAGCAATAGGATGTTAGTGGTCTAAGTCGCTATTGTAAAATTTCGATTCTTTCATAATGGATTCAGGTTTGCTTTGAGGATAGCTAGGTTAAATCTTCCACAGGTTTTTTATTGGCTTGGTTTTCCTGGGTCATCATATCTTTGTGTTCTTTATATTCCGCACTTTACATTGATATGATTGTATGATTGTGTTAACCTAGATCTGGAATTTGGACTAAGTAATAACTTGGCCTGTTAACTAAGTTAATCTAATTGTGTTTTAAGGGGTCTAAAAACTCATAAAAAGTTCTCCTTGGTCAAGTCCGAGAAAGGTCTATTCTTATATATTTCTTTTAGATTTATACTAAAATTACAGTTCTTGGGTACATAGTCCTCTTTCTCTAGTTTTTCTGATGATCCCTCTTGTAATAAGGTTCTTCTCTTTTATATTCCCTTCCCTTCTTTCATCCCAGCCCTCCACGTGTAGGTTGGATTGCTAATCTCCTTAATACTTGTCCCATCAACACCTTCCTAAAATCTTTGGGGTAGCTATAAGGCTGAAAGTTAAGGTATCACTTCCACATTAATGTAGTCAGGAAGTTAGATGCAGAGCATTCAATGCGGTGGTAGCAGCTTTATTCTCAGATATTTCCCAACTCTCTTTTATCTCATCCCTCTCTAATGTTTATTCTTCCAAGCATGATTGCCTGTTGCCCTATTTTTTATGGATGCTCGGACCTTTGACCTCCACTCTGCTTAGCTGAGGAAGCATTTCTCCTTAGACAACGTCTCCTGCTCATTATGACCAGACTTCTTCCACGGCCCAATATTTGCTTTCATTTGTACCAGTCTATCCTCGGGTTATTTAACGTCCTCGAGCATGAGCAATGGCCCAATACCTATATCTGAGCCCTTCATCCCTACAGTTACCAAATTTAACCTAAACAATTTAATTTGTATGGAAAGCTAACAAAAGCAAAATTCAATTTTGATTCTAATTGAATTTTCTCTAAATTTTGATACACACACACACACACACACCAAGTTAGTAATGGACTGTACATAGTTATGGTATATTACACAAATGGCTTACAAATTTGAATTGTTTTTAATTATATGATTAGGTATTTTTATAGTTTATTTATACTGGACTCCTCGTTTTCTACACTAAATTAATTCATTTGGCACAAAAATTAAAAAAACTTAAATTATATGGAACACATGGGGAAAGATTAAACTATATATATATATATATATATATTTTGTGGTTGAAATCCAATTTTTATTTGAATTAAATCACTTGACACAAAAATTTAAAACTTAGATTAGATGGGACACGTTGCATAAAATTAGACTCTAATTAAATTCTAATTGTATTTTTTTTTCTCAATTTTACCTATTAATATATAAATAATGCTACAACCACAAACTATTTTACAATATTTATACAAATGTTGATGTAGCCAACCTTTTATTGGTTTTTATTTAGGCCCACCATTAATATCACTTTTTTTATTTACTAATAATCACTCACCACCTTAGCAGTTTGTTAATTTTTTTGTAAAATAATTTGTATCTCTAGCATTATTCTTTATATATATATATATATATATCATCCACTCTTCTCATTATTATTATTCAATATAGGACTTTACTCATACATTTATACTCAATACCCACAATAATACAAAGTACATTGAAATAAAAGATCAAACAATAAAAATACATTGAATCAATTGTGACACAAGTGCAACTTGCAAACAGATACTTCTCTTTAACAAGAAAACAAAAATCTATCAAATACATTGAATCAAGTATTTTGTTCTATTAATTTCCATGAAATGCAGTAGTTATTTTCATGATCTCTCTGTTAACCCAATGCTTTATGTGGAGCTAGTATTAGTTTTAGCACCTTGACCGCCTTGGGTGCCTTGGTAACGTTGTTCATCACTTCCATTTATAATTATAGACTTTATCTTGAAAAGCTCATTTCTTAGTTCCTCTCTACCTCTGGTTGCCTTTGTCACTTTGTTCAACACTTCCATCTAACATTACAGTCCGCGCGTCTCTTGAAAAATTCAAGTTTTTGTTCCTTTTTATATGGAGGTGTTCGTGGCGATCCAATGCTAAAACTCCTTTGGAGGCTTAGAACTTTCTCAATGCTCAAACTCCTTTGGAGGCTTTGAACTTCCATTCGGTACCGGCCGGTGCGAGTTCACCTCAGTGGTAGTTCTAGAATTTTTTTTTTTTTTTTTTTTTTGTTGGTGTGGTTATTATGAAACTTAAATTATACAAAATCTAATAATAAAAAAAAAAACTTTATATATTGACCACAAAAAATGAAAAAAGAAAAAAAAAATGCAAATTCATAGAATCTTACAATTCCCTTCTATGAGTTTTCTTATTTTGAAATCGTTGCATGATAATCTCATTATCAATACTACAAATTATATCTCTTTTAAAATTTTAGTTCAATAAATTCTTCTTGGAGATTTTACTTTTGTTTGTAAGGGCCTAATATATTGTTAAAGGGATCAAAGTTTAAGGACAAAATTTGGCTACAATTTTAGTTGTAGTTTTAGGCTACAACTCTCACTAAACAAATTAATATAACTATAATTTTGAAAATCTAACAATTTGATTGCATGTTCTTTATATTTTTAAAATACATGTCAAATTTTATGTCAATCGGATGCTATTTACTATTCAATCTATAAACTTATTTTTTTTATATATATATTTATAATTTTAGACTACAAAATCTAAATTCAAACATTTCATTGATGGCATAGATGTTGATTTTTGATTTTATTGAAATTTTGCATGTATGGAAAATATAAGAAGAATTATAATTTAATGGTGGATTTGTCAAAATTCACATCTATTAAAAATATATTAAGTAGAGTTGTAGTCTTAATTTACATTCAAGTTTGTTGTGAAACTTTATCTGAAGTTTAATTCTGTTGGGCCTTAAAAAATTTTGGATGGTCACAAATTTTATTTTAATGGTAAAAAAATCATATAATTTTTAAAATTTATATATAATAATAATAATAATTTTTTCCAGATCAGGTGATCTGTGACTACCGTGGCTTCAATGTAGAGCCGCCCCTAGTTCACCTGGGGTACGGGTTTGTTAGCCAAGTCATCGATCTTTTCTTCGAGGAACACCTTTTCCGAATAGTGACATATCATTTTTTGGTTATTGCTGAATAAGGTTGAATTCCCGGTGCTTGGTGCCGGAGTGTTTGTTAAGACTTAAGACAATCATTCTATCATCTGATCAGAGATACCCTTCAGGAGGCATCACCTCATGCGGATTAGCCATGGAGCTTATACTCTTACTCTTTAGAGGGAAGAAGTTCATGTTAAAAAAATCAAAAATAAAAAAACGAGTTTTTTCAAGATATGACATGGTCTTTGGAAATAAGCAACTTGTCAATGACCTATGACCTATCCATATCAATGGATCACTAAGCTACATGCATGCAGCTTCCTCTCATATGAATTAAAGCTGTAAGAGTACGTGTAATTTATGACTAGATCAGCAGACGTGTTATCCAAGATGTTAAAACTAGTAGGTCAGGCTTGGTGTTTCTAATTATCTAATTAAGTAATATTTTGAAAAAGCTAACGAGTTAATTAATTCACTTGCACTGATTAATAAAGTAAATTAACAAAAATAAGGGTGTTTCACAAAAAAAAAAAAAAAAGAAAAAGAAAAAAAAAGAAAAAAGAAAAAAGAATGGAACAAAAATGAAAGTTCATGAATGAAATATCAACGAAATGTTCATAGTGGTGAGTGGTGACTAATAACTTTTCTATTTATCAAGAAACTAATAATAATAATAATAATAATAATAATAATAATAATAATGTATAAGGGTACTGAGCTGGGACGGGGATGCTTTAGCCTGACCTCAACCTAACATCAAGCACAAATTTTTTCGAGCAGTGAAAGGAAATAGTTCTCAATTCAAACTAGCATTATCATTCTGTCGTGCCTGAAGCTTGAATTCAAAACCTATACCACATAAAGACACTAACCATTGGAGTCCACGACCCAATATAGTCCTTAAGTCAGGCCAAAATGGGCATTTGCCCCTTTCACCCAAAAGATAAAGCAAAATGCCCAAGTTTTGAAATTATCTAGCAAAATGCTCCTGTTATGAAATTCAATTTTTAGAAAATCGAGTAATGTGAGAAATTTTAGATGGAACTCGAGTTCCATGTATTATTTTATTTTATTTTTTTTTAAAGTTTGATTTCACATAACTCGATTTTCTAAAAATCGAGTTTTTTCATTGAAACTTGATTTTTAGAAAATCGAGTTTAAAACAGGAGCATTTTACTAAATAGTTTCAAAACATGGGCATTTTGATGGAATTTTTTGGCGAAAGGGGCAAATGCCCATTTCGGCTCCTTAAGTCACATTATGCACTAATTGTTTCAAGTAGTGAAAGGCAATAGTCCTTATGTCAAACTAGCATTATTAGTTTATCACTTTGTCACACTTGAAACTATGAATTAAAACCTATCTCACATGTTAGAATTTAGACCTTTGGAAAACACAAGTTGTTTAACCTAATATATTAATCAAGTTGTTACTTAGGTTAGTTATTCAGATTTAGGTTAAAGATTTATCACATGAAATAAAATACATCGGAAAAGTAAATAACGCAAGATGTGATGACTTAAAAAAACCAATGAAACAACTCGTTTCAAGGTAAAAACCTGAGGGGAACTATCCCAATAGAAAAATCCACTATATCAAGTTAAGATTTACAATCAAGAATACCAATTTGTAGTAAATCTAACACAATTGCCAAACTGAGCCCTAAACTCCATTGACTTCCTTGATTTGGATCTTCTTCTCACATGAACCACATGTTCATGCTTTGATCCTTAGTATACTTGATAACTGAAGGCTCGGCAGCAACTTTACTCCACCGGTACTAACAATATAGATTTGATCTCCGGTAGGTGCTTGTAGAGTTAGAAGGTTACAAAACCTCACAAATTTCACAGGAGTGACTCTCAAGACTTGAAAAATGTGTATTAGGGTTTTGCTTTTGTACCTAGCAGTGTTGGACACAAACTCTAAACGTTTCACAGGCTATTCGGCCTTATTTAAAATTTTGCAAATTCGTGTCTTAATTAGTCGAGTTTGACAAATTCTCAATTCTTCTTTCTGTAACTTGTATGTTCTTAAATCTTGACTTGTATTAACTTGAGTAATGTCTAAAACACTTCTAAGACTCTAAGATCTTATACTAGACATGTTTTTGTTCTCGGTTTGCCAGCATACAATAAAATTAGAACCTAAACATTTAAGACTAAATATTTAAAACCTAACACCACAAAAAGACTTTAACCATTGGATTTGGATCACGACTCTATATATTGTAAGATTAATAATGATTTACCCTAGGGTTTTTATTTGTCATAACTAAGAACCTTCCTTTAAATGCAAGGAAACATATAGCCAATTAATAATAGTTCTTTAAAATTACTTGGGTTCAAATTACATCTTGTATAACTCTAAATAATATTACACTACTTAATAACTTTTTATTGGATCAATATTTCAAAATGTTCAGCGTTAGATTACATGTTTTCTATGTTCTTAACATGCATGCCAAGTTTTGTGTCAATTGGATTCCATTTCCTATTCCATTTAGGAACCCATATTTTATGCATAATTTTAAATACAAAAACTTGAAATTTAAACATGTGATCCATGACATAGTAACTGATCTCAAATCTTTCTGCAAGCATGTGGAGTATAAGAAGGAATTTTAATCCAACAATGCTTTGTTAAAATTCACGTCCAATAAAAAAAAAAAAATTAGTAGTGTAATATAACTTAGAGTTACACCTAGGGATAGCAAAGGGGAGGGGTGGGGCTGAAGGATGAGATCTTCACCCCTACCTTACATGGTTTAGACTTGCCTTATCCTTGCCCTGCCCTGTCTGATGGGGAAAACTTCCTTATCTCATTCCCATCTTGTAAAATTCTACTTCGTGTTAATTTGCTCCACAAATATTACAATATTTTGAAAAAATAAAATATGTTTCTTTAATATAAATATACTTGAAATTACAACTAAATTTATCATGTCAAATCAAAATAATATTTAGCAAGAACTGAATAATATTATCCAAATGTTTCACAAGACAATATCATAACAAAAACAGAAACCTAAATATGCATGCATTTTAATAAACTAGTATTGATTTATTTGTTAAATAGTAAGGATTTAGAGTATAAAAAATTTACAAATATAGCCCTTATCAATAATAAGCAGGGTGGGGCAGGGCTGAAATAATGTCTAAATTCATCCTTGCGCCGTCCTGTAATAGGGGCTAAAATCTTGCCTTATCCCCACCCCACCACCTATGTGGGGCAGGAAAAACTTACTCGGGGCGAAGTAGAGAGCTAGAGGTTAAGCAGGGGTAGGGTAAAAATTTTAGTTGAGCACTGTAACTTAAAGCCACTCCTTTTAAATTATTTTTAAAAAAAATATTAGTTGAATACTTGAGCTATAGGTCGACTTGAATCTCACATCAAGCACTAAGGGCCCGTTTGGTTTAGACATGACTCAATTTTCATAATTCAGTAATCGTAACTCATAACTCAAAATCAAAAGCCATAACTGATAACTCAAATCCCACTATCACTCAAAAACTCCAAAAAGTTTTGTTTGGTAACAAAACCCAGTCACATATCTCAGCTTTTAAGTGCACTTTTTGCCAAAACGATTGAGCCCACCAATCAATCTTTTGCAATTGTCTTCTTCCCTTACTTGTGTGACTCCACACAAAGACATGAAACCCACACCTAAACCCAGTTTCATCGTCACCACCAACGACAAACCCAAATTCCCCTACCATCAACACCACCAAGAGCCACACAAAAAATCCAAAAGAATAATGCACATGAAACCCACAACCATAACCAAAAATCTGGACCCACCAACAGCCCTCAACCATAACCACAACCTCCCAAAAAAAAAAAAAAAATCCAAACAAATACAATGGCAACCTCCACCACAGCCTAAGCCTCAACAACTATAACCAAAAATCCAAACCCATCAACACACAAATGCAAAGAAATCCAAACCACAAACGTATCAAACCCAAACTTAGAATCCTTAGATTGGATATCCAAATCACGAAATTAGACACAGAGATGAACCAATCTGGCAAAAGGGATGAGAGAGATAAAAAACGATTAAGAGAGAAACTAATCTGGCAAAGGGAGGAGAGAGAGAGAGAGAGAGAGAGAGAGAGAGAGAGAGAGAGAACGAAGGCCCAATTTGGGCTGAGCTTGAACTGATCTCACGATGGCTTGTGGTGGTGGCTCGTGATGGTGACGATTGGTGTGGTGGTGGTGGCTCGTGGAGGAGCAATGAGGGTTCAGTGAAAAGAGAGAACTCTAGGTAAAAGAAAAAAAAAATGAAGAAGAAAAAGAGATAGAGAGCAGAACGGGTTGGAGTGAGAACGCCAAACTGATTTTTGGAGAGAGACCTTATGTGAAGGGAAAAGTCATATGGGTGGGTCCCATTATTTGCTTAATTTTACAAAAACGCCATTGAAACTCAATTGTAAAAAATTGAAAACATCAAAAATTTGTTTTTGGTTTCCATAACTCCCACTCATTTTATTTTTATTTTTATTTTTTATAGTATTGAGTTATGGAAATTGAGTTAAGAAACTGATCTAAACAAACAAAGTTGGTGTGGGGCCCACAAAATTTGGAAAATAAATGATGAAAACTGAAAATTGGGTGTTGAAAACCCATAAACCAAACACCCTCTAATTGTTTCAAATGGCGAAAGACAATGTTTATCAATATATATATATATATATATATATGAGATGGGTTCAAGTTACACCTAGTGTAACTCTTATAAACTTACACATTTTTTACACCGTAGATTTCTAAGAAATATAACGGTTAAAAAAGACCTCATTAAATGGTATTATTTTCTATCTTATTTCCTAATTAATACTAGCATTCTCTCTCTCTTTCTCTCTGCTTATTTATTGCTTTCCATCATATAATATTTTCTTCAACACAATCTAACAAAAAAAATTGAAAAATAATCCCATAATTATTGATTTCACAAAACTACCCATAACAAGAGTCAAATGACTTTCAATTTGCTCCTTAAAATAAATAAATAAATAAAGGAACTTAAAAAAAAAAAAAAAAAAAAAAAACTATCTGAATCTTATCAGTGCCCTAGTTTGGTACTTGATTCTAAAGAGTAAAGACACGTTGACTCTTTTTTATTTTTATTTTTATTTTTGCATTCCAAGTCATTTTTATTTTATTTTTATTAATCCTATCACTAAAAAGGGGAAAAAATGTTGGGTTTAGAGTTTAGTTTGCTTTTCATTTTGACTAATTCTTGTTTAAGGTTGTTTTTGAATCAGTGGACAGTTAGTCCAAAGTCCAAACTCAAAGTTGCAATCATTAGATTATATGGAGTATTCTCCCATTAAAAAAAAAAAAGAAAAAGATTTTATATGGAGCATAAGTTAACAATTTTGGCAGCGGTAGTATGTTTATGCCTTAAGATCGTACTCGAGTTAGAATAGGAAATAATTAGTTAACTTTGAATATATAGTCTTTTTTTTTTTTTTTTTCTTTTTTTCTGAATAACTTTGAATATATAGTCGTTGTATTACTAACCTCCAAGATGCAATCGGGTTAGGTCTCAATCTTCTACACATTATTCCTACGCTTTTCTTTATTTTAAGGAGCAAATTGAAAGTCATTTGACTCTTGTTATGGACAGTTTTGTGAAATCAATGATTATGAGATTATTTTTCAAATTTTTATTTTTTTTAGATTGTGTTGAAGAAAATATTACATGGTGGAAAGCAATAAATAAGGAGAGAGAAAGAGAGAGAGAATGCTAGTATTAATTAGATAATAAGGTGGAAAATAATAGCATTTAATGAGGTCTTTTTTAGCCGTTAGATTTCTTAGAAATATACGGTGTAAAAAAGGTGTAAGTTTATAGGAGTTACACCAGGTGTAACTCTAAGCAATATTACACCACCCAATAACTTGTTATTGAATTAATTAATATTTTAAAAATCCAACAGTTGAATTACATGTTTAAAATGTTCTTAACATGCATGCCAATTTTCATATCAATCGGATGTTATTTATCATTTGATCCATAAACTTATCTTTTATGTATTATTTTAAACTACAAAAATTTGAATTTTAACAATTGATTGATGACATGGATATTAATTTTTGATCACTTTGAAATTTTACAAGCATAAAGAATATATAAAGATAATGTAATCTAACGATGGATTTGTCAATATTTGCATCCAATTAAAAAATATTGAGTGGTGTAACTCTAAGCAATGTTACACCACTCAATAACTTGTTATAGAATTCATATTTTGAAAATCCCACCGTTAAATTACATGTTCTATATGTTCTCAACAATTGTGCCAATTTTCATGTCAATTAGATGTTATTCACCATTTGATCTATAAACTTATCTTTTATGCATTATTTTAAACTACAAAAACTTGAATTTAAAAAATTGATTGATGACATGGCTATTAATTTTTGGTCACCTTAAAATTTTGCAAGCATGAAGAATATACGAAGACAATGTAATCTAACGGTATATTTGTCAAAATTTGCATCCAATTAAAAAATATTGAGTGGTGTAACATTGTTTAGAGTTACACGAGGTGTAACTTGAACCTAACCCATATATAAAAGTGAAAGACAATAGTTACGAAGTCAAACTAGCATTTATCACCGGTCACTCCTGAGTCCTGACGCTTAAAATCAAAACCTATTAAACATAAAGACTCTCTCTCTCTCTCTCTATATATATATATATATATATAGTCCTTAAGAAAATCCCAGACTTTTGCAATTGCACGCTTTCCAAGTTGTATGCCTGTTTGGTATGTGATTTCAAATAACGGTTTTCAGTGTTTAAATATTGAAAATTGTGGTTCTAAAAAAAAATCAACGTGTTTGATAAGAGCATTTTTTTAGAAGTGTTTGATTTACATTGCTCATTTTAGGGTTTTTAAACACTTAATTTGAAAAACTCCTCTGATCAGTTTTCAGATTTTAAACAACGTTACTCTATGACACATTTGTAAATATTTTGAAAAACATGGAGCCCATTTGATTAGATAACACATAAAGCTTCTGTCTTCAATTCCCACAATGGGGCCCACTTGTTAGCTTTTTTATAATTAAAAAAAAAAAAAAAACACATGCATACCAAACACACAATTTTTTTTTTTACACATTGTAACATATTATTTGAAACATGGTATCAAACACATTTTTTGTGTTTTGAATACTATAATTATGTGTTTTTACAACACTTTTTAAACCACACTTTTCACATCATTTTAAACAATAATACTAGAAATCTCCAACCAACGGGTCTAGCCATCCAAGTGACAATTTTACTATTATTCTTCTCTCAGTCTTCTACTTTAGATTTAAAATCTTCATTCTTTTCGCATCCCCCTTTTTTTTTTTTTGGGATATTTTTTCACCAATAAAATATTTCTATAAATCTGTAAACTTTTTATTTTTTATTTTTATTTTTTTTATAAATCATCCTAAAGTATTGGTGTGAGAGTGATCACACTGTAATGTGTGGTCATTCTCACATGGTTTTTCCCTTGAAAGGAGGAGTTTAGACAACCCTAAATAGTTGTAGGAAGTTGAGTGTTGCACATAGAATAAAATTTGAGAAGGAACCCTAAATCCTCCTAAGATAAGAAATTGAGAGATTTATCAACAACACACTCTAAAATCTCTAAAAGAAAAGAAATTATCTTTACTCGCATCTTCAACCATTAATGGAGTGCGAAGACTTACTAAACTAGAAAGTGATCCTTTGGTGGTGGAAAACCAGTTGAGAAAAATAGAAAGGAAATTAGTAGACAAAAATATGTGGGGGGTGGTGTCTGTGAGTTAGTAAGAGAGTCATTAATGTGGGCATGTGAGGCATTAATGTTAGGTTTTCTTGATAGTTTAAGGCATAGTTGTCAAAACGTGAATCGTATCGTGAATCGATTTTTAATTTTTCCGTATTGTGTATCGTAAGATACACAAACACTTAATAAAATTTATAAAAAATTATAAATATACATATATAAAGGGTATATTCATTATAATTTTTGAATATATTCAACTAATTACTAATTTATTCATCACTTATGTAATAATATTTAATAAGCTAACTAAATAAATCAAATTAGCATGTGTATATAACATATGTATTCAAATTACTTAAATTCGAAAGTGATAATATATTACAAATGACCCAAAAATAATAATTTATTTTCATCATATTCATCAAATTGCTTAATCAACCCCATCTAAGTCAATGTTATCATCATGTTTATAATTTTGTAAATTTATTTCTTCATTAAAATTTTCTTCATCGTCATTTGTCATTAACATTTACTATCTCTTCTTGTCCTTTTTATTTTAATAATTTTTTTTATAATTTATTTTTTTGGAATTCTAGTTTGTTGGACTTATAATGATAGTGATAAAAAATAAAATTTATCATTATGTTTATAATTTTGCAAACTTGTTTCTTCAATAAAATTTTCTTCATCATCATTCGTCATTAACATTTACTATATCTTCTTGTTCTTTTTATTTTAATAATTTTTTATATATTTTTTTTGGCATCTAGTTTGTTGGACTTACAACAATAATGATAAAAATAAAAAATTTATATTGTCAATTAATATTTTATTCATAGTGTATAAAATAAATTTGTAAATATTAAAATGAAGGGTAAGTGTGTATTGTGTAGTCCAACTATAGGAGAGAGAGGAAAAAAAAACTTATGAATATGTTATTTTAGAAGGGTAAACTAAGTAAACTAATAATTTTATGTTAAAAACAAGTCTAACAACTTGTTAGATTTAAATAAAAGTACAAATTTTAACCAAAAAAATCTTATTTTAAAGCATTTGTCCATGTATCGTACGATATGTATGATTTTACGATACGATATGATATGATTTATATGATATACATACTATATCGTACGATTCATGAGCACTTACGATACGCCGATATGATACAGAACTTTTTACACACGATACGATATGTATCGTACGATACGTATCGCACAATGCTGACAACTATGGTTTAAGGGGGAAAAAAAAGAAGACACGTGTCATCTATTTAATTTGTGGAGCATAGAGTGGAGAAGAATATTTAGGGTAGAAGTATTTTTTCAATAATTCAATAATTGGAGAGGGGTGGTTTTGAACTGTGAATGTCAAGAGATTGAAAGGGCAAGAGGTACCAGCCGAATGAGCTACAAGTCTCTTGGCATTGGAGTAGAAGATTGATTATTAGGGAATATTTCAATCCCACCACCAAAAAAAAAAAAAAAAAAAAAAATCTCATCATGGTATGGTATATATATATGAGATAGGTTCAAGTTACACCTGGTGTAACTCTAAAAAGTTACACATTTTTTAAACTATTAGATTTAAGTAGATCCAACGATTAAAAAAAAAACCCTCATTATTAAAAATATTTTTATTGAAATCTCATTAATTGCCCTTGTTTATTTCCTTCTAAACCTATCTCTAAGCCCAACAAAAACTGACGTATGACTCTCTCTCTACATTACTATTCCTCTCCGTTTGTCTCTCTGCTAGTCTCTCTCTCTCTACATTCTAAACCTAAGTTTCTCTCTCTATCTCCTCCACCATTGTTCCACCTCCATAGGTTGCTAGTAGAAAAAAAGGAAGAAGATGGTTTCAATTTATTGCAGTGGCTATGAAGTCTGCAATTTATGAGGAAAATAAGGAAGAAGATGGTTTCCTGGATATGACCTACAGTGGCGAGAACACCTTTGGGATTTCCTGAATCGTGATTAAGCTACATCTATGTGAATAGGAGTTGCAAATAAAACTAAAAAAATGATGGAATTAGATTAGATGTAAATTCTCTGTAGTTCATTAGATTGATGTTCTAGGCAGTACACTATGGTTTGGATCAATGACTATATTTTTAGTATTATGTTCTTTTTAAATTCCAGATGGTTTGGATCAATGTCTACTTTTGCCAGTTTGACAACCTCTTTTATGATTAGGGTGAATGACTATTTTAAGTAAATGAATTGTTCGTGTAGCTATATGGATGTGTGTGCGCTTGACTTTGTATTTTAGAGATCTGGGGTTGGCATAAGCTCAACACCGATGGGTATGTGGGAAAAAAAAAGGGGAGGTGGGAGGAGGTATTGAATCAATTGATAGAAGTGGAGGGTTGAAAGCAAAACAGGGATGATAATGGCATATGGACTGGTTTCTTGAGCGCACTAGTAAATGATGGCCTTCATCTAGTCATCTAGTTTGAGATAATAGTTTTAGAAGTTGGACCTGGTGCAGAAATTGTTATGGGCATCGTTAATAAATAATGGCACATCTAATGATAGAATTTTACATGATGCGGTCAGTGACTAGTCTGCCTATTGACACACCCACACTCATTCACAATATGCTT
Source organism: Quercus gilva (assembly GCA_023621385.1). NCBI lineage: Eukaryota > Viridiplantae > Streptophyta > Magnoliopsida > Fagales > Fagaceae > Quercus > Quercus gilva. The sequence goes on along the minus strand of CM042476.1, from coordinate 43,750,953 downwards.
CAGTGTTATCCTAGGATTGGATTTTAAGCAATTGTACATGGGACCACCATGAGTACTTGCAGAATAAAAAAAATTAAGCACATCAGTTACTACTTCACACTTAAACATGTGGATTTGCATGTCTATTTGGAGGTGATATTAATACATGTATCAATATTGTGAAGTTGAGTGGGAAGGCCTGATCCTTTGCATAATTGGATTGCAAAAACTGTCTTCACATTTGCATGAGAAGCAAATGTACTTGCCAAAAGTAGTTGCTTTACTATTGCAAAATCTGTCTTCCTAGACCCCCTAGAGGATTTGACAACAATTCTTAGTTTAGTGATTGTCTCGTGTTTTAGAGGTGTTGTAATGTGTATTGTTTTCTATTTTTCTATGGTTTAATGGTAACCCTTACTATTAAAAACTAAAAAGTGTTTTCCTGTGAGATTATTACGAAAAGTTCCAATAAATTTATAGACTCGGCTGTTATACAGACCATTCAGCTGGGAGACAGAAATAGTCATTTGCGATTGAAATTTTAAGTCGAAACTGAGATCATAGTCTTAATTTTGCCATCGCTGTCCTGTGGGAGCTATTTGCTACTATGGTAGCACTTGCTAGCACTGCCATGGCATTATGTCACTAAAAGGATTTTGCAAAATCTTTAGAATGTACTTCATAAAGCAAAACAATATTAATATATTATAGAGGGTGATGAATAGCAAAACTAAATCAAATTGTCCACCTTTGGGCTTGGGATAAGAAAAGTGAGCAACTAACTACCAAGCCAACAAAGAGAGCTGTTCACATTGTCCACCTTGTATGTATAAAGTTTCATGTAAAATGTTCTTGGTTATTTTTTTGGAACAAATACAAATTTTCATTCTTCCAATCAAAGGAGCAAATCTTTGTTCATTTAGAGACCTTTTTTTGGTACTGATTCTTGACCCATTTGATTCCCACCGAGGTTCCGCTCTTAACCTTTTGGGCGCTCATTGATGCAGCTACCTTGGCCTTGCCGAGTCCTTCCGATGCTGCTGCTTTCATATCTCTCATCTTGCTACCACTGCTGTTTCCTACCTTGTTCATGAGCTTGTCATCATTATCGTTGCCACCATGACCTTTTGCACTCCATTGCTCACCCCAGCCTGGTGCCTTACTTCCCATGGTATCTGAATTTTGCTCAAAGACATAGACCCATTTAATTGCTTTGATTTCCTCTAGTGTCCAAAACAGAACTCGGTAAATGAATCCATAGATTACATACGTTCCCAAAAGAAATCACATCAAAAGGCAAAAATTGCAATCAAACATAACATAATATTTCAAAGAGAAACGGAGATAAACGGAGAGAAAGAGACAAACGGAGAGAGAGAGTCAGATGTCAAATTTTGTTGGGTTTAGAGATAGGTTTAGAATGCAATAAATGAGGGTAATTAATGAGATTCTAATAACAATATTTGTAATAATGAGGGTCATTTTTTAATTGTTAGATCTAGTTAAATCCAATGGTTTAAAAAAGTTGTAACTCTTTAGAGTTACACCAAGTGTAACTTGAACCCACATACACACACACATATATATATATATATGTATATAATGTTATGAAAATATTGTCGAAGTAGCATTTTGGCTTATATATATTTCAATTGGAAAATTTCTTAGGGTTGAATAATGGATTTAGATTCAAATTCTATCTTAAAAAAAAAAAAAAAAAAAAAAAAAAAAAAAAAAAAAAAAACTAAATGATGCTGTTGAGCCAAAATATTGGTTTTTGTTCAAACGGATGTCTTGGCCCTCCCGAATAAGGCAAGTATTTACGAGGGTCATATAAATCAAATTCACAAAAAACATTTTTGTAAAGCTACAAATCTTAAAAGAAATTAACCCAGAAAACAAAACAATCCTAATAGATCTTCAATAGCATGCATGTACGTGTATTGTTGATTAGTATATTCCTCTCTGAAAATTCAAGGGCTAAATAAGTGCAACTTGCAATAAAGCTACTTCTCCATAATAAAGGAAAGAAAAAATCTCTCAAATTGTCAAAAGAAAAATCCCTATAGAACAAGTTCTTCATCCGTGGAAAAATTTAATGAATGTGCTCAGGATATTAATTTAGCAGATATTTATAAAAACTTCTTTATTGGAAAAAAAATTGAAATATTTAATATTTTTAACAGCTTTTATATTTTTCATGAAAGCGGTATGAAAAACATTCATAAATTGGTCTATTAACAAATACTCTAATGGCACAATGTTAACAGGATCCTTTATTGTCTATTTAAATGAAAGGCAGTAGTCATCAATCTCCTTGATCTTGCTGTTTTTCCTATGCTTTATGTAGAGCTACCGGACTTAGTATTAGCACCTTGACCACCATGGTTGCCTGCTTGGTCATGTTTTTCAACACTTCCATTTATGATTATAGTCCGCATCTTGAAACGCTCAAGCTTCAATTTCAGTTCATCTCCCTTTTTAATTGGAGGTGTTCGTGGCGATCCAATGCTTAAACTCCTTTGAATGCTTCGAACTTTCACTTGATGCAGGTTCACCTGGGGTGCCCCTTGATTTAATTTCTTAAGCAACCTTCTATGAACTGATTTTCCCACCTTATTCCCTTCAAATTTACGATAGTCGTCACCCAAGTTGTCGTTCACCTTTCTTTGAAGCAGTTCACCTTGACCTAATAGATGCTTATCATTATTTTTAGCACCCAAAATGGTTGAATTCTGGGTGCTTGTCCCCGGAGTGGTAGTTAAGACTACCATTCCGTCATCTAAGAGATACCCGTCGGGCAGCTGATCAACCTCTTGAAGATTAGCCATGGAGATTGTACTCTTTAGAAGAAATGTTGAGCTATAGGTATGTAAGGCTTTGTGGATGATATATAGAATATGTACAATGATAAATATGTGTAAGCGCTTTGTGGAAAAGGATACGAGAACGGAAAGGAATAATGTTGAAGTAGTTGGTGGACTAATGATGTTATGACTTGGATGTTTGGCCTTGGCAATATATATATAGAGGAGCCAAAACCTGGGTTTTTCTTGTTTGGTTTATTTAATGTTGAAAAATAAAAAATCAAAAAACGAGTTTTTCCAAGCTATATGACTTCGTCTTTTGGAACTGAGCAACTTGTTATTTAGTGACCTATCCATATCAATGGATCGCGCGCTAAGCAACATGCATGAAGCTTCCTCTCATTGCAAGCTGTAAGCGTACCGCGTACGTATAGCCGTACTTTAATTTATGACTAGATCAACGGACGTGTTATCCAAGATGTTAAAATTAGTAGGTCAGGCTTGGAGTTTCCAATTATCTGATTAAGTGAAAATATTAACGAGTTATTTCACTTATTGTACTTATTAATAAGTAAATTAACAAAACGAATGGAAACAATAAAAGTTTTTTTTTTTTTTTGAGTGAAAGTTAATTAATAATATATTATCAAAATGTTCACATTTACCAACCGTAACTTTTCTATTCATCACGATATTTATTAATGCATACTCATGTTAGTTGAGCACTTGAGCTATAGCCTGACCTCAACGGCTCAACCTCACATTAAGCACTAATAGTTTCAACAAGTGAAAGCCTATTCCGCGTAAAGACTCTAACCATTAGACCATAACTCTATATGGTAAGATTAAAAATGAGTTCACTAAAGTTTTTATGAACATGTTTAGAGTTTTGAGCTTCAACAACTAATAAGAAAATGAAATTAGTTCTTATTATATACAATGCACAATATTACATATTTAACCCAATAAGTTAAGTAAGTCATATAAAGTGTACATGATATGACATATGTTGTCTTTTTATTGGTAATTAGAGCCCAAGACACCAAACATATTTGGAGCCAAACTTTTTATACTTTTTAGATTAATAAATTTTTTCACACACTCTTTTTCTTTTTTCTTTTTTTCTTTTTTTTTTTAAAAACACGAAAAGAAAAATCATCTTTAGTTTTAATGTCAATATTAAATATTAAAAATATTTTGAGAGTAATATTTGAAAACGCAAACCAAACTACACTAAGTCTTTTGTTATTTATAATTTTTTTAAAATAAATATGGTGGAGCCTCAATCCATGCTATTTCCTCTTCTAACAAATTAGCTTTTTGTGCAACTATACTACTGCATGAACCTCCCTCAGTCTTAATTTTGATGTCTCGTAGTGGTTGTTGTTCTACCAAACTGGGTCCTACTAATTGCTTTCAGATCAGGGTTACAATAAATTTTGGTCCGAATTGTTCTCGTTATCAATTTTGTCCTCGAAGTTATATTCATTATCAGTATAACCCTCATGTGCAAATCCATTGACATTGTTTTGTCAAATATTATATGACATATATGTACATGTTGAAAAAAATTTCACTTGAGTAAAACAAGAGGAAATTTCAAAATTTTCCTTTTAGAGATTACGATAGAAATGATAATCTTGTGAATGGTAAATAAAAATGTCTGGCAACATTACTTGTATAGAGCATTAATCATGAAAGCAACCTTCATCTATATGAAAGTTATCTTCCTTTCAACTACAGACAAAACCCAAAGGTTATGCATATATTGTAGGGTTCGAATCGATTTGAGCTCCAGTATTTGGCCTTTGTAAGTTTTTGTTTTTTGTTTTTTGTTTTTTTTTTTTTTTTGTTCATTTTGTTTTTTGTTTTAAGCTGTACTATTAAGTTTGGAGCCAAAATCCTTTTTCTCACATATATTGTGCTCCATTCTACATTAATAAAAAGATAATACGTGTCTTTTTTTCTTTTCTTTTCGAACTAATGAGAAAGTCTAAAGCAAATTCCTAAGGGCATTCACATCAGATGTGTTAAAATAGCTAAAATGCCATTTTAATACCTAAAAATAAAGTTTTTAATGTTCGATGCATTTAAAATGGTGTTTTAAAATATATAAAATAATTTTTTTAAGTTGTTAAAAGTTAAAATTTTTAAAACCTTTGATGTGAACGGTTTTAGAGAGCCATGTTAATCCTCAATCTCTATTGGTCACCTGCTCACCTCCCATTTTCACTCTTATTTTCAACCGCTAGCTACTGCACCACCAAAGAAACGAAGCATTCTCCAGTTAAATTAATCTTTGCATTCCAATGGTTGAAGTTGCAGGTAAAAGTAATTCTTCTCTTTCGGTGACTTTGGGATTTGTTGAGGGCAAACCTCTCAATTTCTTCTCTTTTGAATTTCACTAGGTAAAGATGAATATGATAATACTTGATCTTGGGCTGGGTTTTGCCTTTACATTGGGTAGGTGTGGACTTAAATTAAGCTAACTTCTTAGAGAATTTAGAAGGATCCAATAAGTTCTTTTCTAAAATTTTGGGCTTTGACTTGAGCATTTTTCTAATTTTTTTTAATAAAAAAAATAAAATTATTGGGTCACTACTACTTTAGTCCAATACAAAACCTAGTATGAGTTTTTTTTCCTCTCTTTTTCCCTAAAAATTTAGACCACACATTGGCCCCACTTTTCATATTTTCTTTTCCTTGACACTCCAACTCTATGTTTTCTTTTTGGACCATGAACATGAATTCCATTAGGAAAAGATGAATATGATAAACAGGTCTAGGCTGGCCTTGCGTTGGGTTTTTTGGTTGCAATTGGGTAGGTGTGTGAAAAATTTTTATTTTGACTTATATATATTATGTATTGATACTTTTACATTAGATAAATTTGGATATCAATGTTATAAATATATTTTTATTTGATTTATTTGGTTTGTTTTGTCAAATATTAAAATAGTCAATATTGCATGTGTTCCAATTTTTTAATCAGTATACAATATATATTTCGAAAATTTTACATATTGTTTGTGTATCTTACGATACATGATACAACAGAATACATAAAAAAGAAAAAATGATTCATGATACTACTAGTGTTTTGATAACTATGTCTCTCATATAATTGGCAATTAGAGAGGGAGAATGTAGAGAGAAGAAACGGGGTTTAGCTCTAGGGTTTTAGGATTCTCTCTAACTCTTCAACATGAGAATCGGGGTTGCAAATTTCATTGGAAATGAGGCTTATATAGAGAGAGGCTAAAGGCTTATATTGTAAAGAAATTCATAACTGAATTCTCTCAAGTTCAATCATATTCGTGCTTAAGCCAATGAGAGATGAGAGAAAGCTGAAATTGCTGTCTTAATTGAATTTCAAAAGGTGAACTCACTTGGCAAATTGCCCGGCCCTTTGAATTGTGCTTGTGAAAAATTCCTTTGCATGCAACTCTAAGCTACAGCTTTTGATCTCTTTCAACCCATTACAATTTAACTCACTATTGGGGAGAGAGCTCTTTGAGAAAACTCCAATTGAGTAATTAATATAATATATAGCGATATAATTTAACACAAAAATGTTAAAGCTTATAAGTTTAGGCTCAATTATGTTAAACTAGTATATAGCCCTGTACATTTGCTTGAATATAATTAAAAACAATCACAATTATACATTTTTTTAGAAGAGATTCAAATTATATATAGTATTAGCTTACACTTTTTTAAAATCATACCTTTCTAAAATATGTTATTCTTTCTCATCATATATATATATATATGATTTAAAATTTAATTGGATTTATACTCTTCTGTTTTTTTTTTATCCAATAATTCACTTGCCACAAAAATTTAAAAATAAGTGGACATGTGGCGGAAAATTAGACTCTAATTCAAATCTAATTTATAATCCAATTGGATTTGGGCTCTTTGATTTTTACATTTAATAATTCACTTGGTACAAATTTAAAAATTAAATGGAACATGTAGCGCAAAATTGAAAATCAAATTAAAATCTAATTGGATTTTCTCTAAATTTTGGCTATTAATATATACTAGTATGTAACCTATACTTACGCTTGGGAATGTTAAGTTGCAGTGGTGCTATTAATGTTAGCTTGAGTTATTAAATATATAGGACATAGTTTGACCAGGACATTTGGAGTTACTAAAATAGTTTTTTCTTGCAATTTTCATAATACTGGTTGCACTAAGTTTCTCATTACATTCCTATTATGTATATAATTTTGAAACTCACTGTCGGATACTACATATACAATATCAATTCACAATTACTGTTTGTGAAATTCTACTAAATGTAACACAAATAAAATAATATATTGTTGAAATAGTATCTCTTAAATTGAATGTGGATAGATGTATGAGATTGTTCAGCTCAATAACAGTTTGTTATATTCTATATCTTCGCATACAAAATATTTGAATGGAAATTATACAAAAAATATGCTCATTGGTTCATAAGAAAAATAAAAGTGAAAATATAAGGGTACATTTAGCAACTGTTTTTTCCCCTTATTTTTCATTTCCAAAAAGAATTTTCTTTTTTTGAGACTGAAAAACATATTTTGCAATCTAAAATGGACAGAAAACAAAAATTATTCTCAAAACTCAATTTGTGAAGGAAACTAAAAACATGCAAAAGACTGTTTTTAGTTTCTAATTCTTAAAAGTTAGTGAAAACACGCATTTAATTTAATAAATTTGTCTTATTTAATGAGTTAGTATTAGAGTTCAAATCCTAGAAATATCATATTTTAATATTTTCTATTTTTTTTCTTTAAAAAACTATTTAAAAAAAAAATTCAACTAACCAAACATGTTTTTTATTTCAAAAATACAAGAAAATTATTTTTTCTTTATATTTCCAAAAACAAGTTTTTGAAAATAGAAAACAAAAACTGTTACAAAAAATAACCTAAACAATTTAATTTGTATGGAAAGCTAACAAAAGCAAAATTCAAATTTGATTCTAAACTTTGATTTGATATATATATATATATATATATATAACACCAAGTTAGTAATAGACTATAGATAGTTATGGTATATGACACAAATGACTTACAAATTTGAAATGTTTTTAGTTATATGATTAGGTATTTTATGGTTTATTTATATTGGACTTCTCATTTTTTATACTAAATTAACTCATTTGACACAAAAATTGAAAAGTTTAGATTATATGGGACATGTGGGGCAAGATTAAACTATAAATTTTTTCTTTTTTGGTTGAAATCTAATTTTTACATTGAATTAACTCACTTAACACAAAAATTTAAAACTTAGATTAGATGGGACACGTGGTATAAAATTAAACTCTAATCAAATTCTAATTTAAATTCCAATTGGATTTTCTCTTACTTTTACCTATATATATCATCCACTTTTCTCATTATTATTATTCAATGCAGAACTTTACTTATACATTTATACCCAATACCCACAATAATACAACGTACATTGAAATTAAAGATCAAACAATAAAAATACATTGAATCAAGTGTTACACAAGTGCAACTTGCAATACAGATATTTCTCTTCAACAAGAAAAACTAAAATCTATCAAATACATTGAATAAAGTATTTTGTTCTATTGATTTACATGAAACGCAGTGGTTATTTTCATGATCTCTCTGTTAACCCAATGCTTTATGTAGAGCTAGTATTAGTTTTAGCACCTTGACCGCCTTGGGTGCCTTGGTAACGTTGTTCATCACTTCCATTTATAATTATAGGCTTTATCTTGAAAAGCTCATTTCTTAGTTCCTCTCTACCTTGGTTGCCTATGTCACTTTGTTCAACTCTTCCATCTAACGTTACAGTCTGCGCGTCTCTTGAAAAATTCGAAGTTTTGTTCCAGTCTTTCTTCCTTTTTAGACGGCGATCCAATGCTAAAACTCCTTTGGAGGCTTCGAACTTCCATTTGGTGCGAGTTCATCCCAGTGGCAGCTCTAGATTTTTTTTTTTTTTTTGGTTATTATGAAACTTAAATTATACAAAATCTAATAAAAAGAAAATTTTATATATTGACCAAAAAAAAAAAAAAAATGCAAATACGTAGAATCTTATAATTCCCTTTTATGAGTTTCCTTATTGTGAAATCGTTGCATGATAGTCTCATTATCAATACTACAAATTATATATATATTTTTTTAATTTTAGTTCAATAAATTTTTCTTGGAGTTTTTATTTTTGTTTGTAGGGGCATAATATATGATTGTTAAGATGATCAAAGTTTATGGACAAAATTTGGCTACAATTTTAGTTGTAGTTTTAAGCTACAACTCTTACTAAACAAATTAACATGACTATAATTTTGAAAATCTAACAATTTAATTGCATGTTTTTTATATTTTTAAAATATAAGTCAAATTTCAGGTCAATCGGATACTATTTATTATTCAATCCATAAACTTATTATATTATATTATATTATATATATATATATATATATATAAAATTTTAGACTACAAAATCTAAATTCAAACATTTTATTGATGACAAGATATTGACCTTTGATCTTATTGAAATTTTGCATGTTCGGAGGATATAAGAAGAATTATAATTCAATGGTGGATTTGTCAAAATTCAAATATAATAAAAGAATATTAAGTGGAGTTGTTGTTTTAATTTACAATCAAGTTTGCTATGAAATTTTGTCCTAAGTATAATTATGTTGGGCCTTAAAAAATTTTGGATGGTCACAAATTTATTTTAAGGGTAAAAAAAATCATACAATTTTTAAAATTTATATATAATTATTATTATTTTTTTCCAGGTCAGGTGATGATCATCGTGGCTTCAATGTGGAGCCGCTCCTGGTTCACCTGGGGTACGGGTTTGTTAGCCAAGTCGTTGATCTTTCTTCGAGGAACACCTTTTCCGAATGGTGACATATCATTCTTTGGTTATTGCTGAATAAGGTTGAATTCCCGGTGCTCGGTGCCGGAGTGTTTGCTAAGACTTAAGACCATCATTCTATCATCTGATCAGCGATACCCTTCAGGAGGCATCACCTCGTGCGGATTAGCCATGGAGCTTATACTCTTACTCTTTAGTGGGCAGAGGTCCATGTTAAAAAAAAAAAATCAAAAATCAAAAAACGAGTTTTTTCAAGCTATGACATGGTCTTTGGAAATAAGCAACTTGTCAATGACCTATGACCTATCCATATCAATGGATCACTAAGCTACATGCATGCACCTTCCTCTCATTTGAAGCTGTAAGAGTAGGTGTATATAGTTGTAATTTATGACTAATCAACAGACGTCTTATCCAAGATGTTAAAACTAGTAGGTCAGGCTTGGTGTTTCTAATTTTCTGATTAAGTAATATTTTGAAAATACTAACAAGTTAATTAATTCACTTGTAGTGATTAATAAAGTAAATTAACAAAAATAATGGTGTTTCTCAACAAAAAAAAAAAGAAAAAAGAATGGAACAAAAAACAAATGGCCAAAATGGCAAAATACGTACCCATTTCTCACAAACTTTCCAGCGAAATGCCTCATGTCTGAAACTATTTAAGGATATGTCCCTGTTTTGAAACTTGATTTTTTAAAAATGGAGTTTCAAATTTAAAACTCAATTTTTGGACAATCGAGTAATAGTGAAACGAAACTTAAAAAAAAAAAATTTTTTTTTAAAATTTGTGGAACTCGAGTTCCTTGAAAATATTCAAGTGGAACTCGAGTTCCACAAATATATATATATATATATATTTCTTTTAAGTTTTATTTCGCTATAATTCGATTGTCCAAAAATTGAGTTTTACATTGAAACTCGATTTTTTAAAAATCGAGTTTTAAAATAGGAGCATATCGCTGAATAGTTTCAAACAGGGGGCATTTTGTTGGAAAGTTTGTGGGAAATGAGTAAAACCCCATTTTGGCCAAAAAGAAAGTTAATGAATGAAATATCAACAAAATGTTCATAGTGGTGCATGAGGGGTGACTCTAATAACTTTTCTATTCATCTAGAAACTAATGTATAACAACAACAACAACAACAACAACAATAATAATAAAAAAAATAAAATAATAAAAATAATGTATAAGGGGACTAAGCTGGGATGGGATGCTTTAGCCTAACCTCAACCTCACATCAAGCACTAATTTTTTCGAGCAGTGAAAGGCAATAGTTCTTAAGTCATAACCTATTTCACAAAAGACACTAACTATTGGAGTCCACGACCCTATATAGTACTTAAGTCACATTAAGCACTAATTGTTTTAGGCAGTGAAAGGCAATAGTCCTTATGTCAAACTAGCGTTATTAGTTTATCACTTTGTCTCACTTGAAACTCGAATTAAAACCTATCCCACATGTTAGAATTTAGGCCCTTGGAAGACCTAGGTTGTTTAATCTAACATATTAGTCAAGTTGTTACTTAAGTTAATTATTCAGATCTAGATTAAACATTCATCACATGAAATAAAATACAACGGAAAAGTAAATAACGCAAGATGTAATGACTCAGGAAAACCAATGAAACAACTTGTTTCAAGGTAAAAACCTGGAGGGACTATCCCAAGAGAAAAATCCACTATATCAAGTTGAGATTTACAATCAAGAATATCAATTCGTAGTAAATCTAACACAATTGCCAAACTAAGCTCTGAACTCCATAGACTTCCTTGATCTAGATCTTGTTCTCACGTGAACTATCTGTTCATGCTTTGATCTTCAGTACACTTAATAGCCGAAGGCTTGGAAGCAACTTTACGCCATTGGTACTAACAATATGGATTTGATCTCCGGTAGGTGCTTGTAGAGTTCAAATGTTACAAAACCTCACTGATCTCACATGAATAACTCTCAATACTTGAAAAACGTGTATTAGGGTTTTACACTCCTAAAAAAATACTCCTACCAAATGCATTGTTTTTTTTGGAACAATAGTTTTCAGTGTTTGGATTAGTTTTCATAATTCAATTTCCATCACTCCAACTCAAAAAATTGAGTTTGAGTGATGAAAATTTAAAACAACTTTTAGTTGTTTTCAGATTACGAGAATTGAGTTGGGGTGTTATTTTTGTAATTTTCAGTAATATATGGGACCCACTTCCTTGTGTTGTCCACATCATGTTAGATTGGCCATTACTCTCTCCAATGGATCTTTTCCCCTCTCTCCTTTGTTACCGTGCTCTTCATTCTCATCTTTTTTTTTTCTTCCTTTCAAACTCTCCATTCTCATCTTTTTTTTTTCTTCCTTTCAAACTCTCCATTCTCATCTTTTTTTTCTTCTCTTCAAATGCATACCACCATAGTTGCCCATTGACCCTTCAAAGCTACCCACATCTGCTCACCATCACCACCACTCACTAGCAGTGGGCTGAAAGAAAAGATCAAGATTTGGGCTTGATTTTGGTTTTTTGTTTGATTTGGGTTTGGTGATTGAAAAATGGAGTTTAATTTGAGATTGGTATTTCTAAAGAAAAAACTTTTGTTTTGGCTTTTGGGGTTTGTTTCAAAATGGAATTTGATTTGGGTTTGGTGTTTCTAAAGAAAATATTTTTGTTTTGGGCTTTGGAGTTCATCCACAAATGTATAAAAATGGGTTTGTGAGTGTGGGGTTTATGTATGTTCTATACAAATTTCATAGTGCCCCCCACATACAGATTTCGATTTTAATTGCAAAACTGTTTTATAGATCAAGTAACAGTACTTAAAAGAGAGTTTGAAGATTTGGGAAAAACTAGTACAATTATAGAGATGATTCTCACAATGCAAGACCAACAGTTGAAACCTCTTGTCAATATTTGGGGTTGACAGATTGATATTAGAGCAACTTCTATGTGACAGGATGGTGGGTATGCCTCACGGTGACATGTGAGGCACTAGGGTTTATGTGTGCTCTAAGCTTTTAGTGTTTGTGAGGAAGTGGGTTTGATGGAGTTGGTACAAATTGTGGGAGGAGGTTGGAGCTTTTTTTAGGTTTCTTTGATGGTTTATTTATTTTAGACATTGATGCTGGGTTTCTTTGTTTTGATGGTGAGTTTGAGTTTCTCTAGAAAATCCATACGAAAATGGAAAGAAAGAAAGTAAGAAATGAAGAAATGAAAGAAGCGTGAAATAAAGAAAAGAAATGAAAGTGAAGGAAGAAAGAGAAGAGGCACGTGGGTAGGCAAGTACTATTCTGACCCAGTACAGTAAATAGGACCCACCATTTGTTGCAAAATTTTGGGATATAAAGAACAAGATATGAAGCCAAACAAGTTTTAGTTTAAATGAGTGAAAAAATAGAGTTAAAGAAATGAGATATGGAAATTGAGTTTGAGTTATGAGTTATGAGTTATGGATGATACTCAATCCAAACAGGCTCTTAGCCATCCAAGTGACGATTTTACTATTATTCTTCTCTTAGTCTTGTACTTTAGATTTAAAATCTTCATTCTTTTCACATTTTTTTTAGGGATATATTTTCACCAATAACATATTTTTAAAAATTTGTTTACTTTATTTTTATTTTTTATTTTTAAAATCATCCTAAAAGTGTTGTCGTGAGAGTGATCACACTGTAATGTGTGGTCATTCTCACATGGTTTTTCCCTTGAAATGAGGAGTTTTAGACAACCCTAGATAGTTGTAGGAAGTTGAGTGCGGCATATAGAGTTTTAGACAACCCTAAAACCTCAAAATATATGAAATCGAGAGATATATCCACAGCACACTCTAAAATCTCTAAAAGAAAAGAAATTATCTTTATGCACATCTTCAACCATTAATGGAGTGTGAAGACTAATTAAACCATAAAGTGATTCTTTAGTGGTGGAAAACCAGTTGAGAAAAAGAGAGAGGAAATTTGTAGACAGAAATATGTGGGAGGTGGTGTTTGTGAGTGAGTCATTAATGTGGGCATGTGAGGCATTAATGTTAGGTTTTCTTGATAGTTTGAGGGGGGAAAAAAAGACATGTGTCATCTTTTAAATTTGTGTAGCACAGAACAAAGAATAATACTTGGGGTAGAAGTATATTTTTAATAATTCAATAATTGAGGGGTGGTTTTGAACCGTGAATGTCAGGATTGAGATGGCAAAAGGTACCAACCAAATGAATTATAAGTCTCTTAACATTGGAGTAGAAGATAGATTATTGGGGAATATTTCAATTCCACCACCAAAAAAAAAAAAAAAAAAAAAATTTAATAATATCTCACCAAGGCATGGTGTGTGTGTATGTGTATGTGTATATATATATATTTATTTATTTATAAAATGTTATGAAAATATTGTCAATGTAGCATTTTTCTTTATATATATTTCAAATGGAAAATTTCTTATGGTCAAATAATGGATTTAGATTCAAATTCTATTTTGAAAAAAAAAAAAAAAAACTAAATGATGTTGTTGGGCCAAAATATTGGTTTTTGTTCAAACGGATGTCTTGGCCCTCCTGAATAAGGCAAGTATTTACGAGGGTCACATAAATCAAATTCACAAAAAACTTTTCTGTGAAGCTGCAATCTTAAAAGAAATTAACCCAGAAAACAAAACAGTCCTAATAGATCTTCAATAGCATGCATGTACGTGTATTGTTAATTAGTATATTCCTCTCCGAAAATTCAAGGGCTAAATAAGTGCAACTTGCAACAAATCTACTTCTCCTTAATAGAGGAAAGAAAAAATCTCTCAAATTGTCAAAAGAAAAATCCCTATAGAGCAAGTTCTTCATCCGTGGGAAAATTTAATGAATGTGGTCAGGATATTAATTTAGCAGATATTTATAAAAACTTCTTTACTGGAAAAGAAAATTGAAATATTTAATATTTTTGACAGCTTTTATATTTTTCTTGAAAGCGGTATAAAAACCATTCATAAATTGGTCTATTAACAAATTCCCTAATGGTACCATGTTAACATGATCCTTTATTATCTATTTAAATGAAAGGCGGTAGTCATCAATCTCCTTGATCTTGCTGTTTATCCTATGCTTTATGTAGAGCTACCGGACTTAGTATTAGCACCTTGACCACCATGGTTGCCTGCTTGGTCATGTTGTTCAACACTTCCATTTATGATTATAGTCCGCATATTGAAACGCTCAAGCTTCAATTTCAGTTCATCTCCCTTTTTAATTGGAGGTGTTCGTGGCGATCCAATGCTTAAACTCCTTTGAATGCTTCGAACTTTCACTTGATGCGGGTTCACCTGGGGTGCCCCTTGATTTAATTTCTTAAGCAACCTTCTATGAACTGATTTTCCCACCTTATTCCCTTCAAATTTACGATAGTCGTCACCCAAGTTGTCGTTCACCTTTCTTTGAAGCAGTTCACCTTGACCTAATAGATGCTTATCATTATTTTTAGCACCCAAAATGGTTGAATTCTGGGTGCTTGTCCCCGGAGTGGTAGTTAAGACTACCATTCCGTCATCTAAGAGATACCCGTCGGGCAGCTGATCAACCTCTTGAAGATTAGCCATGGAGATTGTACTCTTTAGAAGAAATGTTGAGCTATAGGTATGTAAGGCTTTGTGGATGATATATAGAATATGTACTATGATATATATGAGTAAGCGCTTTGTGGAAAAGGATACGAGAACGGAAAGAAATAATGTTGAAGTAGTTGGTGGACTAATGATGTTATGACTTGGATGTTTGGCCTTGGCAATATATATATAGAGGAGCCAAAACCTGGGTTTTTCTTGTTTGTTTTATTTAATGTTGAAAAAAAAAAAAATCAAAAAACGAATTTTTGGAAGCTGTATGACTTGGTCTTTTGGAACTGAGCAACTTATTAGTGACCTATCCATATCGATGGATCGCGCCCTATGCTACATGCATGAAGCTTCCTCTCATTTGAAGCTGTAAGCGTACCGCGTACGTATAGCTGTCATTTAATTTATGACTAGATCAACAGACGTGTTATCCAAGATGTTAAAACTAGTAGGTCAGGCTTGGAGCTTCCAATTATCTGATTAAGTGAAAATATTAACAAGTTAATTCACTTATTGTACTGATTAATAAGTAAATTAACAAAACAAAAATAAACAATAAAAGAAAGTTTTTTTTTTTTTTTTTTTCAGTGAAAGTTAATTAATAATATATTATCAAAATGTTCACATTTACCAACCGTAACTTTTCTATTCATCACGATATTTATTAATGCATACTCATGTTAGTTGAGCACTTGAGCTATAGCCTGACCTCAGCGGCTCAACCTCACATTGAGCACTAATAGTTTCAACAAGTGAAAGCCTATTCCACGTAAAGACTCTAACCATTAGACCATAACTCTATATGGTAAGATTAAAAATGAGTTCACAAAAGTTTTTATGAACATGTTTAGAGTTTTGAGCTTCAACAACTAATAAGAAAATGAAATTAGTTCTTATTATATACAATGCACAATATTACATATTTAACCCAATAAGTTAAGTAAGTCATATAAAGTGTACATGATATGACATATGTTGTCTTTTTATTGGTAATTAGAGCCCAAGACACCAAACATATTTGGAGCCAAACTTTTTATACTTTTTAGATTAATAAATTTTTTCACACACTCTTTTTCTTTTTTCTTTTTTTCTTTTTTTTTTTTAAAAACACGAAAAGAAAAATCATCTTTAGTTTTAATGTCAATATTAAATATTAAAAATATTTTGAGAGTAATATTTGAAAACGCAAACCAAACTACACTAAGTCTTTTGTTATTTATAATTTTTTTAAAATAAATATGGTGGAGCCTCAATCCATGCTATTTCCTCTTCTAACAAATTAGCTTTTTGTGCAACTATACTACTGCATGAACCTCCCTCAGTCTTAATTTTGATGTCTCGTAGTGGTTGTTGTTCTACCAAACTGGGTCCTACTAATTGCTTTCAGATCAGGGTTACAATAAATTTTGGTCCGAATTGTTCTCGTTATCAATTTTGTCCTCGAAGTTATATTCATTATCAGTATAACCCTCATGTGCAAATCCATTGACATTGTTTTGTCAAATATTATATGACATATATGTACATGTTGAAAAAAATTTCACTTGAGTAAAACAAGAGGAAATTTCAAAATTTTCCTTTTAGAGATTACGATAGAAATGATAATCTTGTGAATGGTAAATAAAAATGTCTGGCAACATTACTTGTATAGAGCATTAATCATGAAAGCAACCTTCATCTATATGAAAGTTATCTTCCTTTCAACTACAGACAAAACCCAAAGGTTATGCATATATATTGTAGGGTTCGAATCGATTTGAGCTCCAGTATTTGACCTCTGTAAGTTTTTGTTTTTTTTTTTTTTGGTTTTTTTTTTTGTTGGTTCGTTTTGTTTTTTGTTGGTTCGTTTTGTTTTTTGTTTTAAGCTGTACTATTAAGTTTGGAGCCAAAATCCTTTTTCTCACATATATTGTGCTCCATTCAACATTAATAAAAAGATAATACGTGTCTTTTTTTCTTTTCTTTTCGAACTAATGAGAAAGTCTAAAGCAAATTCCTAAGAGCATTCACATCAGATGTGTTAAAATAGCTAAAATGCCATTTTAATACCTAAAAATAAAGTTTTTAATGTTCGATGCATTTAAAATGGTGTTTTAAAATATATAAAATAATTTTTTTAAGTTGTTAAAAGTTAAAATTTTTAAAACCTTTGATGTGAACGGTTTTAGAGAGCCATGTTAATCCTCAATCTCTATTGGTCACCTGCTCACCTCCCATTTTCACTCTTATTTTCAACCGCTAGCTACTGCACCACCAAAGAAACGAAGCATTCTCCAGTTAAATTAATCTTTGCATTCCAATGGTTGAAGTTGCGGGTAAAAGTAATTCTTCTCTTTCGGTGACTTTGGGGTTTGTTGAGGGCAAACCTCTCAATTTCTTCTCTTTTGAATTTCACTAGGTAAAGATGAATATGATAATACTTGATCTTGGGCTGGGTTTTGCGTTTACATTGGGTAGGTGTGGACTTAAATTAAGCTAACTTCTTAGAGAATTTAGAAGGATCCAATAAGTTCTTTTCTAAAATTTTGGGCTTTGACTTGAGCATTTTTCTAATTTTTTTTAATAAAAAAAATAAAATTATTGGGTCACTACTACTTTAGTCCAATACAAAACCTAGTATGAGTTTTTTTCCTTTCTTTTTCCCTAAAAATTTAGACCACTTTTCATATTTTTCTTTTCCTTGACACTCCAACTCTATGTTTTCTTTTTGGACCATGAACATGAATTCCATTAGGAAAAGATGAATATGATAAACAGGTCTAGGCTGGCCTTGCGTTGGGTTTTTTGGTTGCAATTGGGTAGGTGTGTGAAAATTTTTTATTTTGATTTATATATATTATGTATTGATACTTTTACATTAGATAAATTTGGATATCAATGTTATAAATATATTTTTATTTGATTTATTTGGTTTGTTTTGTCAAATATTAAAATAGTCAATATTGCATGTGTTCCAATTTTTTAATCAGTATACAATATATATATTTCGAAAATTTTACATATTGTTTGTGTATCTTACGATACATGATACAACAGAATACATAAAAAAGAAAAAATGATTCATGATACTACTAGTGTTTTGATAACTATGTCTCTCATATAATTGGCAATTAGAGAGGGAGAATGTAGAGAGAAGAAACGGGGTTTAGCTCTAGGGTTTTAGGATTCTCTCTAACTCTTCAACATGAGAATCGGGGTTGCAAATTTCATTGGAAATGAGGCTTATATAGAGAGAGGCTAAAGGCTTATATTGTAAAGAAATTCATAACTGAATTCTCTCAAGTTCAATCATATTCGTGCTTAAGCCAATGAGAGATGAGAGAAAGCTGAAATTGCTGTCTTAATTGAATTTCAAAAGGTGAACTCACTTGGCAAATTGCCCGGCCCTTTGAATTGTGCTTGTGAAAAATTCCTTTGCATGCAACTCTAAGTTACAGCTTTTGATCTCTTTCAACCCATTACAATTTAACTCACTATTGGGGAGAGAGCTCTTTGAGAAAACTCCAATTGAGTAATTAATATAACATATAGTGATACAATTTAACACAAAAATGTTAAAGCTTATAAGTTTAGGCTCAATTATGTTATACTAGTATATAGCCCTGGACATCTGCATGAATATAATTAAAAACAATAACAATTATACCTTTTTTTAGAAGAGATTCAAATTATATATAGTATTAGCTTACACTTTTTTTAAAATCATACATTTCTAAAATATGTTATTCTTTCTCATTATATATGTAGGGTCAATTTTTGATGGGCCAAGTATGGACTTTGTAGACTCAGCCCAATGAAACCCTTAACAATAAATTTTGTAGAGAGTGGGTTGAATAACTGGGCTGGAAATGGATTTAGCAACGATTCAGACAAAAAACAAGGAACAAAATGGTGCTTAGACTAGCACTCAGTAGGGACCCTCTTCAATCCAAAGAAGTTAACAGTTTACAGATTTAAAATAATACAAATTTTTCTCCCCCCTCATCTGTGAGACCTATTTCCTTTATATATACACCTTCCCTCTTATCTTCACCGTACACTTGTTCTTCATCTAAACGTCCATTTGAGTACTAGTCACATCAGAAGTTTGTTTTAGTGTGCCATGAGTGGTAGTGGTTAAGGTTGCACTGTTTAGGTGTCTTCTCCACATAAATGCGGTCACGAAAGTTGCTGCAGTGCATTAAATGCGGTGGTAGCAGCTTTTTCTTTAAGATATTTCATGATCTTCTCACCCTTAGGCGTGCCCAGAGTTCACTTCATACCGTGGAATCTTCTGGGAGGGTTGCTGGGGTCTTCAGTATATCTACTTGATCAAGTTCTCCAGCGATCCGATGAGTGGAACCTCTTCGGACCAACCAGGATGTCTTTGGATGCTACGTTTGTCCTCTCTTGATTGCATTTTCACCAAACGGACTAAGCGCTGATCCCTTTCACCTCTTCGGACAGGCAGTGATACTCAAATTGGGCCCCAGTCCCAATACGTGGCGTTGGGCTTTCTCACCCACAATATATATATATATATATGATTTAGAATTTAATTGGATTTATACTCTTCTGTTTTTTTTTATCCAATAATTCACTTGCCACAAAAATTGAAAAATAAGTGAACATGTGGCGGAAAATTAGATTCTAATTCAAATCTAATTTATAATCCAATTGGATTTGGAATCTTTGATTTTTACACTCAATAATTCATTTGGTACAAATTTAAAAATTAAATGGAACATGTTGCGCAAAATTGAAAATCAAATTAAAATTTGATTGGATTTTCTCTAAATTTTGGCCATTAATATATACTAGTATGTAACCTATACTTACGCTTGGGAATGCTAAATTGTAGTGGTGCTATTGATGTTAGCTTGAATTATTAAATATATAGGACATAGTTTGACCAGGACATTTGGAGTTTCTAAAATAGTTTTTTCTTGCAATTTTCATAATACTAGTTGCAGCAAATTTCTCATTACATTGCTATTATGTATATATTTTTGAAAATCACTATTGGATACTACATATACAATATCAATTCACAATTACTGTTTGTGAAATTCTACTAATGTAACACAAATAAAATAATATATTGGTGAAATAGTATCTTCTAAATTGAATGTGGATAGATGTATGAGATTGTTCAGCTCAATTACAGTTTGTTATATTCTATATCTCTGCATACAAAATATTTGAA